>CM031387.1:19575677-20060042 GCA_018350135.1 Citrus trifoliata
ACATGAAGACACCGAAATAAATTTGAGTGACCCACCAGAGTTGAATTGATTTTTTTCTTTCTTTTCGTTGATTTGATTTTGTTTTATTTCTTTATATTATTCTTTTGCTAATTGAAATTATTTTTGCATAAGTGTGTTTGTTTAACTATTACGTTTTCTCTTATCATTTTTAATCATGAGTACCTTACTTAGACCGTTCCTCCTGAACATTCTTAAACCACTTCAACGTGTCAAAACTCATCTCAAAAGGCAGATTCAATTTTGTAAAACACAACGCATTTGGGCTCTACAACCACCAGAGTTAGTAGCCTATGTTGAGGGTTTAGAACGCCAACTCAGAGACATTGAGAGAAGTGTTTACGACATCCAGTTGGAACTTGAGGTAAATTCAATAAGAGGACGATTTTAATTTTCTTTGTGTGTTTTAATTTGTTTTTTTGTTTGTGTGCTTTAGTTTCTTACCCCGGTGAAGTGGCGGCTAACGATACTCCATGACAATCAAGTCGGTTACTTCAGTTTCCCATAATAACTGATATTCTGAGGCGAAAGTATGGACATAAACGAGATCTTAGCGAAGCTTCACAAGCGATTCCCTTCACTTCCTCAGAATGCCATTCTTACGATTTACAAAGCTCGGTCCGAACGCATGCGATTGCTCATGAGGAATAACATACCTGCTGATATCCGTTGGTTAATTGAGGCGAAAGTACGATTGGCAGGTGAGTTACCTCCAAAATTTATTGCATTCATGCCTGGTTGTGGTAAAGGAAATTATGCAAGAAAACAACGAGCTCGAAGAATTTCTGTTGCTTGTCATAAGTGTGCCAGAATGAGTTGCAATAGAAACCCATGTTCTTTAGGAATGTTGTCTGATAACAGGGAATAAGATTCAATTCATTATGGATGGCTTGAATAAGGAGTCATTAGACGATATCCTTTTGTCTCTTGAAACGCATCCCAGTGGATATGTGCAAGGAGCGATTCTCCAGTTATGGCCATTATTCCAGAAAGAGCATGCACGATATAGTCTCGGGAATCTGACTATAAACGACCCTGTTTGCCAGTTTATAAGAAAACTGGATGGGAAGCCTATCCTCGACCCATAGAGGGCGTTCAAGCCGTTTCTGGACGTAAAATCAGAGGAAGATGTGACCCACAGTCGCAACTACCTGTAAATATCCTTTTACTTTATTGTTATTTTATTTCATTTCACTGTTGTTTTATTGTTTGCATTATTGTCTTTAATAACTTAATTACTGTTTGCTTTTTTCCCTTTTACTGTTTCCTTTTTGACTCACGAGCCATGTGCTTTACGTGTTATTTGACATTGACATGCTACCTCATAAACAGCTGTGACCTACTGTCACAAAGACTCTTAAATGTGATTTTTTTTTCAAGCACTCACAAATTATTTTTGAGAAGTATCCCAATGGCAGCTACTCTCAATAGACAATTCAAGAACATTTGTGTGCTTTCTAGATTTACCTATGGAAAACATAAAGAGTTCGTTGAGGCAGCCATAGATTTTGGTCGAAACATAGCAGCGAGAAAATTACACTTGGTGTATGGAGGAGGTAACCGAGGGTTATCAAAAATGGTCTCAGAAGCAGCTTTTATCAGAGGAAGTCAAGTGTTAGGCATCATCCCAAGAGTCCTAAAACCATTGGGCAGTTCGTCTGACTCATCAACTGGAGAAAAGTTAGTCGTCTCAGGTATGCAAGAAATAATAACTGAAATGCTTAATTATGCTGATACTTTTATTTTCCTTCCAGGAGATCTTGCAACACTAGAGGCACTTATCACACTAGCATCTTGGGCCCATCTGCACATCCACCAGAAACCCATCGGTTTGTTAAATGTCAATAATTTTTATGATGGCTTTATCGCATTTCTTAACCATGCAATAAAAAACTATTTCATTTCCTCTAATGCGAAAAAACTCTTTATTTGTGTTCACACTGCTAATGAGCTACTTGATATGTTACAAGCTTATAAACCGGAGCCGAACCCCTGAACCTTTGTGTTGGAGCGTCCAAATAATGATGGTAACAGTAGCGGCAGTAAGAAGTACAAATTAGATTTAACTCTCCGCTTGTAAATATTTTCTTCTGTGTTGCACCACCCAGGTGATGTCTTCTAAACTTTACTTCTTCCTTTCAAATATTGAGGACAATGTTTCGTTCTGGTTGGGGGGAGAGAATAGTCGACAAATGTGGAATCTTGGTTAAGTTTTTACTAATTTTTTGTTGTAGAAACTAACTGTTGCTAACTTTTTGTGTTGAAGATGGCTGAATATGAAGTGTAGTTACTCTAGAAATGCATCTTCATTGTTCAAAACAAAAATAAAAAATAAAAAAAAACCAAAAAAAAAAAAAAAAAAAATTTCTTTTTCTTTATTAAGTTTTGATGTTCATTTTTCTTCTTCTTTTTATTTTCTCCTCTATAAATATACATTTTCCAACTTTTAAGTCGAAGATGGCTGAATATGGAGTGTAGTGCCTCTAGAAACGCATCTTCTTAGAAAAAAAAATTCATTTTCTTTTTCCATCATTTTAAGTGTAACTTTTCTAATTACACTTTCTGCATCATTTTCACATTTCTGCATGCATATTTTCCTTTTATGTTTAGAATAGGTTGGGGAGTAGAATGTTGTTTAAAAAAAAAAGAATTTGTATGATTTGTTTTAACATTGGATGACATGATTAATTTCAAATTTTAGTATTTGTATTATCTTTGGTCTTAAGTGATGTTACGCTATGTTTGCTACTTTACATGTTGATGTCGGAGATGAATATGAGTTGCTTGAAGGAATCAACATGTCATAAATAAGTGCCAAGTGAGTTGTTGAGCCTATTATTTTCTTGGAGAGTAACCTATTTTGCCCATTCTCTATACAGCTTAGCAGTTTATTATTTTATACACGATCTCTAGTTTTCTTTTGAGTTAACCCTTAAAAAAAAATTGTTGTAAAAAAAAAAAAAGAAAAAAATGTGTATTGCTACATTTGGAAGCCCATTTAAGTAGTAGATATGGATGATTATTTAGAACTCTAAAAAACGATGGAAAGGCCATCTTTGATCCGTTTGAGCCTTTCTAGCCATCCATTTTATTAAATATCCATTGTTAACCCTTTTGAGCCTTAAAAAAAACAAAAAATAAAAAATAAAAAATTTCTTTGTCAAATTATCATTTTGACCCACTCCGATTTGGAGTATTACTCAATGTCTTATAAGTTCCATCACCTATTTATGTTTGAGAAAAATATAAATAATTATTTTGTTCAGTAAAGTTATGCCAAATAAAAGCAAAAAAAAAAAAGAGGAAAAAAAAAACAAAACAAAAGTTAGTTCAAAAAAAAAAAATCTCTGCATTTATTCTCAAACATACACTTTGTTTTCCTTATTTCCTTTTTTTTTGTTAGCCATGTCCTTAACCTACGTTACGTCCTAATAAAAGTCCTTCTTGATTTTAGGGAACTATAGTCTGAAGTAGAAGCTAGTTATATAGGCTAAAAAGATGTAGTAATGCATAAATAAATAAAAAAAGATAAATAAATTGGGTTGACTAACATTTTTATTTGACTTAAGATCGTATTATTTCTAAGCTGAGGGCATATTTCTTTCATTTTGGTGAGAGCATGTGATATCACTTCTTTATTATTTTCTCTCTCAAGTACCATTCATTAGAGTGACTATTTTTATTGGGTTTAATTTCTTTGTGAGAGTGTCACTACTTCCAGTGAGAATTTGGGGTTTGACATGTCATTCTTGAAAGTAGCTATAACAAAGTCTACTGGGCTGATTCATGTGGATGGTTGATGTAGATGTGATGTTTCTTTAGACTAGAGATAATGCTTATACTTTTATTTGATCGCTATCATTAATCTGATTGAATAAATACGAGTGTTAAAAAAAAAATTAAAAAATAAAAACCATTTTGAATTTGAATTTTGTTTTCGCTTTATTTGCTAGGGACTAGCAATAAGCTGGTTGGGGGGTGTGTTGAGTGTTAGAAAATGCATATTTATAAAGGAGAAAACCATCATTTTACATTTCAAGTCTTACTAACAACCCTTACTTTTATGTATTTAACATTCTTGTGGTTTAATTACGTATGTTTTATTTTAATTAAGTAATTTATGTATTTTAGGGGCATTATAGTCATTTCACAATAAAGAAGAGATCAGACGGCAAAACAGACATCACTTTTGAACTCAGGACGGTCAAAAACCTTAGGAGGAGTATAAAAGGAAAAATGACACTATTCACATGTACGGTACTATTCACGGGTACAGTACTGTCTACGTTACTGTTCACATAGACAGATCGATGACGTGGCAATGACCGATGATGTGGCATTGACTGATGAGGTGTCACGATCCTGTTGGACTAAAATTCTTATATACTGTTGATGGTGACGTGCCAGCATATCAATGGACGAAAAATCTCGCGTACGGTGCATGCATCACACCTGATTATTTTCAACCAAACTGTGTTACTGTTCATCCGGGTCAACAGTGAGCGTCCAAACTGTTTTTAATCCGATGGCCATGATTTACTCCATGTATCTATAAAAAGGGGGCCTCTCCCCCCTAATTTGATATCTCTGAATCCATTTTTGGGATCCATTTTCTGTAATTCCCTCTCTATCTTGTATTTTCTTCGTATTTTAATAAATTTCCATTTTGCCCCTAGTTCAATTATGAGTAGCTAATTTCCTTTCAAGCTTGGGTTGAAGGTGAAGTCTCAACATGTGTCATGGGCTTTATTTGGTAAATTTATTTTCTCTTCCCCTCTAGTTTTTGTGGATGTTTTGACTTCTCATCGACAAATAATACTAATCTCGTCTAGTACCGCCTTGGTTTCACCGGCCCTCTAATATAAGGTTATTATTATTTGGCACGATAAGCCCTTAGCACCATATTGATTAGAGCGTGGTTCATGAGGTGTGGATTCCCCCCTCATGATTTAATTGGTATTAATACAGATTATTTAGCCCATGATGCATGTTGATACGGATCCAGATACCCAAGTATGTCAATTTAATAGATTTTATCTTCAATTCATTATCGCCATTTCAATTCCAGTTTTAGAATTTATTCTCGCCATTTTAATTTAAGTTTTAGCATATTCCAAATAATTTCCACCATAAATCCAACTACTCATTTACAAAAGTAATTCTACAAACAATTAAAATCCACCTTCTCGTGGGATCGACACTCGTCACCATTGATCTATATTACAATAGATTCGTGCGCTTGCGAGTACATTAAAATTTGCACAACAGATATCAATATCAATATTCAAAGAGAGAAAAAAGATCTTGATGGTGTTAATGATCGGACAATTTCTAAAGTTGCTCGAACACGATACTATCTCGATAGCTTGCTTAGGAGAAATGAAGTCAATCTTCAGGAAAGCTTCAGGAAGGCAGTTGGTGACTACTTTGGTCAAAACAGGCGATACCCTGATGTTGATTATAATACAATGATAGGGTTTGTAACCGATTGGCTTGGTTTAGCTGAAGTTTCATCAGGAGATTTAAGGAATTTAATGCAAAGAGTTAGATTTCTGAGGGAAAATGATGTTGATGGTGATGATGTAGTTGATATACGGCAGTCACAGGACATTGAACCCTCTGAAGAAGATTCTAAAGAAGAAGAAGAAAACAAAAAACAAGTGGGCTCAGCTCCACAACAACACCCAGAAGAAGAAGTGGATAATGAGTTTGGCAGCAATCTTGAAGATAATATTCATCTGGTGATCAAGAATCTTGATCATGCCATGGATGTGAGAGATATTGACAGTGAAAATTATCTTGATCACGTGAGGCGAGACATTGATATCGATGCTCAGATTCAGCTCTTGAGGGTCATTGGTGACTACTGTGAACTGAAATGGCCATTCTCCGTATATGGATAAAGACACGTTGCATGAGTTTATGACCAATGAGCTTCAATTGGTTGATGCTTCACCAGAAGGTTTTTTTACTAAAAGAATAGAAGACTTGTAATCTATATATAGGAGGTTGAGAACCATTGTCAATGCTAATGGTTCGAGTTGTTTGGTAGGCCTTGAAATTGAGATGGTTCGTTTGGGGGACAAGGTACTTTGGGGTATTGAATCAAATGATCTTCCTTTAAACTCAGATACTATGCTGTTCTATTATGGTGTATTGGCACACAAGTGAACTGATGGCACATCCTATAGCGTCAAAGATACTAAGAGAACTCATGTGATGTATACTTTTCTCCATTGTCTATTCGTAGACAACGAACCTTCTTTCCTACTTCTCTTTTGACTATGTCTTTGAATTCCTTAAACTTTGAAAAAACCTTAGGTTTTTCTCTCATAAAAAAGACCCAGACAACCTTGAGAAGTCATCAATAAATGTGATGCATGCCACTGGTAGAAAATTGCTTAATAGGCCCAAACACATAAGAGTGAACTTCGACTTCTCATGTAAAAGTTGGTGAACCTAGTCATATTAACGCACTGCATACATCATGTCTACTTTTACATCAAAGTCAGACAAACCTCTGAGCATTAACTTATTCATTATCACCTTCAACTCATGATAGTTAACATGTCCCAATTGAGCATACTATAAATCTATTGTCTCATTCTCTTGAGTTTTGTCTACATAAGCAGACTCTGCTAAAGAAGAAGCAGAAAATAAGAAACAAATGAACTTAACTTAGCAACAACACCATGAAGAAGAAGCGGGTAATAAGTTTTATGACAATCTTAACGTTCTTAACGTTAATATTCAAACGATGATCAAGAATCTTAATTGTGCCATAGATGCAAAAGATATTGATAGTGAACGTTATCTTGATCACGTAAGGGGTGACATTGATATTGATGCTCAGATTCAGTTCTTGAGGGTCATTGGTGACTAATATGAACGAAATGGCCATTAACTGTGCCATAGATGCAAAAGATATTGATAGTGAACGTTATCTTGATCACGTAAGGGGTGACATTGATATTGATGCTCAGATTCAGTTCTTGAGGGCCATTGGTGACTAATATGAATGAAATGACCATTAACTATGCCATAGATGCAAAAGATATTAATAGTCAACGTTATCTTGATCACGTAAGGGGTGACATTGATATTGATGCTTAGATTCAATTCTTGAGGGCCATTGGTGATTAATATGAACAAAATGGCCAGTAACTATACCATAGATGCCAAAGATATTGATAGTCAACGTTATCTTGATCACATAAGGCGTGACATTGATATTGATGCTCAGATTCAGTTCTTGAGGGCCATTGGTGACTAATATGAACGGAATGGCCATTATCCATATTTCGATAAAGATACATTACAAGGGTTCATAACCAATAAGCTTTAATTGGTTGATGTTGCACTAGAAGTTTTTTAATAAAGGAATTAAAACATTGCAATCTACATATAAGTGGTTAAGGATGATTATTAATGTTGATGGTGCGAGTTGTCTAGTAGGCCCTGAAGTTATGATGGTTCATTTGGGGGCAAGATACTTTGGAGTGTTGAATAAAATGATATGCCTTTAAACTATTAATTCAAAGATAGTTTTTGACAAAATTGACCAAATGTTGGCCAAATTGTCAAAAATTCAGTGCCCACCAAACAAACTTTGATAATTTTAAAAGTTAGTAGCAATAGTGATACTATGCACTCTTATAAATATAGAAGAGGTTTTCATTTGTTTGCATCCTAAAAATTGATGAGCTTAAGTGATTTAACTCTCATAAGAGAGTATAGATAATTGTAGAGCATTTGTTAGTGAGCTCTTAAAAAGTTTGGTATAACATTTCCTTAGGTGCTTAGTTAGCCTCTGCAATATTTGTAGAGATATGAGAGATTGTGTTTTTTGGGAAAACGAATTCCTTCAAAAGTGTGTGAGAATACTGGTATTTGGGTATTTAAGAAGTGAGTTTTCGTTACTCAAATTTATATTCTATTAATTGTTAATAAAACAATTATTTCTCTCTTACTTTCATGGACGTAGGCATTATTGTCGAACCATGTTAAATTCTGTGTTCTTTATTTATCTGTGTAAATTTAGTGCTTATTGATTCCGCATTTGTGCACAAGCAGTATTAGATCGCAATAAATGATGCTTTTACAGCATAATAAGTGGTACTAAAGCCAATGGTTTGTACTTAGAGTATACGTCACTATTCACGTATACATATTGTTGGAGCTAGATGGTTTGTGCTTTGGGTATACATCACTGTTCACGTATACTACTGTTCATGAATATGAAAATGTAGATGGTTTGTACTTAAAGTATACAGTACTGTTTATTTATACAATATTGTTCACATATACGATAATATTAATGTATACAATATTGTTCATGAATACTATAGAGCTAGTGTTTCATATTTGAAAGGAATAATGACTTTGTGTAGTAGTAGTGATTTGTGCATATTTAGGAAAGTTCTGGCAAAAAGACATAATATCTAAGAAGTTTGGGTTTTAAGTGGGACCAGTGTGACCCCTTTAGTATTTCTTGAAAACTTTCTTAATGTATTTTTCATATGAATAAACACAAAATAGTTTGTTTTTCTCAAGTGTGAATAATTATTGAAATGGTGAAAAGATGAATGAGAGATCTACTTAACTATTCCAGAAGTTGTTTGTACAAGTGTTAGATTAGAGGAGTGTTCCAAGACGCGAGACTAGTCACCTCATCATATAGCACTAGTCTTAAGAACCCAAGAAAATTATTTTTGAAAAAGTTGATGGGAACAACTTCGGCATGTAAAATGTGGGGTTATGGAGACGTTTTGGGATCATGTGAATAAGAAGAGTTTTTTATTAGATTACGTCTTGCTTGTTTAAAGAAGTGAAATACATGGTTCAAGATGTTGAGTGCATGATTGTTCTATGGTATACTTTAGAGGAAAGTACTTGTAAGATGCTAGAAAATTGTATTCATTTAATGAGCCAAGTGTATGGTTTTTAAATTAAGCCTGAGGTGTCAATGCACGCACATGTATCAAGATTATTTGAAGAATCTTGACGAAGAGATCATGAATGAAGTAAAGGCTAAGATTATCTTGTACTCACTTTTAGAAGAATACAACCACTTAGTGACTATATTGTTGTATGAAAGAGCACAATCGTTTTAAAGATGTCGGCCTAGCATTAACTAATTTAAAAATTCAGAATAATGATAAATATTTCAAATGAGTATAGTTTGAAGCTTTAATAAGCGAATGATAGACAATAAAAAAGGTATGAAGCACAGTGCAAAGAATTCTCGAATTAAATCGAGCAGCGGAATAACCTAAGATAAGTATACCTTTTATTGTGGAAATGGTTGTTGAAGGAAAGATTGTCCGAGACTTAAAAGAAAGGTAAGAAGAAACTAGTAGCAGAAAACATAGCATATGATGAGTATTATGCTTATGGCGTATATGGCAAGTTCAAACTAGTGAATACTTAACACTGGACCAGCCTATCATTTGTGTTCTTTTAGAGAATTATTAGTGAATTTCCATGACATGAAATCCAGTATAGTTGTGATGAAGAGTGATAAGCCTTGTTACAAAAATGAAGATAGGAACAATTCGAGTCAAGACGTTCAACTAAGTGCTTAGAAAATTAGAAGAAGTTAATTATATTCTTGTTATAAAAAAGTATCTAATATTTCGTAGGTGCTTAGAGGCTAGTGCTACAAGGTTATTATCGAAGATGGTACAATAAAGTTTACATATGGGGATATAGAGATTCTATAAAGATGTTTAGCATTACAACTTATATTATTGAAAATAAAGCACAAGTAATGATGTGAACATTTTTTGCACATAGTGACACCATCGAGCTATAACATGTATGATTGGGGACATGTATGAGAGAAGTCTTTGCAAATTGAGATAAAGAATATACGTTTATCAGGTACCGAAACTTGAAAAAATAAAGTTCTATGAGCATTGTTTGGTAAGCAAGAAAACAAGGGTCAAGTTTAGCACGACTAATCACAATACTCATCAAATCTTTGAATGTTTAGAGCAATGTAAAAGAACCAACCAAGATTGCATTAATTAGTGGTAATCATTATTAAGTTTCGTTTGTTTTTCTAGATATACATGGTGTTCACTATACGAGCATAGGATGACGTTCTAGAGATGTTCGTGAAATAGAAGAAACTAGTGGAGGCCCAACCTAACAGAAAGATCAAAGTATTGTGTATTGATATGTAATGATATACTTATGATCCATTCTTGCAAATATGCCAAAATAAAAGTCTAAAATGACATTTTACAATAAGATGTACCAGTGTGTCTAAGCTTATGGATTGCACTTTACTGGAAAAAGTACTATGTATATTATCTAATCTTGGTTTAAATACGAGGTTTTAAACTAAGACCGTAAGCTATGCAAGTCGCTTAGAAAATCGAATTTACATTTCTGCTGCAATTGGAGGTAAAATTCTTTTGAAAAAGTGGTTTGAAAAACATACACAAGACTATAATTCCCTTCATATGTTACCTTTGTGGGTTTTAGAGTTGGATCATTAGGATTTCGAAGATAAGAAGCTTGTGTATTGCAGAGATGTCAATTTTTATAAAGCTTCAATCAGAAAGCTTCTAGTTCTCAACGAGTGGTAAACAAGGCTAATAAGATATTGTAGTAGGTGGGAATTTCATGCAACTCTAAATGATCAAACAGTTTTATATCATAAAAGAGTTCAACTTCAAATGTGACACTAAGAGTTGAAGAAGATGTTATTTCTATTAATATCCCATAAAAAAAGTTGATGATGTAGATAAATATGATAACAACAAGAAGATAAGAATAGAAACCAAGATGGCTTACATAGTGCTAGCCTCTAGCACTTCTAGTTACCGATAATGATATCCCCAATACTTTCAGTGAAATAGTATACAACAATGAAAGTGAGCAGCAAAAGTTAGCTATAAAGGAAGAAGTGAAATTTCTTTATCAAAATTAGACTTGAGAATTCGTAAAGTTACCTAAACGATTGAGGGCTATTGACAATAAATAAGGCTACACTAAGGAGCAAGGATCTTTAGAGCAAGCAACTCTTCATTATAAAGCACGGCTCATGGCAAAAACATTTAGTTAGAAGGAAAGTATTTTCTCTTTAGGAGTAAAAAATACTTCTATTTGTATCCGACTTGCTTTAATTTTGGAATGTGAGTTAGAGTTAGCTCAATTGGATGTTAAGACGTGATCTTACATGGAGATTTAGAGTAGGAGATCTAAATAACTCAATCTTATGGTTTCAAAGTTGTTAAAGAAAGAATCATATATGTAAGATGATTAAATCTTTGTAAAGATAAAGCAGTTAAGAGACAAGGGTATAAATGATCACTGTGTTTACTTCAGAGGACTATAAGATGAAGCTCTCATCTATTTGTTACTCTCTATCAATGAAAGACTTATAACTTCAAAAAATAGAAATGAAATTGAAGAAGCTAGATAACTTTTAAGTTTAAGATAAAAGACTTAAGTGATGCACAAATAATACTTAGGTGGGATATTTTGCAGAGACATGTTAAGTCGAAGGTTTATTTTGAAGAATGTGTTAAAAATGTTTGGTATAAATGATAAAGACTAAACCAATTTGTGCTCCTCTAGCTCTTAAGCTCTTCTTTATGTCGTTCTCCTTAATTGAAGCACGAGCATATGGCTCGTGTTTTATAAGCTTGTGCTATTGGTAGTCTTATGGATGTGATCATATGTAGAAGGCCCAATATGTCTCAAGCAATAAGCATGGTCAATAGATTCGGGTAAAATTCACTAGCTTGCGATGATGTGGATTCTTCGATATGGCTATGTGATTATTTATGAAGGCATTTTCTTTAAGAATGGTGAGCCATGATTAACTTGATCCCAATAGCTAGGTACATAAATAGTTGAAGCGACACAATAATTTTAGATCTTGAAGGATTACTTTGAGGATAATGGTTCATTGGTGATTGACTCAGATTAAGATAAATCTTCACCGAGGCAGCGAATTGTTAAGTCAAAGAAAGATTTTAACAAAATTGGCCAAATATTGACCAAAATTTCAAAAAATTTGGTGCCCACCAAAAAAACTTTGACAAATTTCAAGGTTAGGAGAAACAATGTTACCATGCACTCCAATAAGTAGCGAAGAGTTTTTCATTTGTTTGCATCCTAAAAATGTGAGTGCTTGAGTGATTTAGCTCTCATGGAGAGTGCAGATAATTGTAAAGCATTTGCAAGTGAGCTCTTAGAAAGTTTGGAGAGAGCGTTTCCTTGGGTGCTTAGATAGGTTCTGCAGTATTTATAGAGATATGAGAGAATATGTGTCAATGTTTCCTTTAATAGTGTGTGATAGTACTAGTTGTATTTGGGTATTTGGGAAGTGAGGTTTCATTACTCAAATTTGTATTGTATTAATTGTTAATAAAATAATTATTCTCTCTTACCCTTGTGGACGTAGACATTATTGTCGAACCACGTTAAATTCTGTGTCTTTTATTTTATTTTTATTTTTGTGAAAATTTGGTGCATATTGATTCCGCATTTATGCACAAGTGGTATTAGACACAATAAATGACACGTTTGTTGCATAACGAATAGTTTCAGAGCATAACACAAACTCAGAAGTTGATGATGGATTTGGCGGCATTCTTGATGGTGTTAAAGATTAAAGAGATGATGACAAAAAAGAAGAAAGGGAAAACAATCAAGTGGGTGATGGGTTTGGCAACAATCTTGATGGTGCTAATCAAGATGCAAGAGATGATCTTGATGAAGATTTTTTTGATGATTCGAATTTTTCTATTGATGTTGAAGAGTTACTATCGAATTTGGAGGAAGAGGAGACTCAATGGGAAATGTAGTAAAAACATAGAAGGTATCTGGCTATAGACTACTTAATGCAACAATTTGGGTACTTTTGATGTGGGCTTTTAATGTCTTTCCGCAGTTTAGTCGTTTTGTTTGACACCTTCTATTGAACCCTGAAAAAAATTAAGATAGTTTAAATCATTGTTCTGTTTGTAATTCAATTTGAGAAGAAGTGTTGTAGATTTTTCAGAAAATGAATGTTCTTTTGTTCATTGAACTTTTAATAAACTTTCCTGCACTACATGTTTTTCTTGGTGTATATTATATTTTCCAAGCACTAGGTTGATAAGTCATTTAGAAGTCATTTATGTTCAAAGAGTTCTTCCAATATATCCTAGTGAATTTAATTTTGTTCCTTGCAAATACATGGTGAATAATTTGGTTGTGATTCATCATAGTTATTCTCTTTCTTTGTCATAATCTTTGGGTTAAGTTTCTGGTATCATTTCTAATTTTAGTTGATATTAACATTTGAGAGGCAATGCATGCGATAAGTGATTTGGAAGAATTTTCCTTTCATTAGTCATTTTGTTTCACTAACTTTGATGATGGTCAAATTAATTATTGCTTCTGCTCATCATCTGTGTAATAAGTGAGCTAGTGAGAGTTATCTCTTTATTTTTCTCTGATTCAATCTTTAGGTTAAGTTTCTAGTGTAATTACTACTCTTAGTTAAATCTTCTCCCATAATAACACCTTGCCACAGTTGCTTGAATTTCGATAATGATCATGTTTTTCATTTTTTTTAATTATCAATATCAATACCAATGTACTTGTCTTATAACGTAATCATATTGTTCTGTTTAATAAATTTTTATAGATTATTAGACTAAGGCGCACTAGCTCGTTATGTACACCAAATTACAACAATTTCATGTGGAATACAAGAGAAGATTTAACTAAGTTAACACACATACAAATGTACAACAATTTCATAAGAAAGACGAGAGATGCGGGGCATGTAATTTTTTACTTTTGCAAAATAATATTTGATGTTACTCCATCTAAAAGCACTATGTCCGTTTGTATGTATATATACGGTGGCATTGGCATAGGAAGCAAAACTAGAGTGCCATTGGAATTAGGTTTACTTGTTTGGTACGTAATCAGAAGTTTTGATGATGATCAAATTGTTGCATCCTTACCAGCTGCCCTTACTTTTTCCAAATCCAAGCAGAAGCGGTTTTTCAGTCTTGGTGAAATGGTTTTGCAATTTGGTGTGTTCAGCTTATAATTCAAAGATTAGTCTATGGTGGTAAATTTGGTATGTCCTTATCACTTAAATATCATATAAATTAAGGATTACAATCAAAAAAGGCTTCAAGATTATGCTATTAAGCCATTAATTGCCAAAGCATCAAGTGGTTCTTGTTAGTTCTTATATTGTTTTCTCTGTTACAAGTTTTAAGTGAGGACTCTGGTGTCATTGCTATTTTTAGTTGATCATTCTTCTACCATTAACACTCATAGAGACAATTTCGTCATAGTACAAATTTTACATGGTTAACAAAAATATAGTAAAAAAGAAATCTAATATTTAGAAGTGTTGATGCAGAAATCCGGATGAGTTGGTTAGTGACTCGATCTCAGATCCCTGCATCAGTATTAGATTTGTTTGGCGGGAAGCTACTGGTTGATCTCCAAGAAGATCCTTCGACTATGAGTAGAACATTTATGAGCAGATAATCTATGAGCATATGAACCATGAGCAGACAACCCGTGAACTTGTGAGCACAAAAAACAATCAGGGGACGCCGGAATTTTTTCCGGCAAAAATCTTCCGACGCTCAAGTCAGTGATTTAGGTCTATTTGGGAAAACTCATACCACAATACGCGTGGCTTAATTATGAATGCTTTAACCAAAAAGCTTTAAGTAAATTTATGGGAAAACAATAGAAAATAATCAATTTTAAAGAAAAAGAAATCATAAGAGAAAGAGAAATTTTTAGTGGTAGAGAGAGAGAAAGATCCAATGGGTTCAGTTGCCCAGCGAGAGATAAATAAAAAAAATCCCCCTTATTTCCTTCCCCTTCCCCAGGGTTTTTATAGGAAATTATAGCGAGTTTTATCTTCTCCCCTAAAATTCTCAAGAAAACTACTAATTTTCAGCCCACTAAGAATATGGTCCCTAATATTTCGGAGAAACTATTTTGACTAAGTCATGCTTCCTGGTAACCTCGTGGTCGAGATGATCTGGTCGAGGTGACCAATAACGTCCTGGTCGAGATAATGTGCTCGAGGTCACCACGTCCTGGTCGAGGTGACTAATAATGTCCTGGTCGAGGTAATGTGCTCGAGGTCACCACATACAATTATAGTTGAGGTGACCAACAACGTCCCAGTCGAGGTGATGTGCTCGAGTTGACCGATAACATCCTGGTCGAGGTGACCAATAACATTCTAGTCGAGGTGATGTGCTCGGGGTCACCAAATAACATCTTGGTCAAGGTGATCTGCTCAACCATTTGCTCACTTTTACTTTGAGGAGAGCACGACAATGTATGAGCAAACACCTTATCTTGGTCGTCCTATTTCATTCCCCAAACACCAGTCCCCTAGTTTCTAGTATTGAGAGTGAAACGAATCAAGACTGGAAACTATAAAGTCTATAGTTTTTACAAACCTAAAACCTTAAGCAACTCATTTTGTTTCCTCTGTTGACCACACCATAGGTGAGCAGGTACTGTATGTTTAAGGTTTTATGTCTTATCTAGGGTAAGTTTCAAAGCTTTTAACCTTTTACTGACTTAAAGCAATTTTAAGCTACTATTATCAGTTTATGGTTTTATGCCTTACCTAGAATAGGCTTTAAGGCTTCTAACCTTGCACTTGCTTTAGCTCTTATGCCTTACCGAGAATAGGCTTTAAGGCTTCTAACCTTGCACTTGCTTCAGGCCTTATGCCTTACCTAGAATATGCTTTAAGGCTTCTAACCTTGTACTGATTTAAGCAACTTTAAATAATTTTTGTCAATTTAAAGTTTTATGCCTAATCTGGAGTAAGTTTCAAAGTTTTTGTTTTTAACCCTTTATTGGCTCTCTTTGCTTTTTCTAATGCCTTATTTAGTAAACTTTGCTTGGCTTCTTAACGCTAGCCTAGCTCTCCTTTCATAAATCATTCTCATTTTGAGTAACTTTTAAGAAATCAAGTTAATTAAGTTTACCGACAGTCCTAATATGACCACAATCAATTTAATGGATATAAGATATCATCATCTCACATAGAAGGATTTAGAGAAATAATTAAAAGTTTGCCTTCAATGTGCTCTCATTTAAAGTTTTTGCTTCCTTGAATCCATTTATGCGCTGTAACATTCTGATTTGCTTCGACTAGATGATAATTGATAGAGACAAAAAATTGGCTTCTCGAACCGATCCCCACAGATGGCGCCAAATGTTGATGTCGAAATCCAGATGAGTTGGTTAGTGACTCGATCTCAGATCCCTGCATCAACATTAGATTTGTTTGGTGGGAAACTACTGGTTGATCTCCAAGAAGATCCTCCGACTGAGCAGAACATTTATGAGC
The DNA here is from genome assembly GCA_018350135.1 of Citrus trifoliata. NCBI lineage: Eukaryota > Viridiplantae > Streptophyta > Magnoliopsida > Sapindales > Rutaceae > Citrus > Citrus trifoliata. The sequence continues at coordinate 19,592,056 of CM031387.1, forward strand.
ATAATCCATGAGTAAACAATCCATGAGTATATGAACCATGAGCAGACAACCCGCGAGCCTGTGATCACAAAAAACAGTCAGAGGACGCCATAAGTTTTTCTGACGAAAACCCTTCGACGCTCAAGTCAGGGATTTGGGTCTATGTGGGAAAACTCATACCACAATATGCGTGGCTTAATTATGAATGCTTTAAACAAAAAACTTAAGTAAATTTATGGGAAAATAATATAAAATAATCAATCTTAAAGAAAAAGAAATCATAAGAGAAAGAAAATTTTTTCAGTGGTAGAGAGAGAGAAAGATCCAATGGGTTCAGTTGCCCAGTGAGAGAGAAATAAAAAAATCACCCCCCTCTTTCCTTCCCTTTCCCCGGGATTTTTATAGGAAATTATAGCGGTTTTTATCCTCTCCCCTAGAATTCTTAAGAAAACTACTAATTTTCAGCCCAATAAGAATATGATTCCTAATATTTCAGAGAAAATATTTTGACTGAGTCGTGCTTCCTGGTAACCTCGTGGTTGAGATGATCTGGTCGAGGTAACCAATAACATCCTGGTCGAGGTGATGTGCTTGAGGTCATCACATATTATTCTGATCAAGGTGACCAATAACATTCTGGTCAAGGTAATGTGCTCGAGGTTACCACATATTATTCTGGTCGAGATGACCAATAACATCATGGTTGAGGTGATGTGCTCGAGTTGGCCGATAACATCCTGGTCAAGGTGATGTGCTCGAGATCACCACATATTATTCTGGTCGAGGTGACCAATAACATCCTAGTCGAGATGATGTACTCGGGGTCACCAAATAACATCCTGGTCGAGGTGATCTGCTCAACCATTTGCTCACTTTTACTTTGAAGAGAGCACGATAATGTATAAGCAAACACTTTATCTTGGTCATCCTATTTCATTCCCCAAACAAGAAGTTAGCATGCAAGTATCTGATTCTGGTATGCTTGGTAAACGAATCATGATGGATGAATGAATGAAGATTATTAATTAACTGTTGTTGGCTCGTTCACATGCATAAATCCACTCAGCATATATATTGATGGGTTCGGTTAAAGCATGGATTTGGGTGCAAAACCTCTCAAAGCAATTCCAACAAAAAGCCTCGCCGATCTGAATCTTCTTGAAAATACGACATTCAACACTTGTTCCGTGGCCGCAGAATGGACATCGGAATTGAGTATCCAGTTTCCATTCCCTTCCTCTTCTTAACACCTACAACCTTTACCTTCCTTGACTTCCTCTTCCCTATTGATGCGCAAAGATTTCAATCGAGACTCAGAGAGAGACACAGAAAGATTTTTAATTTTTTAACAGGAGGCTATATAAGAGCATCTCCAAAAGGATCTTTAAATTTTACTCTTCAAATTTCAATTTGCTTAGTGATGTGGTAAATAAGTGTATAGAAAAATATAATCCCCTCCAAAAGACTCACCAAATAAGAATAAATTAATATTATTTTAATCAAATCATTCTCACTATCAAATTTTATTGTTATTATATTTTTTAAAAGAAACATAAATAATAATTATTGCAGCCTTATCTTTTTAATAAATAATAATTAAATATTAATAGAAGAGGGAGAAACTCACTCGACAATATTGAAGAGTGAGAAACAAATCTTATTTGAAGAATCTAAATTAACATGTCTTTTGGAGTGTTTAATATTGATATAACTCTTCAAATAAGAAGTAAAATCTTATTTAAAGAGTCTTTTAGAGATGCTCTAAGCACCTGATTTCCTTATGCTGTCAGGATACGTTACCTTTCCTCGTGCTATCAGGATTCTATTGAGAGACGACAGTTAACTTCTGTCGTCTATCTTTACAGCAGTGTCACCGACAGGTCGTGTAAACATAGACGATGCTGTAAACTGTCATGTAGAAAAGCAGAAGACGTTGTCGGTTCGGTCTGATTTGCGGTAGACTTCAACAGGATTATATGACCAATGTATGAAAGCAATCGAAACTGATTGAGGGAGCTAAGGTAGTTAAGTAATTGGGGGAGAATAGTTGTGGACTCTCTTTTCATCATAGTCAGATTGAGTGTTATTTAGGGTCGTTGGTTGAGATTTGATCTAAGACCCAGAAAATGACTCAATTGAGAATGCAACGGTTGCAAAGCGATCTATCAAATGTGCATTGTAGCACCCAACTAAAACTCAATAAGACTCCTGGTAATAGAAAACTGTCTATTTGATTGTTACTAATAAAGGAGATCGATTTGACTGTTATTAATACATAGTGTTGAACATGTTGTTGAGTGTTTTTATATTTCTGTCCCGGCAAGCACGCACATATATCATCACATTAACATGTTGATTACTTCCCCCCCCCCCCCAAAAAAAGGCTTATATATGTCAAATAAAATGTGAGAATGACTAAGGAAACCATTATTGGATGAATAATAACCAAAATATCACTTACAAACTTCAAAGCAAACACAACTTTTGATCTATCATAGATCAGACTATCTACCATACGTTGGGTGAAACCAGACCACCCACCCAGCGCTATCAGATGTTGGAATGCAACAAAAAGCAAGGAGGGGAAGGAATCGAGGGACGGCAGAGCATCCTCCCTTATCGAGCTACAAGCGCACACGCTTATTCAACAAATCCAAAAACTAACTCCAGAGGGAAGACATTCTAGCCTAGCACGTTGGGTGAAACCAGGCTCTCTTCGTATGGAATTGCTTGAGCTATACGGTAACCACAAATGATCAAACGTTCAAGTGTACTCCTATATTTAGGTTTAAACCTTATCCATTTCTCCTCATTGTTTAAGAATACAACTTCATCATCCTGATCAGCTCTTAATTTTGCTATAAAGCAGAGCGGTCTCAAGCTGTAGTGAAAATTAATTTCACGAAAATTCTCAGCTAATTTAAAGAGCTTCTGCCACCTTGACTCCACTCCATATTCCTTCATTGTCCATAACTATACACAACGACCAGGATGTGACGAATTGACTAAACAAATGCACCCATCTAGAATTGACAAAAGTCCTGAAATGTATCGGTGTTTCAATTTTAGGCATCGACAATTCACTGAATTGCTCTTCTTTCAAGTCAAAAGCAGAAATCCTAAATGAGCTATGATAACAATCTATAAGCCAATGGAGGGTTCCATTCAATAGAGACCCTTGTGGGAGATCGTAGTGGCTGCAGTAAGCACTGCTACATTGAGGGAGACGGTCGTCATATATCAGCTCTCTCCAAGAATCTGTTTTAGTTGCCAAAATGCTATATAAGAATTTTAGGGCCTCGAGACGCTAGCATGTTAGCGAAGATGGGATCCAAAATCAGGCACAGCAATGCCTTGCACAAGCATTTAACCCGCGGCAGAAACTTCACAGGCAACAGTGAAAGTATCTCAAACAAGATTTCACGAGGAAGAAGATCCAACATCATATCCTTCTGAAAATTTAATATTGATAATTGGATATTAGTCTGTCCGTTCGTATATATAAATTCGTATATATAAATGGTGGCATTGCCATTACAAGCAAAAGTAGAGTGCTGTTAGAGTTTGGCTTACTTGTTTTGTACGTTATCAGAAGTTTTAATGATGATCAAATTGTTGCATCTATATAGTCATAGTCATGTATGGCTCTGTTTGGACTTCTAATTGGAGAATAAAATTTTAGTTTGAACTACATTTGCTATTTTGATGCAAATTAAGAGAAGATTTATTATTGAATGCTATGAAAAAGTAGATTACAAGCAATAGCCCGATTGTAATTCTACACAAATAAATAATATGTCAAATAATCATTGACCCTCAATAATTAGACTAAAGTACTAACATAAATACGAGTCAAACAATGAAACTAAAATAAGAAAACATGCACCACTTCATAAAAGTTTCTGGAGTTTTTGTTTATATTAAAAGAAAATTCTGGATAATAAAAGTTCGTAACCCATGTAGCTGCTAAACCCTAAAATAATCCAAATTACTTGTGAAGGAAGGAACCAAAAAAAATATATACATATTAAGAAAAAAAATCAGGTATTTGAAATGGGCATGATAATCTATTTGTTTCTATTAAAAAAATTTGAACAGCTAACAACATGACTCCTGAAATTGCATGCATAAAGTACAAAGTTTAATGTTCTTTAACACGAAAGTTTGACCAAATGGCTTTTGAGCAGCTTTCTTCAACTAAAATAATTGCACAAAATTGTACAAGAAGGATGCATAGGGCATATCTCATTGATATGTCTTCTTCTTCCACAAACTTCTAAAAAGAATGCTCCCGGTGAGACTTAATTACTACCAATACTATAACCAAGTATGAATTAGTATTAAACTAACTAGAGGGTACAAGATTAAAAAAGCATATGCCTCAAAAATACCATCTGATTAAACTAAAAAAATAATAATTATGCCATGACCATGACTTTAAAAAAATAAATAAATAAAGCATGGCATCTAACCAGTACGTGCGGTACTATTTATAATAAATGGGGAGTAGCCCTTGAAATAAAAAAGATATAAGTCCGATAGCTTTAAAACTAAGATGTTTTAACTGTGGGCAAGTATAGACTGAAAATTGCACTAGCCTTGAAATTGCCTTTAAGGTGTAATCATTGTAATCCAATTTGCGTTTTGAAATCGTTGAACTTTCAACAAATTGGAAATTTGAAACTACAGATGAACCAATTAATAAGTTCTTGAAGTGAAGAGTTTTGAATAAGAAAACAGAATGAGAGGAACTATCTATCTATGCAAATCAATCATAATCTTAACCCCCCTTTTTTTTATGTGTTTCGCATTTGTAAAATTTAGGTGTTTTTGGATTATATTGGGTAAAAATGTCTTTAATTTCACGTTCCAAGATTAGTGTAGAGATAGTATCTTTGTACTTAATTAATTATAGTATGATTGTAAAAAGGAATAGATTCTCAAAGTACTTGCAAAAATGTTATATTGTTAAACGAATATGATGCCACTGTGTGTAAACTTTTGTATGAATTTTTTTAGTATGGAATATCAAAACTAGTCGTCGGTTGTGCAATATAATTCTTGTTGATTATTTCTTTTACATGAATCATGCAATTCATTGCTACCTAGCTAATTTATTCACATGCAATTCTTGTTGACTTTTGCTATTGAAAGAGAGGTTAATTAACACATATCTAGGGAAAAAAATGGAGAATCCTCAACCAAATCAAATTAGAAATTTTCCTCAAATTGGAGAACTAAAATACATATTTACGAAAAAATTGACATATGGTGATCTGAATTAGGCTTTGCGTCTCACTCGAAGCACAACTGATTATTCCTATGAATTTACATGAATCGATATTTGAAGATGGATTGTTGGTTAAGCTCTATACACCAGCAGCGGATTATGTAGTTATGCAGCGCTTTAGAGAGAAATATAAGCTTTACTACAGGCTAACGAAGCAAATCTAGTGTGAGGACAATGGCATTGCCCATGTGAATGGCTTCTCTACTAGTGATCAAATCGATTGCTGGTGTGTCTACAATCTAGAGGGAGCTAAAGGAGAAGTCATCAGCTTACTTATTCAGAGGGTAACAGCCATTAATATGTATATACACATTATGTTTACTTGAATGCTTATGCTTGGCTTAATTTGCTTTGCTTTTTGTGTGCAGGTTCAAGAAAACTATCCAGCTGCACTGCATCAAGGCTATTATCTATTTTAATTATCTAGATATGTTATTTTTAAAATAGTGATATTAGTGAATCAGTAACTACAAAATTTCAGCCAAAGTTGCAGCAAAATCTTACAGTTACTGAAGGTCTCTCTAGCAAAGGACAGAGTTTTAGGAAAGAGATTAAGGCATTACTGTTGTGTTTTTCATCATTCTCATAATCAATCCACCATAACTCCTCTAATTTGCTAATTGTACCCTGCAATGTGGGCAACTCAATGCTTGTAACAAAAAGTTCTAAATATCAAACATCCCTGCACTAAATGGGACAACAAAAGCAAAGAGAGCTAATGTAAAGTGCAAAAATTGATCAAAGCATATACCTCATGCGTCCATCTGCATAATGCAAGAGTTTTAGCACTTCTCAAAGAAAATAGATTTTGGCTAAACTAAAAATCATTGATGCTTTTACTGGGACCTTTTCTCAAGCATGGCATCTTCCATGGACACACCATAATGTCTCAAAACCATAGGAAGTATCTCTCTATACCTCAAAGATTTAAGACAGGTCACTCTAATGCCAAAATACATTAAGCCAGGGCAATCAAAGACTGATAATTTCAAAAGCCTTGGACTTGCAGTAATAAATAAAAATTGTAAGCCTTTGCATTTTGCAATAGTAAAACTTTCAAGAAATGGGAAATTTGAAACTAATGATGAAACTGCCCCAATTGTATGATGCATTTGTCAAAGTCATGGGCGGTGCCAAACGATTATCAATTTTCAAATTGGCCACCCAAATTGAAGTACATGGAGGTGCCACCCAAGGAAATAAAAAAAAGGAAAACTTTGACAAAGAAGAAAGAAAAAATGGAAATGATGGTTGGTACACCAAATGAAAGAAAAAGAAAAAAAAAATTAAACTATTATTTTAATAGCCAATTTTGGCTATAAATAGATAGGCTCCCTCCTCATTTTATTCATTCCATTTTTCTTAAGTTTCTCTTCTATGTTTTGTAAAAGAAAAAGAGTTGTGTGAGAGATTAAGAGTTTTAATACTCTTGTGTAATTAGTGAGTGAGAGATTGGGTATATTGGGATTTTAGGTAGTGAGTCAAAATATTACAATACTTGTAATCCTTATTTCACTAGTGAAATATTTTCGCCCGTGGATATAGGTTAAAAGCCGAACCATGTAATTTCTGGTGTCCTCTATTGTGCTTGTTCTTTATTTTATTACAATTTCATTTTAGCTGCGGTCCTACTTCACCCACTAATTTCCTAACAGTGGTATCAGAGCTATTGGTTGTATTTTTGGAGTCGGGGTACTGTTCACGTAAGGGTACTATTCATGTATACGATATTGTTCATATATATGGTACTGTTCACGAGAAACGGTGGGAGCGATTCAAGAATTTGGCGGTGCAAAACAGGGAATAGTAGTGTGAGTAAAACAACTGTGTGGTTTGTACATGTCTAGGAAAGTTCTGTCACAAAGACGATAAGAGCTTAAAGAGTCTGGGTTTTAAGTGGGACTACTGTGACCCCTTCAGTCTTTCTTGGGAACTTTCCTGGTATGCATTCTCACACATACTCACAACTATTTAAGGTGATACACTAGTTTGTGTACAAAATTTATCAACAAAATTGCGACAAAATATGAAATTGAGAAGTTTAACGGAAATAATTTTTCGTTGTGGAAAATAAAGATGAAATTTGTATTGAGAAAAAATAATTGCTTGGCAGTAATTGGAGAAAAGCCCATGGACATAACTGATGACAAGTGGAACGAGATAGATGGAAATACTATTTTTGATCTACACTTGGCACTTGCAGAGGAGGTATTATCCAGTGTGGCAAAAAAAAATATAGTGAAGGAAATATGAGATACTCTCACAAAATTGTACGAGACCAAGTTACTACACAACAAAATCTTCTTGAAGAGGAAATTCTATACTCTTCGAATGACAGAATCTACAATGGTGATTGACCACATTAACACCTTGAAGACTTTATTTTCACAACTCACAACGTTGGGATATAATATAGAGGAGAATGAACATGTAGAGCTTCTACTACAAAGTCTACCAGATTTGTATGATCAACTCATCATCAACCTAACAAACAACAATCCAGTGGACAATCTAGTTTTCAACAATGTTGCAGCCTATGTATTAAATGAAGAGAGCAGGTGAAAAAAAAAAAGAAAACAAACAAGCAAGTTCGCAGCAAGCGGAGGCACTATCGGTGACGAGAGGGAGATCAACGAAACGTGGCCTCAGTAGGAGTCAAAATCATGGTAGATCAAAATCCAGAAGTAAGAAGAATGTTAAATACTACAACTGTGGCAAGAAAGGGCACGTAAAAAAAGAGTGTTGGAGTAACCAGAAGGAAAAAAGAGGGCAAAGAACCTAAGTCATCAAATGCTCAAGGGTGTGTAGCAAGTACCTCGGATGATGGTGAAATTCTCTACAACGAGGCAATAACTGTTTTAGAAGGCAGAAAACGACTATCTGATATCTGGCTTATAGATTAAGGATCTACCTGACACATGACCTCTCGGAGAGAATGGTTCCACACATATGAACCTATCTCGGGAAGAACTGTATATATGGGTAATGATCATGCCTTGGAGATCATTGGTATTGATACTATCAAAATAAAAATATTTGATGGTACAATTCGCATAATTGGGGAGGTACGACATGTCAATGGCCTGAAGAAAAATCTATTGTCTTTGGGACAAATAGACAGTCATGGGTGCAAAACTCATGTAGAGAATAGAATTATGAAGATTGTTAAAGGAGTGCTTGTATTGATGAAGGCAGAAAAGATCGGTGCTAATCTATTCATGCTTAAAGGAGAAACAATATAGGAGGCTGATGCATGTGTCGCATCAAATGGAGAAGAATCAACGATGATGTGGCATCTCAAACTTGGCGACATGTCGGAACAAGGTTTGAAGATTCTCTCTGAGCGAAAATTACTTCTAGGGATCAAATCGGTAAGTTTACCATTTTACGAGCATTCTGTTACAACTAAGCAGCATAAATTAAAATTCAGTAGATCTATTGCTAGAAGAAAATGCATTCTAGGTTGATTCATTCTGATGTTTGGGAATCACCAGATATATCCATGGGAGGTGCAAAGTACATGGTGACTTTCATTGATGATTATTCCAGAAGATGTTGGGTGTATCCAATTAAGAAAAAGTCAAATGTATTTTCAGTGTTTAAAGAATACAAAGCGCGGGTGGAACTTGAATCTTGTATAAATATCAAGTGCTTGAGGACAGATAATGGTGGAGAGTATACAGACAACGAGTTTCTTGCTTTTTGTAAAGAAGAATGTATTCAGAGGCAGTTCACGGTGGCATACTACTCCTCAACAAAATGGGGTGGCAGAGCGGATGAATAGAACTCTTACAGAATAGATAAGAGTTATGTTGAGGACTGCTGGTCTACCCAATTCATTCTGGGCAGAAGCAGCCAAAACTGCATGTTGTATAGTAAATCGATCGCCATCTACAGTTATTGGGCTGAAGACAACAATGAAAATGTAAACTGGAAAGCTAGTTGATTATTCCTACCTACATGCATTTGAATGTCAGATGTACGTGATGTACAATGCCCAAGAAAGAACAAAGCTGCATCCAAAATCTAGAAAATATATCTTCTTGAGGTATGTTGATTGAGTAAAAGGTATCGTCTATGAGATCCCACTGCCTACAAGATCGTCATCAACAAAGAAGTTATCTTTATAGAAGATCAATTGCAAATGAGATATGAGGATGATAGCAAGATAAAAGAAAAATCAGAGACTATACTGGTATATATGGAAAATAATCCAGAAGATTCAGATTTTTTTGAAGCAGTACTAGAGCACGAAGAACAAGAACCAGTCGAGTCTGAAGCTCTAGAAGTTCGTCGGTCAACTCATTAGAGACGACTGCCAACGTGGCACTTGGAGTATGTCACAGAGATCAACGTTGCATACTGTCTTCTAACAAAGGATAGAGAGCCTTTAACTTTCCATGAAAGTTTAAATAGCTCAGATGTTACTTTGTAGATGATAGCAATACAGGAAGAAATTAAAGCTCTATACAAGAACAAGACATTGGAACTTGTACCACTACCACGTGGAAGAAAAGCCATTGGAAACAAATGGGTCTACAAGATCATACGTGATGGCAATAATCAACTGGAGCGGTATCGTACAAGATTGGTGGTGAAAGGATATGTTCAGAAAGAAGGTATTGACTTCAATGAGATATTTTCTCCGGTGGTTCAACTTACAACAGTTAGAGTAGTCTTAGCAATGTGTGCTACATTTGACTTACATCTAGAGCAGTTAGATGTGAAAACTGCATACATTTTTTAATGGAGAACTTGAAGAAATATATATGCTCCAACTAGAAGGTTTTACAGAAACAGGAAAGGAGAACTTGGTTTGCAGGTTGAACAAATCTCTATGCGGTCTCAAATAGGCGCCAAGGTATTGGTATAAGAGATTTAATTCTTTCATCATGAGCCTTAGATACAACAAACTCAGTTCAAACCATTGTGTATATTACAAGAGGTTTAAAGATAATGATTTTATCATTTTACTGTTGAACGTGGATGACATGTTAGTTACAGGCCCCAACAAGATCGAGTCCAAGAATTGAAGGTACAGTTGGTTAGGGAGTTTGAAATGAAGGACTTGAGACCAGCAAACAAGATTTTAGGGATGTAAATTCACCGAGATAGAAATAATAGGAAGATTTGGCTTTCACAGAAGAATTACTTGAAGAAAATCTTGCGGCGCTTCAACATGCAAGATTGTATGTCAATTTCTACCCTACTTCTTGTTAATTTCAAATTATCCTCAAGTATGTGTCCTAACAATGAAGCAGAGAGGAATGAGATGTCTTGAGTACCATATGCATTAGTAGTGGGAAGTTTGATGTTCGCTATGATATGTACTAGACCAGACATTACACAAGCAGTGGGAGTAGTTAGTCGATACATGGCGAATCCTGGTAGAGAGCATTGGATAGCTGTAAAGAAGATTTTGAGATACATCAGAGGAACCTCAGATGTTGCATTATGTTATAGAGGATCAGAGTTTATTGTCAGGGGCTATGTGAATTCAGATTTTGCAGGAGAACTTGATAAAAGGAAATTGACTACTGGTTATGTGTTTACACTGGCAGGAGCAGCTGTAAGCTGGGTTTCAAAACTACAGACTGTTGTGGCTTTATCTACAACAGAAGCAGAGTACATGGCAGCTACACAAGCTTGCAAGGAAGCTATTTGGATACAAAGGTTATTGGAGGAGCTCGGGCACAAACAAGAGAAAATTTTTGTATTTTGTGATAGTCAAAATGCCTTGCACATTACAAGGGATCCAACTTTTCATTCCAAGACAAAGCACATAGGAGTTCAGTATCACTTCGTTCAAGAAGTAGTGGAAGACGGAAGTGTGGATTTACAGAAAATCCATACGAAGGAGAATCTACCAGATGTTTTGACCAAGCCAATCAATACTAACAAGTTTGTTTTGAGTAGATTCTCTTGTGGCCTAACAGAAACACAGGCAATATGACAATGGCGATGCAGAAAGGATGGTGTGGAGATTGATTAATTTTCAATCTAATCTCCAAGTGGGAGAATGTCAAAGTCATGGGCGGTGCCAAACCATTATCAATTTTCAAATTGGCCACCCAAATTGAAGTCCAAGGAGGTGCCGTCCAAGGAAAGAAAAAAAAGGAAAAACTTTGACAAAGAAGAAAGAAAAAATGGAAATGGTGGTTGGTACACCAAATGAAAGAAAAAGAAAAAAATTAAATTATTATTTTAATAGCCAATTTTGGCTATAAATAGAGAGGCTCCCTCCTCATTTTATTCATTCCATTTTTCTTAAGTTTCTCTTTTATGTTTTGTAAAAAAAAAAGAGTTGTGTGAGAGATTAGAGTTTTAATACTCTTGTGTAATTAGTGAGTGAGAGATTGGGTGTATTGGGGTTTTGGGTAGTGAGCCAAAATATTACAATACTTGTAATCCTTATTGCACTAGTAAAATATTTTCTTTCTGTTTTCGCCCGTGGACGTAGGGTAAAAGCCGAACCACGTAATTTCTGGTGTCCTCTATTGTGCTTGTTCTTTATTTTCTTTCAATTTTATTTTAGCTACGTGTCTGATTCACCCACCAATTTCCTAACAGCATTACTGATACTAAGTGAAGATTTTTTATTAAATTGATACAACGATAGGGCTCGCTAATAGGGATTCTGAAATTTAAAGCAATGGATATTCTTGTTCCCGGTTGAAAAATCAAGATGAAGTTTATTACCACCCAGCGAAACAGAACATAATAGCACGTTGCCTTTGCCAAAGTTGAATTGAAATCCCCATAAACTATTTGATTCATAATATAACTCTCCATAGAAGCCACAAACAACATCAACAGCATCATCTAATGTTCCAATCCTCTCCGAAGTTATCTTCCAAAGGTTTCTACATTGGGTCGAAAGGAAGCTGGTTTTAACAGTAGATTTGAAAGGGAGCTATGAAATAATGCAGCATAGAATGTCATTCGGTAGACTACTAAGAAGATCAACTGTATTTTCTTTGTTATGATCAATCTGTTCCAAAATGATTGGTTATGTACTTCACATGTGTGTTGAGATTCATCGGAGAGTAATTGTAGTAAAACTAAAATTATGAAGAAATTAACATTTCTTACTTTGTATCATCTCCAATTTTTATTGGCTGCTTCTGTGATTGATAGAATCATCCCTCAATTTCATCTCATATTTCTGCCACAAGATTGTAACTCTTTCCATCAAATCTCTTAGCGTAACATCAACTCCAAGCCAATATGTTAAGAACCATTGCAATGCATTATCATCAACATATGGGTAGTCTATGTTAATTATAGCACTCAACAATGGCCCTCAAGAGCCCGTTCTAAACATTCATACCATTTTTCAAACGATCAAGATATGGCTTGTGATTGATCATTTGTTGCAACAAGATTGACCGACCCCTCACCATTTTTCAAACGATCAATTATGTTTTTTAAGAAATATAAAAATTTAAAATCATTCAGTTTAGTTATGATGAATATTATTGAGCTTTAATCAGGTACCACATCCCCAACTTAGGAGATTTGTTTACAACCATCTAATTCTCAATTTAGTATTGGTCTCTCTATATCTTGTTGAATCTTAACCATCAATCATATGCGGTTATTCATCTGATGATGATCAAAATGTCTTACTGTCGCTCTCACCGTAGCTTAAAAAACATATGTTTCAGTGATTTAAGGTAGTTAATTAATTAAAATTATATATATATATATAAAATGAGCTGTTACAATTTGGAGTCCTATTGCTTATAATTCACTTGTCTGGAAATGGGGGACGGTTATTGAAGCTCTTATCATCAGATGGAGTGCTACTTATGATAGATGGTTAATATTCAACTAGATAGAGAATCAGACGGTTGTAAAGAAATCTGTTTAAGTGAGCACAGAGGCACCAAATTGAAGCTCAAGAAGATTCGTAGTAACAGAATGAGACAGGGCAAATTTCTCATAACTGAATCTTGAAGTTCATATATGTCCTGAAAAGCATTCACTTCCAAGAAACCTCTTAAAAACCCTCACTATTTCTCGTTTACTTTCTCAGAGGCGGAAAATTAAAAAAGAAAAAGAAAGAAATGGATTCAAATCAACAACAAGAAGAAGAAAAAGAAAAAGAAAAATGAAAGCAGCCACAGAACAATGAACAATCTCAAGTGGTGACTAAAGAAGTAGAAGAGAAGAAGGCTGGTGATGGGTCTGGCAGCAATCTTGATATCAACATTGAAAGAGAAAAAAGGAATCTCGATGGTGCTAATAATCGTACAGTTTCAAGAGATGCTCGAACACAACAATATCTCGATAGCTTGACCAGGAGAAATGATGTCAACCTTCAGGTAAGGTTGGAGATGGCCATTGATGACAACTTTGGTCAAACCAGGCAATACCCAGATGTTGATTATAATACAATGATAGGGTTTGTAACAGATTGGCTTGATTTAATTGATGTTCCACCAAGAGATTTAAGGAACTTAATGCATAGAGTTAGAGTTCTGAGGGAATATGATGTAGATGATGATGATGATGTTGAGATAGGGCAGGGCACTCAAAGGGCAGAAACAGAGTATTTTGCGTACTTTGATATGAAGAGAATGACACAAAAGGAAAATGCTAGAGGGGTTTTTAATAATGGGTGGTGGTTGTCGAAGCAAACAAAAATAAATTCCTACTCTAAATAAATTGTGTATAATGATTGAGAAGGGTCGTGTCCACAGAGATCGGTAATTATTTAAATCCTTTTGAAACGTAAAACGTAAAATGGGGGAATTGTTGACAATAATAAAAATCAAATTAAAAATAACAAGAATGCAAATTAAAGTTGTAATTCAAATTGGAGAAAGCTCTGGTTGAAGGAATTAACTCAGCTTGATTCGACTACTGATCATTAATTCAAATATAGATTATTATTACTCATGAATAAACCGGTTATAGCTACTGAGACCCTCTAATAGCCAATCTCTCCTTAACTAGTTGATAACCAAGGTACGACCGTTGGTTATTTCTCTAATCAATAGACAACCCTAGATACGATCATAGGATTTAATCAATTGACAACCTGAAAAACTAGAGAGACCCAAATCCTAATCAACAGCTATGATGATTCATTTAAATTAGATTATTTATTCTCACAACACAACTCTCTGCTATGTTATTTGTCACAAACATTAAATTCTTCATACGATAAATCCTTTAATTGACAATATATTAAGTTGATAATTAAATAGTGGCCAATTACCTAATTAACAAACATAATCATGAAAATAATTCAGATAATAAACAAATACCCAAAAAGCAATAAAACAATTAAAACACAAGAAAGATCTCACAGTAGTGATTAATTAAAGCTTCATTAACCTTCAACCAGAAAAATGGGTTTAGTTCCTCATAGAGAGAAGAGAAAAATTAGATCTAGGGTTTCTTTCTTTTTCTTCCATCCAAAATCCCCTTTCTTTCACAATAGATTCCTCCTTAAATACTCTCTCTCTCTTCTCTTTTAGAGTTCTATTTAAAATAAAATACTAATATCTTAAATATTAAATTCGTAATTACAAAAAAAACCAAAAATACAAAATACGTTAAACTAAAAACTGCATGTTCGCAGTTGACAGCACGCGCCCACGCCTTATCAATAAAGTTCTTCTGCCGCTCATAATTCCTCCAAAAGAACAATTATCCTTAAACATCATCTTGTAGTTCAATTTTATCACCAATCCATAGAATTGCACCTATAAAAGTAAAACACAAGTAAATCATTATTATTAAGTGCAAAACATCGATATTAAGGGAAGTAAACAATGTAAAACTAGTGCATAAATTGCACTCTAACAAATTCCCCCACACCAAGATGATGCTTGTCCTCAAGCATATAACTCAAGATTAATCCCAAATCTCTACTCAATTCTCATCTCAACTTATCCAAAAACAATTTTAAGCAAGCATACCTCAAGAAATTAAGTCGATCAACATTCGAGAGACAAGGATTTTAAAAGCGTAGAATCTCATAAGATAGAATAAGAACATTCAACCACCAAGAAGATCCATTCAAAATTCAAGTGCAATAAGATTTAATAGCCCTCTCAATGACTTCACTCCATGCACTCAAAGTGTTTAGGGTATCATTTACGCACTCAAATCAAATCAAAGAATGATATTACCATAAGCTTGCTCATATATCACATCTCAATCCACAAAACATGAATAAAATGCAAAAATCTAGGGGTCTTAAAAAGATTGTAATGGGATTAAATAAGTTAAATGAAAAAGAAAGGTCTATGAAAGAAAAAGAGATCAAAATGAGAATAATGAACTTATGATATCAAAATGCTTATTTCTACTCAAGTCACCACGAATGTAAACATTTTTTTTTCTTTTTCTTTTTTTTCCTCTTTTTTTCTTTTTTTTTCTTTTTGATTTTTTTTTGAATCAAACAAAAGAAACAAACCTTGCACAATTTAATTCAAGCATAATGCTTGTTGATCTAATTGAGAAACTTTAATACAAGGTAGAAAAAGCAACAAAATATATCCACACAATGAGTCCGAAAATCTCCTTAAATTGAGGCTCAAAAAGAAGAAAAATGGTTAAGTCGACGGAGAGAATTAGATGGGTAATAGTTAAGGCTCAAACAAAGGTAGCAAACAAAGGTCTTCGGGTAGAGAAAAAAAAATGCGGGAATAGAAAAATGGAATATGGTTTGCCCTTATCATTTTAATGCATAAAATCCCATAATGTGGCTTCAACATGCATAACAAAGCAAGTTCTAGAATAAACAAACTAGGATTGATATTCACATAACAAAAAATATTTAGAGCAAAGTGGTTGCTCATAGGCTCAAATCCTCACAAAGTTGGTAAATTTTGCCATCAAATCATGTACACTCTTCAAATGAATCAACCATCAATAGTGGTGTAGAATGAGAAGAAGATATGAGTGATATATAAAAGAAAAGGTAAAAATGATAAGAAGTAAGAAATATGTATGTAGTAAAAAAAATGAAAGATAAAATGTGAGTGATGAAAAAGTATGATAGAAAAAAAAATAGACGTAAAGAAATTGAGATAAATGGGAAAAGAGTAGTGAGAGAGAAAGGAAAAGAAAATTAATAATATATAAAGCATACTAACTCCAAAATCATTTAAGGATGATTAGAGTGAAAATAGATGAGTAGAGTGAAAATAATAATTCCAAACATCAATAATGCAAAAATCCCTCCCCCACACCAAGAACATACATTGTCCCTAATGTAAGATAATCAAAGCTCACAAAAAAAATTAAAGCGTAAGGATAAAAGATTAAAGGTAAAAAGAAACTTTCCTGAATTGTGAGCTTTGATCCACATAACGTCTATGGGCTTGGCGGAAATGGTGGGGTAAATCCCACACTCTCGAAGTATGCGGCCAAATTCTGCTCCATCTTGTTCAACTTGTGCTCCATTTTCTCTAACTAAATGCTCAAAGGTGGTGCGGATGTAAAAGGAATAGTTGTCGGGGCAGCAGTGTCGTCGTCAAACTCGTCATCAGAGGCAGCACCACTCATAGCATAAGCTTCTTCGGAAGTTGAGTGGGTCCTGGTTCAGTAAACTGAAATCTCCCCTCCTTGAATTCGACCACACCTGTTCTTTCAAACACAGACATATCCAAAAATTCCTTTTTGCAAGCAGGATGCAAATCATTATTGTCAGGATCAAGCACACATAGGTTTATAGCTAATAGAGTAATGTATGGACCACGAAATAAAGTCCTATACCGTTTAAGCACACTTTGAAATTGATCCACTAACCAAAAACCTAAATTAGGCCTCACATCATTTAACATGCACCAAATAAAATAAAATTTAGTTTTAGAGAAAATTCATGAGTGATCTTTCTTGCCTAAAAAATTATATACTAAGAATCGATATACACATTTCAAAACAGGATCACGTAAGAAATAACTCTTTGATTTACTCGGGTCATAGGCATTGTGATCAACAGATAAATTACGCCAAAGACCATAAGGCTCAAAATTTTCGCTAAAGTCACAAGTTGTTCCTAAATATGCATCACTAGAAGAATAATCATCATCAATGAATCCTAAAGTTAGGTTAAAATCCGTGATAGAGTGTGAAAAATTTCGTCCCATTAACCTAAACTTAATGACATCCGGGGTATGCAAAGTAAAATCATTCGGCATATTAAATTGAAAAGTAGCATAAAACTCCCTAATCAACTCAACATAACCCAAACAATCAACATCAACAAATTTACGCAACCCAATCTTATCTATCAAAGAATCAAAATTATCCTTAACATTCAATTTTTCAAGAGTCGGGTAATGAATATACTTAGCTGGAAGTATTTTGCGCGTGGAAATATCTTTGTACCTCTCTTTCTCTTGTTGAGTCGCGAATGCGAGGCACCCTCCGAGATTGGATTCCGCAAGTGGCAAAACACTCATGCCTTTTCCATGCTTCGATCTTTGTCTCATGGCTTGGCGTGAATTTGAAATTGTGTTCCATGAAACTGTAGTGGGAGCGGCAATCTTAGATTTCTTTGCAACGGGTGTCTTTTTCGATGACTTGGAAGTAGATGCTTTCCTCTTCGGCATTGTTACAATAATTTCACTCACGGATTTCGATTTACCCGGCTGGAATACAAGGCATAGGCTGGTTACGTTGCGGATCTGTTGCGTGTTACTCGTCTGCTGCTGCTCGGCTACGTTGCGCCCGCGAGACTGATGTTGTCTGCTTGGCTGCGTTGCGCGGCTGCTGCTGCTGCTGCGCGCGGCGGCTAGGACTGATGCTGCGCGCTGCGTGGGATGTGTTGCGCGCACGGTTGCTGCTGATTTCGAATGGTTGCTGCTGCTGCTGCGTGGGCTGCGGCTACTGGTTGCTACAGGTGAAAAGATAATCAACAGCTGAAATTTTTTTTTTTGAATTAGGGATTTGTGAATAGTGATTTGTGATTTTTGTTTTTTTTAAATAAATAAATATATATATATATTATATTACATAAGAAAGAAAAGAAGGAAAGAAAATAAATAAATGAAAAGTTTTTGTTTTTTAGTGATAAATCACTTTGAGACACTAAAAATTTCAGAAATACTTTTCTAATAAGCACGTGGCACGCCTTAAAACTATTTTACTTTAAAAATCACAGAAGTACTTATTAGTTAAGACGTGAGCACGCCTTATCAAAAATTTTCTTCTGACCAAAATAAGCAAACACATTATTTTTTTAAAAAAAAATTAAAATCTAAATCAAAATTAAAAGACGATATAACAAAAACCAAAATAAATAAATCATTTGGGTTACCTCTCAAAAAGCGCATTTATTTTATGTCTTTGGCTAGACACATTTATGCATCAATCTCAATAATTGGAACTCTCGAGAGCCACATCCTCCACAATATTCACCGAAAAACCTTTATAAAAAGGTTTTAAGCGATGACCATTAACCTTAAGAACTCTGTCAGAGGTCAGACTCCGAATCTCAACTGCACCATGAGGAAAAACATTAGTAACAATAAAAGGTCCAACCCAGCAAGAACGTAATTTACCCGGAAAAAGTTTAAGTTTAGAATGAAAAAGAAGAACTTTTTGACCAACATAGAACTCCTTTCTCAAAATCATTCTATCATGAAATGTCTTCGTTTTTTACTTGTAAAAAAACTTCATGCACTATAGGGTTAATAACATCCACAGAAAATACCGAATGTTCCTCACTAGAATATTTCATGGCATCATTCATATTGAATTCTATAACCTCTCCATCAAACTCCATAGTGAGAGTCCCTTTATGTACATGCATTTTAGTTCTAGCAGTCTTAAGAAAAGGTCTTCCTAGCAAAATTGGGATAAAATTAGATGAGTTATCCTCTTCCATATCAAGTACATAAAAATCAGTAGGAAAAACCAACTCATTAACTTGTACTAAGACATCTTCTAATACCCCATCAGGATATGCATTAGACCTATCAGCTAGTTGAATTATCACGCCAGTTTCTTTTAATGGACCAACATTCAAAGATGACTAAATGGAACGAGGCATGACATTAATAGAAGCTCCTAGATCTAACAAAGCATTTTCAATTCTAACACTACCAATTTTACAAGGGATAGTAAACATACCTGGATCCTTGCACTTAAGAGGTAATTTCTTTTGGAGAACTGCTGAAACATTCTCCCCCATGTGAACTTTTTCATCTCCTCTTAATTTTCTCTTGGAAGTGCACATTTCCTTAAGGACTTTAGCATATCGAGGTATTTGTTTTATAGCATCTAATAAAGGAATATTTACCTCAATCTTGCGAAATGTCTCAAGAATGTCTTTCTCTTGTTCTTCCTTCTTGGATTTTGCAAACCGGCTTGGAAAAGGAGGAGGTATCACAATAGGTAGGGGTTTCGCTCTGGTGGGTTGCGCATCTTGAGATTTAGGCATCAATTCATTCTTCTCAAACTCATCTTCTACATGCGTTGTCACTTTCTTACTAAGCTCTTGTAACTCCTTCCCACTTCTAAGGATGACAGCACTAACGTTTTGTTTTGGATTCACCTCAGATTGTGAAGACAATCTCCCTAATACTTGAGACTCTAAACGGCTCACTGTAGTCGCCAATTGACTCATTTGGTTCTCCAAGTTTTGAATGCTTGCTGTAGTTGCCTGCTGAAGTTGTTGAGTGTTAGTTGCAAGCGATTTAACAATTTCTTCAAGAGATATACCTGACTTGGAGGTTGACTGTGGAGGTGCTGGTTGTCTTGGTGGATACTGTTGTGGGAATCCTGACGGCCTAACTCCATAGCTGAAGTTGGGATGATCCTTCCATCTCGGATTGTATGTTTGTGCATAAGGATCATACCTCCTCTGAGGCATGCCTGGAAATCCTCCAACTGCATCGGCTTGGTCAACGGATTCTTCTTGGAGTGTAGGACACATATCAGTTGAATGACCCATATTGTAACAAATACCACAAGTCTTCACCTGTTGCACATTACCTACAACAAACTTTTCCACAAGAGAAGTAAGTTTATCTAAACGTTGTTCAACAGAAGAAATATTTACCTCATTCACCTTCCTTGAAGTAAGATCTTGCCTGCTACCAAATTGTTGTGCGTTGGCAGCCATATTTGATATCAACTCTCTTGCTTGAGTAGGGGTCTTGTTCACTAACATGCCTCCACTAGCAGCATCTATCACACTCCTATCCATCAATGACAGTCCTTCGTAAAAATATTGAATAAGAAGTTGATCAGAAATCTGATGCTGTGGACAACTGGCACAAAATTGTTTGAATCGCTCCCAATACTCATACAAAGTTTCCCCAGGAAGTTGTCTGATCCCACAAATATCTTTTCTGATGTTGGCAGCTCTTGAAGCAGGAAAGTACTTCTCGAGGAACTGCTTCTTCTAACCATTCCAAGTTGTAATCGATCCAGGAGGCAAGTAGTACAACCAATCTTTAGCTAGCCCATCTATAGAGAACGGAAAAGCACGCAACTTAATCTGCTCTTCAGTCACGCCTTGTGGTCTCATACTTGAACATACAACATGAAACTCCTTGAGATGTTTATGAGGATCTTCACCTGCAAAACCATGAAACTTGGGTAATAAATGAATAAGACCAGACTTTAATTCAAAATTTACCTCCAAATCTACATATTGAATGCAGAGTGGTTGTTGATTCAAGTCTGGTTCAGCTAACTCTCTAAGAGTTCTTTCTACAGGTGCAACTCTGTCCATCACTTGTTCTTCCGAATCGCTAGATGATTCAACTGAATTAGGTACTGTATCTATTTCAGAAAGCAAAGGCGATGAGGATCGTTGCTTAGCTCGCTTTGTCTGTTGTCTCAGCTAGCGAGTTGTCTTCTCAATTTCAAGATCAAACGAAAGTGTACCTGTACGAGAAGAACGAACCATACACCAAGTAAAACGTAAAAAGGATTAAATAAATGAAACTAATCCCCGGCAACGGCGCCAAAATTTGGTGGTTGTCGAAGCCAACAAAAATAAATTCCTACTCTAAATAAATTGTGTATAATGATTGAGCAGGATCGTGTCCACAGAGATCGGTAATTATTTAAATCCTTTTGAAACGTAAAACGTAAAATGGGGGAATTGTTGACAATAATAAAAATCAAATTAAAAATAACAAGAATGCAAATTAAAGTTGTAATTCAAATTGGAGAAAGCTCTGGTTGAAGGAATTAATTTAGCTTGATTCGACTACTGATCATTGATTCAAATATAGATTATTATTACTCATGAATAGACCGGTTATAGCTACTGAGACCCTCTAATAGCCAATCTCTCCTTAACTAGTTGATAACCAAGGTACGACCGTTGGTTATTTCCCTAATCAATAGACAACCCTAGATACGATCATAGGATTTAATCAATTGACAGCCTGAAAAACCAGAGAGACCCAAATCCTAATCAACACATATGATGATTCATTTAAATTAGATTGTTTATTCTCACAACACAACTCTCTGCTATGTTATTTGTCACAAACATTAAATTCTTCATACGATAAATCCTTTAATTGACAATATATTAAGTTGATAATTAAATAGTGGCCAATTACCTAATTAACAAACATAATCATGAAAATAATTCAGAGAATAAACAAATACCCAAAAAGCAATAAAACAATTAAAGCACAAGAAAGATCTCACAGTAGTGATGAATCAAAGCTTCATTAACCTTCAACCAGAAAAATGGGTTTAGTTCCTCATAGAGAGAAGAGAAAAATTAGATCTAGGGTTTCTTTCTTTTTCTCCCATCCAAAATCCCCTTTCTTTCACAATAGATTCCTCCTTAAATACTCTCTCTTTCTTCTCTTTTAGAGTTCTATTTAAAATAAAATACTAATATCTTAAATATTAAATTCGTAATTACAAAAATAGCCAAAAATACAAAATACGTTAAACTAAAAACTGCAGGTTCGCAGTTGACAGCACGCGCCCACGCCTTATCAACAAAGTTCTTATGCCGCTCATAATTCCTCCAAAAGAACAATTATCCTTAAACATCATCTTGTAGTTCAATTTTATCACCAATCCATAGAATTGCACCTATAAAAGTAAAACACAAGTAAATCATTATTATTAAGTGCAAAACATCGATATTAAGGGAAGTAAACAATGCAAAACTAGTGCATAAATTGCACTCTAACAATGGGATGCCAAGAAATGACGGGAATATTTTACTGCTTTGGATCAAGCAATTCGGAATACTCAAGATGAAGAAGTGGCAAATTTGTTGGACAGAGGAGCAACGTTATTGAGTCACGTTCAGCCTCAGCCACATATGTCTTTAACATCCGAACCAGATTCTACATACAAGAACCTGCAGGTTTTTGTTAATCTTGATGAATATGATTTCAATTTTCCTTTTGATCCGGAAGAAATCTTGTCGGAGTTGGATGGTTCACAAGACAAGCCTGGTGAGGGCCTTGTGTCTGTGGAGGTGGATCATGTTCCTCTGCTGGGCAGTACTAGTGGTAATGGGCAACAAGGGCAACCAACATCAAACCTACAGCTTCATCCTCAATCTGAAAAAGGAAAAGGCCTTCAAGATGAAAGGGAGAGTCGTAATCCAAGTTCTCAGCCTCAGGCTCATATGCCTTTAACATCAGAAGCAGATCCTGCAAAAATGAACCTGCAGGACATTGTTAATCTTGATGAACACTATGTGGCCTATGATAAGAAGGAAGTGATGCAACAGGTGAATCTTGGTGATGGTGGATTCTTATATGAAATGATGTCAATAAATGAAGAAGAAAATTTTGCTGCTTTGGATCAAACAATGTGGAATACTCAAGATGAAGAAACGCTAAATGTATTGGATGAAAGAACAATATTGCTGGGTGACCCTCAGCCTCAACCAACACCAAACCCACAGCTTCATTCTCACAACGGCAGTGACCGTTTGTGGCGAATTGTTGTTCGGAGGTCAGTGGATAAGAAAAAGCTTCAAGACAAAGCTGTCCAAGGTTCTGAGAGTTTCATTCGTTTTGAATATCAGCATTTTGGTGGTTTTTTGCGAAAAAATAATCGGACGAATCAGGAGCAGCAAGAAGTTGAATATCCTATGCATTCTTTTTCTGCAGTGCCGGGTGGTAATGATCAGATTCCGGGCCATAATATGAATCCTATTCCAAACCCGCAGCTTCATTCTCAAGTTGATGATGATAATCTACTACGTCAATTTATGCCGGTTGGAAAGGAGTCACAAGAACTTAAGCCGCCGCATCAGTCTCCGAATACCCGTAATGTTATCTGGTCACCCCGGCCACCTTTTAGTAGTTTCATGGAAATTCGTTCTGAGATCACTCAGCAGCAGAATCGGGATCACAATGTAGAGCGCCTCACGCAGCAACTTAATAGTCCAGGTAGTTTACCGCCAGATTTGCATCATACTATTTCAACAGAAGACTTTCAGAAATCTGAGGAAGACAGGAAGGATGAAGCAAATGATAAGAAGCAGAAGAAGTAGTGGCAATGAAGACAGACAAGGTATTATTTTGGATACAGTAACTTGGATACTTTGATGTGGGTTTTTAATTGCCTCCATGTTCTGTAGTTTAGTCATTTTGATTCAGGCAAATTGTTGCTCCTATTCATCAGTGTAAGAAGTGAGGTAGTTAGTCAAAATCATGGTTCCTTTTAGACTCCAAATTGAAATGTAAAAATGTAGTTGTTTCATAATTAAACTGTCTGTTTTTTGCCCCTGGTCGGATTGGTAACAATATAAAACTTGTAGCAGCTAACCACAGCCTTGGGAGAGGTAAGGAAAAAATAAAAATTATTTGGGTTTGGCCCACCCCTTACCTTTTAAAAGAAAAAAAAAATTGTTTGTTCTTTTATTGCAGATTATGTATGTTTCTGAACTCTATTTCAATGTCACTCAAACGTCATTCAGGTTCAAACAGTCTTCCTATTCTTTTCTTTCTATATCATACATAGCAAGGGAGCCGCTGTTTTGAATTTGAATTCACGCAAAATTTTCATCAAACAAAGGACCTTAGTCAATCCTCTAGCCAAGGGGTAAAACGACACAAGAACTATGTTCAGATCCTCCTTCAGCAAGCCAACTGTAAGTGAGATTGTAATATTTTGTGGTTTAAAATTTAGAAAGAAAACGGTTAACCGTTATAGATAAAACGGTTAGCCGTTTTTGTCCAGAGAGTAGGTTTTCGATTTTACAGAAACCAGCTTGCCGTTTTTTGAGAAAGCAGCTAATCGTTTTCGTCCAGAGAGCATGTTTATTGTTCTACAGAAAACGGCTAACTGTTTGGATAAAACGACTAACCGTTTATTTCCAGAGAACAACTTATTTTGATATTCTATAATAAAACAGCTCGCCGTTATTGAGAAAATGGCTAACCGTTTTCTTTCAGAGAGGGTGTTTTCACATCAACTGGAAAAACAGTTAGCAGACTTGAAATTTCAATTGTGAATTGATACAAATTTCAAACCAAAAGAGTGTCTTTGAAGAAGTATCATTTCAAATAATTATATTCTTTCAAATAAACATCTTCTTCATTAAAATAGACACACATATTATATTAAAATCAGATTTTTTTTTTTTACAGATTTCTGGTTTGTTCTTGGAATACAATCTTATTTGCTAGAGATTGTATTAAGGATTTGTTATATCTTAGGGGTAATTTGCCATTAAAATTCTATAGCAAACTAAGATTGGTGAGAGCAAATAAAACCTTAAAGAAAGTGTGCGAGCACATCTCAAATCCTATCAAATTCTCTTACTGTTATTTGCCTCCATATTCGAAAATCCACCAATATCAACTTCAAAGAATTTGGAAGAATCATTTGGCCATCGTAGAAGTACACAGCAGAGGATACGACCTGACAGCATCAGCAGGTCCAAGTCACTCATCCACAGGCAATGCTTAGGAGTTTCTTCGGCAGCTCGTATCATTGAATAATGTTGTGTTTCCTATAATCTTAATGATGATTGAATTAATTTTACATTTTAATGGAATTTATCGTGTAGATAATCATAGGCATAACAGTAATAATAGACGGCTCAAAAATTATCTATATACGGCGAAGGTCCCGAATAATGAAGACAACGGTGGCGTTTTATTTTAATGTAAATTAAGTTTAAAATAATGAAAATGAAAGTTTAAGAAGTAGTCAAAACTCAAAAGCAGAGAGCATATCACGAGCTGCCTTTTTCTTGTTTAGTAGAAAACAAAGTCCAAAAAAAAAAATGAGCTTATCCCATTAGAAATAAACACTTTTTTAGTAGGACGACCCTTTTAAAATTTGTTTTTATCATTTAATTACAAAACACTAATATTCATTCTATCTATACGTTAAAATAACCTTAGAAAAAACACATACCGTTAAAGAATAAGTGCATGTTTGGTATAACTTAATTAAGAGGTATAAGTGCTTATTTAATCATATAAGCACTTTTTAAAATTTTTATGGTGTTTGGTTATTTTTTTAGTAGAGTTTTTTAAACTTAAATAAGTTAATTTACCTCTACTAGCAAAAGCCCAAAATTTGAGCTTTTGGGAGTAGAGGTTATAGAGTGTTTCTAAAAATAGATAATATAAAAAATATCACACAGTTTAATGGTTCAAAAGTACTTTTTTTATTGACAACCAAACACCCAATAATTTTTTATCCAAAAGCTCTATTCGTATAAACTCTACTGCTATAAGCTCTACTGTTATAAACTCTATTCAATAAGCTGTACCAAACGGAGCCTAAATATGATGTTTTCATCTCTTTTAAAAATAAAAAGTCATACAAAGTTGGATTCTTATCCTCTAATGAATAGTCTAATTGGTTGGTCTTTCATCGTATAAGCAAGAATAATTATTTTGGAGTGGGATATGAATGAAACAGAGTTGCTTAAAAAAGGAAAAAAGAGAGAGAGAGAGAGAGAGAGAGAGAATTGCGAATTTGCTAGCTATGAATTAATAATATTAAGGTACGTAACGTCAACAAAGGCAATCTCTTCCAATAATCTTCAAAAATAATCTAATAAAATTAAAAAGTAAAAAGTGGTCATTAGCTTCAACTGTGGCAGCTGTCTTCTTTTTCTTTTTCATAATTTGGGGAAACGATTATTGAGATTTCTAAATTTTTAATTTTGACCATAATTTTTTTTAATATCCTTGCAAAATTACTAAAAAGGAATTGAAAGAAGAAAAACGACTAGCAAAAAGCCCAAATCTATTATAAAATAATAATGGTAATTGCTGTCAAGTCTAAATCCTAAACCAACTTGAACGGATAGATTTAGATTGTTGTGTGACTTACAAAATAATCAATATCTATAATGCTGATGAAATAATCAATTGGAATTGTTGGTAAATATTGTGTTATTGAAAGGGATGCTAGTTTTATAATCAAAATTTATGCTTTTAGTAAATTCATAATAGATAAAAGTTTAAATTGTCTAAAACTCAATGTGAGCAGCTAAACATTTTAAATCTCGTACAAAAAAAAGTTTCAATACTGGTAAACACGTGATTGGACCACATGATTCATAAATAGTATTTATGAAAATATAATATGTAATTACCCTTTCATTAAAATAATAGTTTATAATAGAAACTCTAAAAGAAATATCAATTATCTAATGAATTACTTAATTTATAAGCAATTTTAAATGTATTGTCAAAATAAAAAAAATATTGATTAAATAAATAGATTAAAAAATTACTAAACACTTTTTTTTATTAAAAAAATTATGAAATAAACTCCTCTATTTAAATAACAATCCCAAACAGGAAGGAAGGAGTGTCAACGCTAAACTCTAAACCAAAGGTATATATTTATTTTAAAATCTGTACAGTTCCCGTTGCCCTGGCAGTTCTTCAAATCAACTTCTCATCGGATTAATTTAATTGTAAGGCTCTGTATCATATATTCCTTTATTTTTATTTGCTTTTTTTTGTATCTAATCCGAGTCCTCACTAGCAGTGGCAGGCCTCTTCGGAAATTAAACTGTATTATATTTGAAGATTTTCTAAACCCTTGTGCAATTACAATTATTTGTGGTAAACATATCGTACGCACAGGAACTGAGTTTGAAGAATTTCCCCAGAATATTTTCTTTATTACATGAAATTCATATGTTTTAAGTTCCGAATATTATTTGATTGTCCTTCTTTCCTTTTCTTTCTAGTAATAGGATGATGGGAATATAAGCATAGGTTATAAAACATTCTGTTCCTTAAATATGATGCTGATTAATATATGAATAATTTGAATATTAAATTACAGTACTGATTGCAGATTATGTATGCCAAGGGCATGGATCGAATAACGGAACTGCCTACGTTTATCATTCATCATATTATGTCTTACCTCTCTGCTAAAGAGATTGCTCGAACTAGTATCTTGTCAAAGAGATGGTGTCTGTTCTGTATTTCGTTTCCAATTTTGGAGTTTGACCAATGTTACTTCCTGGGAAAAGCAATAACGTTAATGGATATATCTGACGAAAAGAAATTCATGGCATTTGTGGATGCTTCCCTGTTTCGATTCTGCAAGCATAGGTTTCGCATGCAGAAATTGAGATTATTCCAGAGCTTTCTAGATGTTAAGGGATCAGCTCCTCTTCTTGATAAATGGATAGGATTAGCCGTTGACAATGGGATTAAAGATCTAGTGTTGATGGTTCACAACATGACACAAGAAGACACTGTGTACATTTTGCCTCAAACAATCTTTTCGGCAAAATCGATGGCTACATTAAGTCTATTTGGGTGCAGGATGGAGCAGCCTTCTGATACTACTACTATAAGGTTAGATTCTCTGAAAAAGCTAACAATTGAGAATGTCTATATCAATGATCAGATGTTCCAAAAGCTTACTAGTGAATGCCCATCACTTGAAGATTTTGAAATTTCCGCTTGTTGGGGTTTAAAGAATTTGTGTGTGTCTAAGGCTCACAAACTCAAGAAATTGGCGATTTACACATTTTACGAGGACATTGATATTGTTGAAATTGTTGTTCCTAGTCTTCAGCAGTTAACCCTTTTATTCTGTAATGGGGAAATGAGGCCACGGGTAGTTAAGGCAGTTAGGTCTCCACATTTGACAAAGTTGATGTTAACTTCTGTATGGTTTATGGATGAAGAATTTGACAGATTTATCTCAAAATTTCCCCTGCTTGAGGATCTTTTGCTGAGGTTCTGTCGTTTGCCCGAAATGGTTAAGATTTCAAGTAATCAGCTGAAGAACTTGCATTTTAATTCCTGCGAAAATTTGAAGGCAATTGACACTGATACTCCCAATTTACTATCCTTTACCTATAGTTATGATTTTAATCCTATTCCCACAATAGCAATGAATGCTCTGTGTCCATGGAAACTTTGTTTTTCGTGTGAAGGTAACCTTGACATGCATTGGTACCTTCGACTAAAGAAATTTCTTGGAGTAGCAAAACAAATTGAAAACTTGAAACTATCTTTGGAAACATGCGAGGTATTGTACAAGTTTCGTATAATGCTCATTTACATTTTACTTTTAATATTTCATAATGTTTTTGCTGCCATTCTATTTGTTGATCTAGGTTTCATTTAATTTGGATGAACTCAGCGGATGTTCTCCTTCCCTTCCTTTACAAGTTGGGACTCTAGAGCTGTATGCAAATGTGCCATTATCGGATTATGAAGCTTTGTTGGATGGTGTTTTTCAGATTTGTTATCCTAGGACTTTGCGAGTTTCTACAATGTTTGAAGAAGATAAAAAACTCATAGAGGTATATATATCCACTTGTATTATATACGTGTCATGGTCTACATGTTATCATTCATGTGTTTAGGGCAAGTACTATGAAACAGCAGATTTTTTATCCGATGCTTGGTTGAATTACAGTGGCTGTATGAGCAGCTACGGAATAGAGATGTGACCTGTTGCAATCCTCATCATATCAAGTACTGTTGGCGGCATCACTTAGAAGATATAAAGATTCAGAGATACTTGCAAATCAAAGAGAGCTTCATAGTAATAGAAGACAACAAAACATTTGGTGATTCAAAATATATGATGGATGGAAGGTATCCACTTACACGAGAGGTTTCGGAATTTAATCTCGATTGGTGTGTATCTAATGATGAGCAGTCTTGACTCTTGAGGTTTTCATTTATCTGGTGATTCTAAAAAATCACAGAGCTTACTGAAGATATGGTGATTTGGCTGTATTCACCCTTTTTACTTCAGTAACAGGATGATGATGTTATTGAAATTAACTTTATCGAACATTATATCAGTAAAGCTGACTGTCGATTTATTTCTAATATTACATGTTTGATGTGAAGGGAGTCTCGTTTCCCCGAATATTTGATATAATAGTCCGATGATCAATGCTACATTATGAGCTGCTTACTTTCAAGTTTCATCTTATAAGCATGAGTTAGATTTTAGATATTTCTGTATCCATATAGCATTTGCATGTGAAGTACTGTAATGTAAATGTGATAGCTTGGTCACCATTCATTCAAAAATGATTTCTGTATAATGTTGTACTGAACCACACATTAATGATTTCTGTATAATGTTGTACTGAACCACACATTAAGTTCATTTTCACATTATATTTGACGGGAAAAAAATGTTAAGCTATTTGTGCAACAAATGCAGAATCCATTTACCAGAACAGAACCATAAAAACACTCATCAAAGGTCTCTTGTACTCGAAAAGAAAATCATATGCATGTACTGTAGCCCACGCATCTCTTGTACTCAAAAGAGATGACAGCTTCTGGCCCAAATGCCAAAGAGAAGGGAGATTCACCGGTATGAGTCCGTGGAGTAGTTTTACAAGACCATAAGACAAATGGCAACTCAGCTGGCCACATTCCTTTGGCTTTCTCTAGCTTAGTTTATGTATTTTTATAATTAAATATTTTTTGATGTAATTTTATAAAATTTAAAAAAAATAATTAAAATAAAATTCCAGTTGATGATACCCTTGTGGGTATCCGCTAGATTTTGTTAATATCAAACCTACCTGCAACCCACATAATTATCGGTAGTGGGCACGTTTGGGTGAACTTGCAAATACCATTGTCATCCCTAATCATTCTATCCGAAAGCACACCAAGATTCACCCCATCTTTCATATTCTTCTTATCCTTCAACTTGGCAAAAGACCTTCCCCGCATCTTTCATCTTATCCTCCATAACAACTGCCTTCGACTCGAATGATGTATGTAGGACAAGTTTATCCAGTGGTGTATGTTTTCTTATTTTTTCCTATTTGTTTTATTTAGTTTTATTGTTTGACCAGTATTGTTATGTTAGTATTTTAGTTTAATGAGGGTTATTTGGCTTATTGAGTAGAATTACAATCTGTCTACCAATTATAAATTGAAATTTCCTATCTTTCAAGAATAAATCTTTATTCAATTGCATCAAAAAAGCTGAACAGTTTCAGTGCAAAAAAGGAAATTGCAGTTTTATTCTGAAACCACTACAATTTTACACTTCAAATTGAAGTCCAAACAGAACCATGACTATGACTATATAGAAGCAACAATTTGATCATCATACAAACTTCTGATAACTTGAGAAACATGTAAACGCAATCCTAATGTACTCTACTTTTGCTTGCTATGCCAACGCCACCCAAAAACAGAACTATAAAAACACGAAACAATATTATATTCTTCATCTCTTGTATTCCAAATGAAATTATTGTACATCGGGAAGGTGTTAATTAAGGAACTAAAAGTAGCAAGGTGTTAATTAAGGAACTAAAAGTAGCAATTATACCATAAACTTATAAAGTAGCAATTACGCCAGAAACTTAACCAAAATATTGTGACGGAGAAAATAAAGAACTAACAGGGATCAGTAAATCACAACCAAATTAGCACCAAAATCTGCATCAGAAACATAGCATATGGAATCTGAAAGTTTATTAAATGTTTAAAGGAACCAAAAAGAACATACTACGGCTTCTGAAAGAACTACAAGACTGCTAGCTAGCTCTGCAAATTGAAGTTCAAAACAGAGCCACGATTATCACAAGCAACAATTTGATCATCAATAAAAGTTCGGGTAATAAAATGACTAAACCATGCTACAAAATAGAGAGATATTTAAAGGACACATCAAAAAATATTTAACTTTTTGGATTGAGTAGTTTATTGCCAGATACCTTTTCTTGTCTCACTACATCTTCCGCTACTTCTTTGTTTCTCGCTTCTCCATTTCCTCCAATTTTGGTAGTAACTGTTCCACACCGCCAAACCCATCACCAACTTCTTTTTCTTCTTGATCATTTTTTGCAATTTTAATACTATCAAAATTCCTTTTCTCACTTTGAATGTCACCCATTTGCTTTTTTTCTTCTTCTTCGTCTTTCTCTTTAGACTCTTCTTCAGAGGGTGCAATATACATCGGCTGCTGCTGAGCTGAATCTTGAACTGAATTTATCTTGTCCAAGAGAAGTCTCATCGCCTCCAGGATGTCTCTCTTTGCTTTACCCTTGTCCATCACCACCAGAAGTTGTTCATCTTGAGTTGGGATCACTCTATCCAAAAATCCACCACCAAGATTCACCTGATCTTTCATTTTATCCTCGACAGGATCCGTCGACTTATAATCCTTCTGCAACTTGCAAAGTCTTTCTCCTAAACCCGTAAAATCTCTGGATGGAAAATCAACAATCTCGCGGTAATCGGCTATTAACTTTTCAAATCGAGCATCATTTTGTCGACCACAGTAGTTACGAATGGCCTTAGAGAGCCCACTCAGAAGATTGATATCTTCGGACAAGATATCATGATATTGTTGCACTGTAACATCTTTAATCTGTTCTTGAGAGGGTGCAACGTTCTGCGACTGCTCTTCTCCTCCTTCTCCTTCTTGTTGTTGTTGATGCTTTTTTTTGGGGATCATTCTATCTAAAATCCCACCAGGATTCACATCATCTTTCCTCTTCTTCTTATCCTCCCCCTTCGTGAAGGCCTTCACCTGGCCTCTCGTCTTCCTATCCTCCTTAGCAAAGGCCTTCGCCTCATCTTTCATCCTATCCTCTTCCATAACAAATGCCTTCTACTCGAGTGATATATGTAGGACAAGTACTTTTATAAGTGGTGTACGTTTTCCTATTTTACTGCTATTGTTTGATTCGTATTGTTATTTTAGTATTTTAGTCTAATGACAGTTAGTGATTGTTCGGCATATTATTTGAGTAGAATTAAAATTAGTCTACTGAATGTAATCTAGTTTTTCATACCTTTCAACAATAAATCTTCTCTTAATTTGTGTCAGAAAACACATGCAGTTTATTCCCCAACAACTACAATTTTACTCTTCAAATTGAAGTCCAAATAGAGCCATGACTTTGAACATATACAAGCAACAGTGTTATCGTCATCAATCTTCGGATTACGTACCAAATAAATAAACGTATACCCATTATTTTATTTTATTATCTTTTTAACTTATCTTATCCTGTTTTCAAATTTTAAGTTTGATAAACCCCAAAAAAACTCTTTTATTATGTTAAAAAAAAACTCTTTTCTCCCTTTGCACAAACACTATTAGAGAGAGAGAGAGAGAGAGAGAACACTTTCATTGAAAGAAAGAGCAAGAGAAAAGAGGTGGTGTTGTGTTGTTGATTTTGGGAAGAATTTTGCTGGGAGTCTTTTACTTTGCTTTGGGTTGGCTTTGCTTTTGTAAGAAGGAGGCTAAACTCTTGAGGTATTTCTTGTTTAATCCGTGAACATGCTTTCTTTATGCTGGTTGGTTTATTTATAATTATTGCCACCTGGTTAACTCTCAAATGTGATGAGAATATGTTTTTGGTAATTCTATGATGCTGTGAACAGTGTGAATAATATACTGAGTATCTTTGATTTAGCTGGAATGATGCGAAATTAATTATATGTTTTTAAACTACATTTCCTAAGCTGTTGTTGATATGTTCATATTCAAGAACTCTAAAATTTTAAATTGTTATGATTTTTCAAATTTGGAAGAGAAACTTTAATATTTCCGGCGGTAGTTCTCACTTCTACAATTTATTCGGTAACCCAAATAGTTTCTATGAATTATACGAAATTTTGAAACAATATGTCTGTATGTTTAAAAAAGATCAATAATAATGTTGCTGTTGTAGTTCCGGAGGCTGTTTCTCAGATTGCAGAGTTTGAATTCGAAGTCAGTTTGGGTTTCTTTTTTATCAATAAATACCTTAAGAATTTAATACAAATTCCTTATTGTTTCCTTAGTTTGTTCAAACTGGAATTTCTATTTTTTGGACATTTGTAACCAAATATACGAATTTTTTAATTTTTTAATACCAAATTTGGAAATTCTAGATAGGTTTGTTATATAAAAAACTAATAGTACTTTTAAATTAGTTCCATAAGTCTATAAATTCTGCAAGTTTATAGATATCTTTATTGGGCGTGCCCACTGACACTAGAACAAGTGAAATGAATTTTCTGAGTCCTAATGAATGTTTTATGTATTTTCAAAGTTGTAGACTTCTGTTTTGGTTAATGCTGGACAGTTCCGTGGTTTTGGTTAAAAGTTAGTTTTTCAAAGATGTTCATCACTTGTGTCAGTTTCTATGAATTTTTATATGTAATGCCATAACTCTACATAATAGCTTAGTAAATTTTCATAAATTTCCAACATATGTATAGGTTATTTAATGGTCAGGTTTATGTTCAGTGTAGTGAAGTGCTATACTAGTATAATATTTATGGAACAAGGACGTTTGAGGTTTTCTTTGAGGTCATAATTGATCTGTTAGTAATAAGAATGTTTTTATTATGATTATAGGACATGGGTGAGTCTGTAATAGTGGACGACGTTCTCATTAATTTTTTGTTATTACGGTTGAGGTAAGTAGGTTCATGCATAGAATACTATGTACTAAAAGTTGTTTAAGATATAAGAATTATGTAAAAACATAATTATTTATTTTTTAGTAATCAAATGAATTTTATACTGTAGAATCATCTTTGAGAAATATTTAATATAAAATATTTACTTAAATCAAAAATATCTTTAAATGTGTTTTTAAACAAATCTTGTTAAGAAATTTTTTTAAAAATAAATGTTTTCTAAAGGATTCTATCAAAAGGTTTAAATGATTAAACATTATTAAGGACTTTCAAATGTTATTTATGAAAACGCATGTAAGATGGATTCAAATGTTGTGGCTTATTGTCCATAGAAATATATATTACG
Source organism: Citrus trifoliata (assembly GCA_018350135.1). NCBI lineage: Eukaryota > Viridiplantae > Streptophyta > Magnoliopsida > Sapindales > Rutaceae > Citrus > Citrus trifoliata. Next base: position 19,626,497 of record CM031387.1, read on the forward strand.
TTATGTTATGTTACATATGGCTAGCTAGTTGGATGATGATATGCTATTTGATACTATGTTGTGAATAATGCGGGGTGCAGTACCCTAAACAATGATAAGAACTTTGAGGCATAGGCTAACTCTATTTTATGTTTACATGTTTTTAGGAAATTTTGATTATTTAAATGCTTACATACGAATCCATTACTTATGCCAAATGATAATGTTCCAGAATGATCATTATAATGTTTAATTGTTTGTGATTAATAGTTTTTAATAGCGTGAACGAACTTGCTAACTAAGTTGAGGGCTCACTTTTCGTCTCTAACATTTTGCAGACTGATTAAAGATGTTGTTTATGGTCTTCAACTATGGAGAATCTTGGGGAATACGCCTGTTTAGTTTTTAAAGGTGTTCTTTTAGAGGGTTATTTGTTAAGTTAATTATGTTTTGAAGTGTAGCAATAAATATGATGATACAAGGTTTCATTCCAAATTTCTATTGTGTTTTCAAATGTGAATTTGGGGTGTAACGGTAATTCTAATGTCACTTTACTTTTACTTGCTCTGCCATCCTTCACACACACACACACACAAACAGACAGAGTGTTTTTGATGGAATAATATTAATTTGAAGAGAGAAATTATCTCTGCACTATCTTTATTTTTGTCATATGTATATTTAACCACCACAAAATTTGGACATGTTCTATGCACCACCTTTGTTACTAAACTTGCATCAGTCTATCACTTTGACATAAGAATTTAAATAAAATAACTATTTTGCCCTTAAATAAATTAAAATACTATTTTATTCTACAAAATTTTAAAAATAAAAAATTATTATTACAAGAATACCTTTGAATTTAATAAAATAAATAAATCTCAAAATTTTGATCTTAATTTTTATAACTATGTTTCTTAAATGATAATTTTTGTAATTAAATTTTATTATTATTCAAAGTTGGTTTAGACTAATTTTATTTAGTGATTAGTTTAAACAATGAAAATTGTTTGATAATTGTAATTGTATTATTGTTAAAAAGAAAAAGAAAATATTTGAGATAAGTATTACAAGTTTTGTAGGTCAGAGGATTAAAAAAATCAATAATATTTTATCAATTAATTAAATGATACTCACACACCCATTTTTCAACAACATTTCATCAATTAATTAAATGATAATAATAATTTTTTAAAAATTTTTGAGAATAAAATTGTCCTTAAATTAATTTAGGAGTAGGGTGGTCACTTTATTTAAATTTTTAATGTCAAAATGTTGATTGATATAAGTCTAAAAATAAAGATGGTGCAAAAAATAAATAAAAATTTTGGAGTGGTTAAATGTACATATGACCAAAAAAATGGTAGTGTGATAATTTCCTATTTGCAAAAGCATGTTGATCTTCTTCCAGATGAATTGTTGCTTTTATGGTTGCTAGTGAAGTTTCTGCCATGGATTAAATGCGTATGCAAGGCATTCCTATGTCAAATTTCGGATCCCATCTTCGCAAACATGCTACTATCTAACGGTGGGCAAATCCAATCTAACCCAATAGATCCAACTCAACTAAATTTAATTTTGACGGGTTGAGTGGGTTATTATAAATTGATTGAGTCAACTTTTTCTAATTCAATTAACAATTGAGTTGGGTTGGTTTAATTATGATGAATTCATTTAACCTAACCCAACCCACATAAATAACAACAACAATAATAATAAGACAACTCTTAATTGTAAAACCCTAAAAATCTAAACGGCAAATCTATTTTTTATCTTCTTTTTATATTTTATTAAAGAAACTATTTCATTTTTGGATCTACTACACTAAAATTTTATTCCAAAATTAAAATTACTCTCTCAAATCTCAAATCTCTAATTCATTCATCCTATATTCTTTTAGTTTTATGCATCGAATACTAGACCATAAATAGAATTTTTATGTTATAATATATTTATATTTGATTTCAATAAATTCCATTTTAAGTTTCATATCATTTTTTTATTTAATTTTTAACTTTGTTTTGATCTTCAAATCTTTAACCCAATCCAACCCAACCTGATGATTTAAGGATTAGGTCGGATTGGGTTGAACATGTTTAGTTAATTGGGTTGTGTTAATTTTATCTCATTACATCCAATAATGAGTTGAGTTGGATTTTCACAAACCCTATCCCAACTCATGCCCACCCCTACTATCATCTTGTGGCCTTAAATTTCTTGTATCATCATTTTTTGGTCTAAAATCCTTGGACTGCTCAAAAGCATCTAAATCAGACCAAGGTGAGTTGACAAATCTTGATTTTCCTATTAACGATAGTTGATTATTATGAAATTTTTTACATTGCTATTTGGTCATATTATTATTGTTAAATTAAACTATTTATTGCATATTAAATAGATTTTATGTTGTTTCCAAAAAAAAATAGATTAATATTATTGATAAATTAATATACTTTTATTATATATCTAAATTATTTATTATAGATTAAATAGAATTATGCTTTTTCCCCAAAAAAAAAAAGATTTTATGATTTATTGCCCTTACACTCATTAATTGATCAAAATATAAAAATTGAATAATTTAAAATTATGTTAAAAATAAAAGAGAATACATGCATTAAAGCAATTTTGTGTTAAATCTAATGGGCAACTCCTATGCGGACAAAATATAGGGTATCATGCACAGTAGTTGAAAGTTTCTAAATTAGTCAAATTCTCTCTCTTGAGGCCAAATTTTCAATGATGGGGAAGAGGAAATCAAGGAGGGCAAAGCCTGTGGCTGTTAGAAAATGAAGGGAATGGAGAAACTGGATATTGAATTCAGTTGCCCATTTTGCATATTTTGACGTGAAGATTTTGATCGGCGAGGATATTTGTTGGAGTTCGGTGAGAGTTTTTGCACCAAGATTCCATGTCTTAACCGAAGCCGTCGATATATATATAAGAGTAATTTTGCACCGCACCCCCAATTCTGTTATTTTCTCTATTAAGTTTAACGGTGGAGGGGTAAAATTGGAAGTTCGTTCATTAAATTAATTTTAATGAAAATTCTCTTTATTGCAATTGAAATAAAAATTTAAAAAAAAAATTAAAGAAAAAATAATAGTGGTGACAATGTATATGTAAGAAGAAGTTTTTTTTTTATTGCAATTGAAATAAAAACTTTAAAAAATTAAATGAGCCTAAAATTTTGTTTTTTTTAAAAAAAGGGCATGTGCTCTATAATGAACCCTTTATTGGAGGGTATTACTGTAAATATAAAATGTTGGACTAGGTTTTGTGTCATTAAATTTATTTGAATTCACATAGAAGGGTATTTTTGTCATTCAATCAAAAGTTAGATGGAACCGTTAGAAATAACTAAAAAATTAACGAAATTAGGGGCGCAGTGCAATGAGTCAAATCTTTTGGGAGCGCGGTACAAAATGTCAACTTATTTGGGGGTATGATATAAATTACTCATATAAATATGCTGAATGGAGTGATGCACGTAAACGAGTCAACTACAAAAGTTACTAAAAGGAACCGCAACCAAATTGAAACCAAAATTTATGAGATGTTCAAGGAACCAAATAGTTAAAGACATATGCAGTTTCTGGTCTTATCACCACTAAAAATGAAATTGATGTCTCTTCAAATTGAAGTCCAAAACAGAGCCATGCATGATCATCACTATATAGCTCAGTTGTTACACTGATGAATAGATAATTATTAAATCTTGTGATAAGCAGCAACAGTATGCACCACTAGTGTCTTGCGTTTTGTCCCCCAATGCCAGCTCCCGCTTATCACTCACCCAATATTTATCATCTTAACTTGAATGAATCACTGACAAAAATTATTGATGACCAAGTTTTTGTTCTTTAATTTAGATAAAATTTCGAACTTGATGAAGAATTTGGTTAAAGATTGTAACAAAGAAAATAAACAGGTAAAAGGGATCACAACCAAGTCTAGGAACCAAAAGAACATATGAAACTTGAAATTTCTAAAACAACTACAAAGACTGATATCGATATATAGTGGTAGTGGAGAAGCCTAATCACCATTATGATCTCACTCTGCTCCTTGAGTCATCCTTCCTCTCTTCCTCCGATTTCGGCTGAGGATGACCCAATATATCTCTCACGAAATCGAGTTCTTCATCCTGAGTGCGCCAAATTGTGTCCTCTTTTACTGGGATCATTCTATCTAAAAACCCACCAAGATTCACCTCATCTTGCATCTTCTTTTTATCCTCCTCCTCAGCAAAGGCCTTCACCTGGCCTTTCATCTTCTTATCTTCCAACTTAGCAAAGGCCTTCCCCACATCTTTCATCTTATCCTTCTCCATAGAAAATGCCTTCCACTCGAGTAATGTATGTAGGACTAAGAGCTATTACAAAGTGGTGTATGTTTTCTAATTTTAGTCCTATTTGTGGTACTTAGTTTTATTGTTTGACTAGTATTGTTATGTTAGTATTTTAGCCTAATGAGGGTTATTTGGCTTATTGAGTAGAATTACAATTAGTCTAATCTAGTTTTTCATACCTTTGAACAGTAAATCTTCATTTAATTTGCATCTAAAAAGCTGAACAGTTTCAGCGTAAAAATGAATTTGCAGTTACATTCTGAAAGGACTACAATTTTATACTTCAAATTGAAGTCCAAACGGAACCATGACTATGACTATATAGAAGCAACAATTTGATCATCATTAAAACTTCTGATACCGTACGAAACAAGTAAACTCAATCCTAATGTTTCTCCTACTTTTGCTTGCTATGCCAAGGTTACCCAAAAACAGAACTATAAAATCAGAACCGACATTATACCCTTCATCTCTTGTATTCCAAATGAAGTAATTGTACATTGGGAAGGTGTTAATTAGGGAGAATAAGCAACTAAAAGTAGCAATTATACCAGAAACTTAATCAAAATATTGTGACAGAGAAAATAAAGAACTAACAGGAATCAGTAAATCACAACCAAATTAGTCACCATAATCTGCATCAGCAATAGCATATGCTATCTGAAAGTTTATTAGATGTTTAAAGGAACCAAAAAGAACGTACACAACTTATGAAACATCTACAAGACTGCTAGCTAGCTCTTCAAACTGAAGTTCAAAACAGAGCCATGATGATCACAAGCTCACTCATTACACTGATGAATGAATAGAAGGAACAATTTGATCATCAACAAAAGTTCTGACAAAATAACTAAACTGTACTACAAACTGCAGAGACATTTAAAGCCCACATAAAAAAGTATTTAACTTGCTATAATGAGTAGTCCATAGCCAGATACCTTTTCTGCTTTCACTACATCCTCCGCTGCTTCTTCGTTTCATTCTCCTGCTCTTCCTTCAATTTCTGTAGATACTCATCCAAATCATCATTACGGAAACCTTCATCAAGAGAAGGCAGATCTTTGATATTCGAAATTGTCTGGTCCAACTCCAAAGAACCCTTATCTCTTGCATCTTCATCGGCACCATCAAGATTGCCGACAAACCCATCAAAAACTTGATAGTTTTCTTCTTGTTCATCTTTGGACTCTTCTTGAGATTGTTCATGAATGTTCTTTGGCTCTTCTTCTTCATCTCCATCTCTTGCACCTTCATTAGTACCGCCAAGATTGCCACCAAACCCATCACCAACTTCTTTTTCTACTTGATCAGTTTCTGCAATTTTAGTACCCGCTTGCTTCTCTTCTTCTTCTTTTTCTTTAGACTCTTCTACAGAGGGTGCAACAGTCACTGGCTGTCGTTGAGCTGAATCTTCAACTGAATTTATCTTGTTCCAGAGAAGTCTCATCGCCACCAGGACGTCTCTCTTTGCTTTATCCTTGTCCATCACCACCAGAAGTTGTTCATCCAAAAACCCACTACCAAGATTCACCTTATCTTTCATCATATCCTCCACAGGATCCGTCAACTTATAATCCTTCTGCAACTTGCACAGTCTTTTCCCTAAACCCTTAAAATCACTTGATGGAGAATCAACAATTTCACAGTAATCGATTATCAACTTTTCAAATCGAACATCACTTCGTCCACCACAGTAGTTACGAATGGCCTTAGAGAGTCCCTTCAGAAGATTGATATCTTCGGACAAGATATCATGATATTGTTGCACTGTAACATCCCTTGCAATTCTATCATCTTTAGCACCCACTTGCTCTTGCTTGTTTTCTCCTCCTTCTTCTTCTTTTATCTGTCCTCGAGAGGGTGCAATGTTCTGTGGCTGCTGTTCTTCTCCTTCTCCTTCTTCTTGTTGTTGTTCTGCGGCCGCTCTCCTTCTCGTTCTCCTTGTTGAACTCATTTCTTTCAATTTTCTTTTACTCAGAAAGACTGAGGGTTTTGAAGGGGTTTCTTCGATGTTCAAGAAATATAGCAACTCGGAGATTCAAGATTCATTTATGAGAAGTCCCATTTCTGTTATCAGGAATCTTATTGGCCTTTTATTAGGTGCTACGGTGCACACACGATAGATTGCTTTACAACCGTTAAATTCTCAATTGAGTCGATCTTTTTCTGTGCATTTGATTGAATCTGAACCATCAATCCTATATGAAGCTGAATAGAAAGTGTACAATTTTTTTATCACTAATGCTTAGCGCATTTTGCTCGCTAGCCAACAGGCAGCTGAGCCAGCATGCTTTGTCACGTGCGGTCAACAATCGGTTAGGCAGTTAGAAATGGCGGGAACTCACCTGGGTTTGGTTGGCAACAGCCTTTGTGAGTGAGTCAAATCGATTAGATTAGTGTTTTGAAGATTTTTAAAAAACAAATGAAAATGATATTTAAAATTTGGTAGTTTTAAGACTCGAGATAATGGACCATTATCTCGGCAATAATATGAGCCAAGCTAGCATTTACGGTGAATCTGTGCTTGATTCAAGTGCACAGAACATCAAATAAAGTAGGTCTTGGATGAATCAAACAGTGGCAAAATATTTATAATATAAGAGATGAATTAATCAAACTAATGGCGTCCCTTAAATTTGATTTCTAGTTATCTCTATTCATGCTTCGCGTCTCATAACCGTGGCTCCCGTTGTTTGGATGTTACTATCTTATTTTTTTCCCAATTTAAGTTTTCCTCGGCTTTGTCCCATCACCCTGTGTGCCCCAAATCAGTATTAAACATCTGAACTGTTTCAAGGTTCGAATACTTTAACAGCCCAAACCCAAAAATTAAGTCTTGTTATTGGACTTTACAACTTAAATATATCTAATTAAGTATGAGAGCCTATGATTTATAAATCATTCCGGAAACTCACTCGCCAATGAATCTATTACAAATATATCTACTATACTTTTGGGACAGAGTCAGTTCTATATGGGCGCCTTTGTTTAGTCTGTTCATCGCGTGCTGACCGCAATGTAGAGTTATGGGCAATAAAGGAATACGGAGTGGAGTCAAGTTGGCAGAAGCTCTTTCGATTAGCTGAGAATTTTCACGAAAATAATTAACACTACAACTTGCGGCCTCTATGCTTTACAACACAATTAAGAGAGGATCAGGATGATGAAATTGTCTTCTTGAACAATAAGAATGAATTGATAAGGTTTAAGGCTAAAGACAGGATACTTGAACGTTTGATCATTTGTCGTTCCCGTGTAGCTCAAGCAATTGTGTATGAAGAGTCTGGTTTCACCCTACGTATGATAGATAGTCTGATCTATGATATATGTATGCACTTGCCAAAACAGAAATATAAAAACTACTCAACAAGTTCAACATTATGGATTAATAGCAATCCAATAGATCTCTTTGTTCGATGAAAATGTGGAATGAATTGGAATTGAAACATTGGGAAGGTGTTAAAATAAGAGAAGCTAGAATCAGCCACAAATAGCAATGGATACCAGAGACTTTAACAGAAGATATTATGGCAGAGATAATATAGAACTAACAGGAATCACTATCAAATTGGTCACTATATATTTGGAAAGAACATAAATCCCTAGATAGTCAATTAAATGTTTAAAGGAACCAAAAGAACATATACAGTTTCTGAGACAACCCCAAGACTTCTTGCTAGATCTTCAATTTGAATTCCAAAACAGCGCCATGATTATCAAGAGCTCAAAATCATTGCACTGATGAATGAGTATAAGCAACGAATATTTGAGTACTCTCTCGATACCTTGTCTTTCTTTACTGCTTCTTGTTCACTTTTCCCCGTTAGAATCTTGAACTGATTTTATCTTGTTCCAGAGAAGTCTCAGGATGTCCTTGTCCATCACCACCAGAAGTTCCTCTACGCCAAATTGTGTGCTTCAAAGAAGAGAAAAAAAACCTTGATCATTTGTTGGGATCATCTGATCTTTCATTTAATCATCCATACCAAGGGCCATTGATACTAGAGGTTTCTTAGATGTTCAAGAAATATAGCAACTCCGAGAGATTCAAGATTCAGTTATGAGAAGTTGCTCCCCTTATAGAGCTTCAGTTACGTGCTACAATGCACACTTGAAAGATTGCTTTACAACGGTTAGATTCTCAACTGAGTCCTTCTCGACGTCTTTGATCGAATCTCAACCATATCCTAGATTACACTCCATCTGAATCTGATGATCAGAGACTCCACAACCGTACTTCCCCAATTACTTAACCACCTTAGCTCCCTTAATCAGTTTCGACTTTCGATTGCTTTCATACATTGGTCCTGTAATCCTGTTGAAGTCGACCCCAAATCAGACCGAACGACAACGTCTTTTACTTTCTACAGCACAGTTTGCAGTACCGTCTATTTCCGCACGACTCGTCGGTGACATCGCTGTAAGGACAGACGACACAATTTTGTTGTCGTTTATTTGTACTTAGGTAATGCACGCGCAAATCACGTGCAGCGACTTAAATCAGTTAAAGACCAAAACGACAAGGATTTTAGCGTTTTTGTCCACTCAAGCTTGGTTAAAAATTAGTTAGGGTGACTTTAGACATGGCGGGAACTCACCCGGGTTGTTTAGCTAATAATAGCAACAGCCTTTTGAAGATCTTTAATGATCTCATTTACTGTGTACTTCTCGATTTAGAAGAGGGGGATAGTTTCTTTAATTCTCTAATATTTTTACTATAATCAGGGGCGGAGCCACTTGAACTCAGCCCGTCCAAAATTTTATTGTGTAAGATTAAATTATTGTTAGTTAAATCATTAACTTCTAGCAATCAAATTTTTAAACTGATCATTGATAGATAATAGATTAGAAGGAGTTATTTCCATGAAAGAGAAGAAGAAATGCTGAACCAATTGTCCAGATTATGTTAAAAGAATCAACTGATATTAGAAATGACATCAGAAACTTAACTTAAAGATTGCGAGAGAGAACAAGCGCAGCTATGAGGAATCACAACCATATACTTGAAAATAACATAATTAAGTTCCCTAGGATATATTGAAAGGAATAGAAAGATCTCTTTGAACATAAGTGGCTTCTAAATGACTTAGAAACCTAATGTGCTCAGAAAAGATAATCTGCATCAAGAAAAGCATGCAGTGCCAGAAAGAGTATTAGAAGTTCAATGACCAAAATAAAATTCATTTTCTGAAAATTCTACAAGACTTCTTCTCAAAATGAATTCCAAGGACAGAACCATGATTAAAACCCTCCCTCTCTTCTTTTCAGAGTTTAATAGAAGGATCAGTTTGATCGTATTCAGAAGATCTTAAAACAAAATGACTAAACTATATTACACAAACTGTAGAGACAACCAAAAGCCAGCATAAAAAAATATCCAACTTGTTGCATTAAGTAATCTATCGCCAGATAGCTTTTGTCTTCATCACCACAATTCAGCGTCCCTACTTGTTCAGCTGCTAGTTTGCTTCAATCCGCCCTCTCTTTAATTTCTGTATATACTACCCCAAATCATCATCCCAAAAAGCTTCATCAAGAGAAGGCAGATCGTTCATTGCAAAGCCAACGGCCCCCGAGGTTGAAGGCAGATCATTTGATACTGTACTACTGCCCACCAAATAAAGTGTATCTACCTTTTGATCTCCGAAAAATATTGAACTCCAGTATTGATCCTTCTCTAGATCAGGGAGTTTCATGTTATCGTCCAAAGCAAAGGCCTCCAAGTTTGGAGGCGGATCATTTATCCTCCACATTGTCTCCTTTCTTGGGATCCTTTCATCTGAAAACCCATGAAGATTCTTACTTTTCATAGTTGATTCACTATTGCGAAATGGTGAATCAATGGCCTCCAAGAGGTTAATCTCAGTGTCAATATCAACTTTGTTGCTCCTCAAATTTTCAAGATAACGTCGACGTTGATCAACTATTGCATCTTTAGCACCATTCTTTTTCTCCATTTGAATATCAACATCAAGATTGCCGCCAAACCCATCAGCCACTTGATTGTTTTCCCCTTCTTCTTCTTCATCTTCTCTTGCATCTTCATTAGCATCATCAAGATTACCACCAGACCCCTTACCAACTTCTTTTTTTTCTTGGTTATTTGTTGCAATTGTAGCACCATCAACATTCTTTTCCTCGCCCACTTGCATCTCTTCTTCAGAGGGTGCAATACTCATTGGCTGTTGTTAAGCTGAGCCCATTTCCTTTTTTTTTTTTTTTTTTTTCTTCAGAAAGAGTGAGGGTTTCGATGAGGTTTCTTGGAAGGGAATGCTTTTACAGAGACGTTATGAGAATTAAAGTTTGGCGCTCTCTCATTTCTGTTACCAGAAATCTTATTGAGCTTCAATTTGGTGCTACAGTGTACATTTGACTTGATAGATTGCTTTATAACCGTCAGATTCTCAATTCAGTCTCCCTCACAATTTCTGGTTGAATCTCAACCATCAATCATAAGTGGAACTACCTTAGCTCGCTAAAACAGAGTTTTGAGGCAACAACAAACATAATAATAATAATACCGTTCTAATGATTGATGGTTGGGATTCAATCAGATACTAAATTGAGAATATCTGACGGTTCTGAAGAAATGCATTAAATACGCACAATGGCAAGTGATTAAATCTGAATAAGATTCCTCATAATAGAAAGTTTAATATAGGAGGAGAATCAACTAAAAGTAGACTTAACATAAAGATACAAGTAACAAGACTCACAACCAAGTCTACTAGATGTTTAAGGAAACAAAAGAACTTCTATGAAATTTCTAAATAACTACAAAGACTACAATCGGTATACACTAGAGAAGTCTCATCACCTTTATGCTGCTTCATTCTTGTCTTTCTCCGATTTCGGCAGAGGATGACCCAGTATATCTCTCACACTATCGAGTTCTTCATCTTGAGTACGCCAACATTGTATGCTCCAAAGAAGTAATTCCATTTGCGGTTACCGTAGAGCTCGAGCAATTCGGTACGAAGAGAGCCTGGTTTCACCCACCGTATGAATGTATGATAGATAGTCTGACAGATGATAGATCAAAAGTTGTGTTTGCTTTGAAGTTTGTAAGTGATATTTTGGTTATTGTTCATTCAATAATGGTTTCCTTATGTATTAGTAACAGTCGAATAGACAGTTTTCTATTACCGGGAGTCTTATTGAGCTTTAGTTGGGTGCTACAATTCTCACACTTGATAGATCGCTTTTCAACCGTTAGATTCTCAATTGAGTCATTTTCTGGGTCTTCGATCGAATCTCAACCAACGATCCTAAATAACACTCAATCTGAATCTGATGAAAAGAGAGTCCACAACTGTTCTCCCTCAATTACTTAACCACCTTAGCTCCCCTAATCAGTTTCGGTTGCTTTCATACATTGGTCCGGTAATCCTGTTGAAGTCGACCGCAAATGAGACCGAACAACGGCGTCTTTTACTTTTCTACGTGACAGTTTGCGGTATCGTCTATGTCTACACGACCCGTCGGTGACTTTGCTGTAAAGATAGACGACACAAGCTAACTGTCGTTTCTCAATACTATCCTGATAGCACGAGGAAAGGTAACATATCCTGACAGCATAAGGAAATCATCAGGTGCTTATATATAGCCTCCTGTTCAAAACTTAAGAATCTTTCTGTGTCTCTCTCTCGAGTCTCGACTGAAATCTCTGTGCATTAATGGGGAAGAGGAAGTCAAGGAAGGCGAAGGCTGTAGGTGTTAAGAAGACGAAGGGAATGCAGAAACTGGATACTCAATTCCAATGTCCATTCTGCGGCCACGGAACGAGTGTTGAATGTCGTATTGACAAGAAGATTCAGATCGGCGAGGCCTTTTGTTGGAATTGCCTTGAGAGGTTTTGCACCCAAATCCACGCTTTAACCGAACCCATCGATATATATGCAGACTGGATCGATGAATGCGAACGAGCCAACAACAGTTGATTAATAATCTCCATTCATTCATCCATCATGATTCGTCTACCAAACATATCAGAATCAGATGCTTGATGATTAGTTCACGCATGCTACCGTCTAAATATTAGATTTATTTTCTACCGTATTTTTGTTAACCATGTAAAAATTAGTATTAATAAAGTCAATTTATTTTTCTCCACTACTAGCAGATCCCACTTGCTATGTCGAAATTGTGTCTCTCTGATCGTTAATGGTTGGAGAAGAATCAACTGAAAATAGCAATGACACCAGAATCTTAACCTAAAAGTTGTAACAGGAACCACTTGATCATGCTTTGGCAATTAATGGCTTAAGAGCATAGTCCCGAAACTAACAGTAGCAATTAAAACAAAAACTTAACCCAAAGATTAAAACAGAGAAAAATAAAGAGATCACCATCACGGTAAACTTAAAATTAGAAACGATACTGGAAACTTGTTTGACGAATCACAACCAAATTATTCACCACATATTTGAAAAGAACAAAATTAAATTCACTAGGAAATATTGAAAGAAAAGGAGGAACTCTTTGAACATAAATGACTTAGAAACCTAGTGCTCAGAAAATATAATCTGCATTAAGAAAAGCACGTAGTGCCAGAAAGTGTATCATTAGAAGTTCAATGAACCAAAAGAAGATTTATTTTCTGAAAAATCTACAACACTTCTTCTCAAATTGAATTACAAACAGAACCATGGTCAAAACAATCCTACTTTTTTTTTGGGGGGGGCGGGGGGGGATTTCAATAAAAGGTTCAATTTGATCATTATCAAAAGCTCTGAAAACAAAACGAGTAAACTCCAGAGAGACAATTAAAAGCCCACATCAAAAAGTATCCAAATTGTTGCATTAAGTAATCTGTAGCCAGATGCCTTTTCTGTTTTCACTACGTTTTCCTCCGCTTCTTCGCTTCATGCTTCTCCTCTTCCTCCCATTTCGATAGTAACTGTTCCACATCAATAGAAAAATTTGGATCATCGCGAAAATCTTCATCAACATCATCTCTTGCATCTCGAACAGCACCATCAAGATTGCCGCCAAACCCATCACCCCCTTGATTGTTTTCCCCTTCTTCTTCTTCATCATCTCTTGCATCTTGATCAGCAGCATCAAGATTGCCGCCAAATCCATCACCAACGTCTTTTTCTTCTTGATCATTTGGTGCAATTTTAGCACCACCCACTTGCATCTCCTTTTCTTCTTTTTCTTTAGACTCTTCTTCAGAGTGTGCAATATCCAATGGCTGTTGTTGAGCAGAGTAAATTTCTTTCATTTTTTTTTTTAATCTTTTTCTCTGAATGAGTGAGGGCTTTGATGAGGTTTCTTGGAAGAGAATGTTTTATTGGAACTTGTAGAATTCAGTTACGAGAATTGTAGTCGGTGCTCTCTCATTTCTGTTACGAGGAATCTAATACAGCTTTTCAGTTATTAGGTGCTACAGTGCGCACTTGATAGATTGGTTTACAATCAGTCAGATTCTCAATTTAGTCTCTGTCTCAGTGTCTAGTTGAATCTCAACCATCAATCATAAGTGAAACTCCATCTCACGATCCGAGATTCCACAACTGTCTCCCCATAACTTAACTACCTTAGCTGCTTATAACGGTATTTTTGAAGCAACAAAATCGTAATTAATAAATAAAAACTTTTCAGGGAGCTTCGGTCGTTAATAATTCGGAGACAGTTGAGAAAGCTCTTATGATCAGATGGAGTGTAATTTAGTATTGATGGTTGAGATTCAATCAAATACACAGAAACGTACTAGGAGCGCACTGTGGCACGTGATTAAAGCTCAATAAGATTCCTCATAACCAACTTCTCATAACTGATCTTGAAATTCATATATTCCTGAAAAGCATTCTCTTCCAAACAAAAACGAAAGAAATGGACTCAACTCAGCAGCAGCAGCGTCAGCCAGAGTATTGCTATGGCTAGTTCAAAAAACCAATCAGGAATGTAAATCTATTGTATGGCTAGTTTGAAGGGTTTATGATATAAAGATTCATTTTTACAAATTTCGGAGACTTGGTGTTGGATGTTGTGGTTACGAGTTTCCAGGTCCCGAGTAACATGATTCTAGTCTTTTTCTTTTTTCCTTGTATTGTCACACCATCCAAGCAGAATTTTGTGTGTGTCTAAAAAGCTTCAAGTGTATCTCAGAATATTGCTCTTAATTTACTTCCTTGATATGGCTTGAACTTTGAATTGAGTGCCATACTAAATTTCCTTTTTTCTTTGTTTATGAATATGCAGGACAAGCTAAAGGATGCTTCCTTGTTTAACAAAATCTCAGAAATACTTTTACTGTCAGCCTATGCAGAGCTTGCTGCCTTTAAGAAAGAAGTAGAAGAGGCAAGCCCCTCGTATTGCAGGGCTTGTGGCCACCAATTGAGTCAGACAAGCTAGGATTTGAAGGGAGGAAGAATTTAAAATGACCAAGATTCAAATGCATTTGGAGGCAACATATTGAAATCTGAGGATGAGAAGAAATACTGAACTTTTGAAGATCAAAGTTTTGATTATTATCAAATCGTCACATATATTAGTCAGTGTAATTTATCACGGCTCTGTTTTGGAATTCAATTTTAAGAGCTAGCTAGCAAGTCCTGTAGTTGTTGAACATTTTATACTAGCGAGGTTGTGTTCTTTTCTGGTGTCGTTGCTATTCTAGCTCCTGCATTAATACTTTGACAATATTTGAATTTCAATTCATGAGCAATTTCTTCATCAAACAAAAGAGATCTGTCTGATTGTTAATGTGGAAGGTTTAATCATGGTTCTGTTTTGGTAAATGCACATCATCAGAATTTGGTGGTGTAATGGCGAAGGCTTCAGAAAGATTTCAAAGAACACAGACCCGTAAGTAACTAAGTTAAAAGAGTAAAATGAAGAATATACAAACGAGTTTATAATCACATATTATATATGTCTGCTCATTAATGTAATTGATGCCTTGACAACACATTAATGGAGCATCAAGTTGGTGAATGAATTATGATTTAGTATAATTGAGAATGAATTAATGGTTATTGTATATTCCCATAAGTAATGACACCTATTAAATCTATGATAATTAAGAATGTTTTAATTCCTTAATGGAATCCCAATACACCAACTCACTTGACAATTTTCTCAAATCTCGCCAAAAAGTTTGCGACATTGGACCGAGTTGAAGAACATTTGATTAAGCAATTAAAGAATTTTATTTTTTAAATGAAGCAAGGTGATCACCATACCTTCTCTACCTAAAAATTACCGACAGTCATTTGTTTTATCGCTCTAGTTTTTATGTTTTTCAGCTCCAAACGTCGACATTCAAGTGATTCGTGCATAGATAACAAGCAAATGACAGAAAAACGAGATAGAAAATATTAGTTATTTGATAAGCATGATTAGTTCAGGAAAGGCCAGAAAGCCCTTGCTTGATTAAAAAAAAAATCTTAAAAATTGCACTCATTCTTTAAGTCCCTACTTGTGTGAGCTTTGTTGATATACCCCATGACTCGAAGTTGTGACACCTTAAGCTGCATTAATTCTTAAATTCAACCCACATGAAATTTAAACGTATTTTCATAATAACAAAGGAGTTGAGTTTTCTCAGCAGATGATTAATTTACGGTCATGATAACTTGAAAGTTCAAAAACCAAAGGCAAGTGATCAATTAAGAAATTGATTCTAAACTGTTCGGAATTTGCACACAGATTATCAATTGTTAGTCAACGAACCCAGCACGTCGATCGCTTAATGACTTTCAAAGTCAACCCTCTCTTTGTTGTATGCAAGAACTAGAGAGTTGATCCAGTTGGCAAAAGCTCAAGTAAACGCTTACGTCGCTAGCTATAAATTGTAAGCAAAATGCTAGGCAAATGCCACCATATTAATCAAATTGCAAAAGCAAAAGCACAGCCATTTTCGTTTTGCTAAAACAAGAAGAAAACAAGATCATTAAGATGGGGCCGCCGCCACCCTCCATGAGTTGCCGAATTGCAGCTCTATTTCTGAGGGTTCTCACCTTTGTTTGTCTTCTGGTTTCGGTAATTCTGCTTACTACCAATAAAATTGAAGAGGATATCGACTTTGAGACAATATTTAAAGTTCGTTTCAACGATATGTACTGCTACAGGTAAATGCCTTTGATAATACATATTCCTTTTAGACATTCACCTATCAACTTAAATTTTTAGGTAAAAAAATTTCATTTTAAATTTTATGACCATCATTTCTGACCATGTTCTAAATAACTTTGAATCTTTGATTCTTTGGATAAGTAAAAGCACTTATTGCATAAGTACTTACAAACACACATGCATGCAGTGCCAAAACCAAGCTCAACATTTATTTGCAATTAATGTAGATACTTGCTGGCTACAACTGTTTTGGGCATGGCCTATACACTGCTGCAAATTGCCTTCACACTGTACAGAATTAGCACCGGAAATCGCATAATCAGCGGAGATGGAAGCGTTACATTTGATTTTTACGGTGACAAGGTACGTACATATTTACTAATTAAGGATTGATATAGATGTTAATTAATCCAGTACGTTTGTTCTCTTAATCTTTGATTATGGTCGCGCTAGCTAGCAAGCTCAATGTTCCTGATAATATATTTTGTTTAATCATTTTCAGGTAACATCATATCTACTAGCCACAGGTTCTGCTGCAGCATTTGCGGTTACGAAGGAATTGAAGAGATCTGAGCCGATTGAAGGAGTAGAGGACTCCATCGACAAGTTTCTGAACAAAGGGTATGCATGCGCTAGTCTCGTCCTCATCGGGTTTGTTTGTACGGCAATGCTTTCTGTTTTCTCCTCCTATTCACTTCCCAAGAAAGTTTAATTAAATTAATGTCATCATTTGAAGTTCTCTTTAGCTGTATTGTTGTTAATTTGAAGAGCTAGCTTGGTGATGTTTTTCTTTTTCTTTTGTGATTGTATATTTTGCTAATTATTGTGATCAAATTTACATGTTGGTGTTTCTGTTTGAAGCTTTTGTTTATTCCTTGAGCATTGAATTAAATGTCTTAGAAGTCTGGAATTACCCTTATACCAGTATTTTTTATGAATAATAACCACTGATTTTTCCCCCCTCTTTTGGGTCGGAGTAGATTTTTTTAATTTTCTTTTTTTCAGGGGTTAGAGTGGATTCGATATTTGTATTTGGTACATTCGCAAATGTTTGAAAAATGAGTAAATTGGGTCTAGCCCATTAGAAAAGAGTTTATAGGCCCAAACCTTCTGATATAAACTGGGTCAATCGCATTCCCCAGGTTGAAAAGAAATTCCAGGGCAGACGAGGTACAAGGCGCCTTCTACAAATTTTATGTTTTGCGCCCTCAGTTTACATATTTTTTGTATTTGCCTCAGTTTACAAATTTTATTATTTTGCCCCTGTTGAACCAAAATCCCGGCTCCTCTTTTGATTGCGTAGAAATTAGTGTTGTATGAAACAGGTAGTTAGATGATGGAGAGAAACAAAAAATCAATGTGTTTACAATTTATACACCATTATTTGTATATGATTCTTGCCTTCTTGAGTAAATTTAGAAGTAGTTTGTAAATAAACTTTGAGCCACGAAGCCCCTGGAGCTCATTCCTCACAAGTTCAGGATACATTAAGCATAGTGCACGCATATTTTCTTGTTATATAAATTTACATAAAATTTTAGGCAATTTTCTCCCATCTTTGTTTGTGAAAAACGGACTAACTAAGGAAGCATATTAAAGATTTGATAATATCTCTAAATATTTTTTTTTTCATTCAATTTTTACCATGTATTTATAAATATTTTCATGATTGATTGAAAAATAAATATGGCAAGGAGTGAATGATCAAAAAGGAAATATTGCACCAATCCCACCGAAAATATTTCTTAATTTTTTCCAAACACAATAAACCCAAAAAGACATATTACAATTTCTTTGAAGTACAAGTGTAAAATTCCACGGAAAAACCCCACACACATATGTAGGCTCCTTTTTTTTTTTCTACAAGTGACGATGATACGCGGTATGCACGACTTAATTAAACTAAAACTTGTAAGGAAATTATAAGACATCAAGCACACAATTTATTACATCAAGACGAAGCTTGGCTGTTAATTTGTACACAAACCCTAGTATCATTTTGCGACCAAGTCGACAAGAATCCCCGTGAGAACTACTGTTGGATCACCTAGAAGAATACCCACAATAGTTTTGAACACAATCTTCACCACCTTCGTAAATTTGCTACTACTCCTTCGATTCCCACTCAAGTATTGGCGCAGAAGGGGAAGCTCCAAGTTCTCCAAAGCCGCCAAACTGTTGCCATCTTGATTATTGAAAGCACCGTTCCTCCATCCATCTATTACCATGTCCATCGCGCAATGGACATGAAAATGATATTCTTTACATTCGGATACATAGGACCAGCCCCTGATGCCGGACACAGTGCCTTCAAGATTCTTCTTCTTGCACCATATGCACTTTGATGACACCTTATTGCGAAGCTTAAACTTAATATTTTCAATAGGTAAATTATTCGGAAGATTTCGGCAACAGGGATGAAGATCCCACCCTTCTTTTTCGCAATGGTAGTAGAAACCTCGAACAGGTTTTCCACAAGCGTCGCAGTATCTTTGGCAGTTCTGACAATAATGAGAACATTTTTGAGGAGGTTGATGGAAGATTTTGAAGGTGGAGTTTTTGAAGAAGTCGTGGTGGGCGATGGGGGTTGCGAGCATGCAATCTTGGTGAAGATCAAAGTCGCACTTGTCACATCTGTAGCGTGCCCCGAACCCTAACTCCTTGCAGCCATCGCAAGTGTAGGGTTTTTTGTAGCTTTTCAGCTCCAGCTCGTGAGGGTGGATAGGAT
The DNA here is from genome assembly GCA_018350135.1 of Citrus trifoliata. Lineage (NCBI taxonomy): Eukaryota > Viridiplantae > Streptophyta > Magnoliopsida > Sapindales > Rutaceae > Citrus > Citrus trifoliata. The sequence continues at coordinate 19,645,639 of CM031387.1, forward strand.
GAGTCTCTCCCATACTTGTATACCGAGACCTGCTTTAAGACACAACATTATTTCATTAATTAAAATTAAAAAAAAAATCTAGGGTCGAGATTTCTATATGTATAAATTAATATGGAAAAGGAAATGGACAAGAAGAAAAAAAATACCTTATTGTTTTAGCAGGTGCAATAGACTGATCATCTCTTGAAGAGAAAGATGAGAAATTAGAAGATGCTTGTCCCATAATGAAACTAATAAAGACCAAAAGGGAACTATCTATAATGGCCGGCATTAGAGGCCAAGGCCAATCTTATATGCGCTATAGCTGTGGTTATTCAATTCACTGTATTTTCTTCTCCTTTTCGTTGGAAAATACTTGGGTTGATAATGTGAAATTTTGTGGGAACCCCGTTGAATAAGATTATTACCAGTAATTATATAATTTGGCACAGTTTTTATTATTTAGTTAAGCAGCAAAGGCATATCAGATGGTTAATTAATCCAAAATTAATTAAAACAGTAATTAAGGCAGAAACGCAGAAGTAACGTGACCAAATAACTTTGATTGCAATTGCAGTGACAGTCAGAAAATGGAGAGACAGAATCAAGAAAACGACCGATGCATTAAAAACACTGCTAGCTTCCTTCTACTTTCATTTCATCTATTAAACCAGAAATGTTAACGAGAGATCTTGTGGAAAAAAGGGTCCTGGTTTTGCGTTGCGGAGAAATTGGGCATTTTTTATTATTTAGTTAAGCAGCCAGGGCATATTAGATGGTTAATTAATCCAAAATTAATTTGAAACAGTAATTAAACTGGAGGGAGAGGCATGCAGAAAGGCAAAAGTAACATGACCAAATAACTTTCATTGCAATTGCAATGAAATTCAGAAAATGGAGAGACAGAATCAAGAAAACGACTGATGCCTTAAAAATACTGCTAGCTTCCTGCTACTTTCATTTCATCTGTTAAACCAGAAATCGTAACAAGAGATCTTGTGGAAAAAAGGGTCCTGGTTTTGCGTTTCGGAGAAATTCTCTTGAATTTCTTGTCGGTGTGTCTGAATGTTAATGAGTTGTAGGGTCACGCGGTACATGAAATAGGAGGTAATGGCAATGACTCGAGACATAGTTAATGAACAACAATTAACCTTTTCAACAGGACTAATTATCTGCATATACGTTGATGAAGAGCTGAATTAATTAAAGGTAATGATTATACAGTTGCTTAATTAGGATTAGGATATTAGTTATAGAGAAACGAGTCAAGATATTAATTACTTATCAAATTTAATTTTCAACTGCAAAACACAAAGCCGACTATCAATGTTATGCCCGTAAGAAAGATTGCTCTTGTTGGGAAACTAATGAGGCTTTTCTGCCCTGTTTCCTACCTTTTTTAATAAACATTACAACACTATTTTTTGAAAAATTAGTTCTAAAGAAAATAGAGCCCTTAGCATGGGCCTCCGCCCAATAAAATCTTTTGGGCTTGGATTGCATAATTCCTCCTCACATAATTGAGTTCCTGTGAAAGGCACCCAAGTCACTGTACTCATTCTTTCGTTTCTTTTCGAAGAGAACATGAATAGAAAATTCGGAGCAAAGCAGCCCACCGGGACTCCGTCACTGGCGTGGTCTTGCGTCGTGGTTATCGTGTCTCTTCTCGCCGGCGCCTCCGTCGTCCACAACATCTATAAGCCTGACCTTGTAATTATATTTCTCTTGTTTCTTTTCTTCACACGCGTAAGCTGTTTGATAAAATTCCTGACTTACAATTCTCGATTGCCCGTAAGCTGTTCGATAAAATGTTTTAATTTCTTTTCCTTGCAGACACTGCCTCCGGTTGAAAAAATTGATGGGGCTATCGGCAAACAGCATCCTGAGAAATGATGCAACGGCATCTGTAGCTGAAAGTTTCTGTTTTTCCCTTCACTAATTCTTGTGTCTTGTTGTATCACTGTTTAGATAAGAAAAGGAATGAATATTTGGATGAAAACTAGAATAACAGTTTTTTCATTATTTAACTTTTTCGTTTGCCTTGTCATCTTCTACACTATCTTGTACCTTTTCAAGTTATCGGTACATACAAAGATTGGGACACAACCGAAGTGCTTACTGCTTAGCAGTTTACATTAAATAATAAAATTATTTCCCCAGGAAAGTTGTTCTAACAAAACTGCTCAAGTCTTTCTGCTAAAATAATTATTATAATGATGATGACAATGAGTAGGAGTTCGATACTTCCCTGGAAAGAAAGATGGTTGCAACGCGAACCAATATGCATAGCGGTGGCTATAATCACCGGTTGGCTTCTCGATTCTACGAAGATTTCTCAATCTGGCTCTGTCATGGTGTTGTGGGAACGCCTGGCCCAGCATTATGGACTCCTGCAAGAACACCGGCAAAAACACCACTTCCTGGAGCTAGAAGTTTCGCCCCGAGTGAATATTATTCAACTCCTCGACAAAATCCTTCCCGCCCAAAAACTCCAGTAGTTTTTAGCACATCATCAGATTCATATGCTTCTTCCCAAGGAGAGTTAGAGATGGAAGAAGAACAAGTCCTTGATGAACCATACCAGAGTCCCAAATTTCCAAACCCATGGCTCCAAGAGGTTGCTGTTCTCTCATGGGATACGGCACTGAATGTGATTCGAACTCCTGAAATTGTGTTGACGGTGATGGCACTCGTACTATGCTCACTGTTCAGGCACTTGAGCCACCATGACTTCAAAGCCGTTAACTGGCTTCTCAGTTTCTGCATCCTTGCATTATGTCTTGTTTTCTTCTCTTTCAATGATGATGTCCCAACCTTCGTTCAAGAAAGTTTCACCGTCATTAGAGAAACATCCCACAATGCTTATCGTGCTTCATCTTATGTCATCTCCTCCCTGTCAGTTTATATGCCGTTCAAGGCTAGCCTAACATTTGGTGCAATAACCAAACGTCTGCTTAAACTTCATATTAGTCTCTTCAACTTCTGGATGATCTTTCATGCATTACTCATATCCACAAATGCTTATCTGATGCTTGTTAGTGCACTTTTACCCAGTTACATCACAGGTTATGCTGTTGCGATTGCCACAGCCGCTCTTTTCTTCCATACATGCAGATTTTTCTTGAAGCAAGGGCATCGTCGCATTTCTGCAATGAGATATCCGTTAGAGGCATTGCTTACGAACGAGCTCAAAAGCGCAAAATGCTATAATGGAGGTCCAGAGGATCCTGTACCTGGACCTCTGGGAGAAGTTAAGAGGAACGAATTGCATCACACAACTGCAGCACTCGTAAGACCAGATTGCATTTTGATCGGAGGAGATATCGTATTTTGGATGGATATTAAGCCGGAGAACTTTTGGGATCACATCCTTATCTTGCTAGCTCTTTGGGGGATCAACAAGCTCTACTCGTACCTTGTTCCAATATTCTACTCCAAGAACATCAGAAAATGACCGTCATCAACACCCCGTATTATGACAACAAGTCATCAATCTCAACTCCTTTCCTCCTGCTTCTGTTTCAGATTTTAGCCATTACATAATGTATACATGTATTATATTTGTAGTATGACGAGACATTTTTATTTTTCATTTCTCCTTTTGCTTTGTTAGACTACATGATGTTATGACATGTAATGAAGTTAACAATATAATTGACACCTGACAGACGGCAAAAAAATTGTTAAGAAACTCCATCGGAACTCTCTCAGAGGCTGAGGCAGGTACATTTTCAAATTTCTATGCCCACTAATGCCACTTGCTGTCAAATTGCCTTAATTAGCTCTATATCATTCAAAAAAATCTGAAATAAACTCTGACTTTATGCAAAACCGTGCATGCATGCTAGATCTAGCGTAGAATAGCACAAACAGTCTGGTCTTTTGGCGGTAACAGCTGTTTCAACTAGACCCCAAGGCTTTTGTTGTTGTTGATCACTGCCCAATGCCACGAAGTAGATGCAAGGCTTTTGTTGCTTAGCCTAGCTTTGACAATTTTTTTATTACCCATGCAAGCATTCCACCTTATTACCAATCTAGTTAGATGCTAAGTCTGCTAGCTAACTTGTGATTTTCCTGTTACATTCTGAGTTTCATTGGAATCTTTGTGCGTTAAATGCTAATGATGTTAACATCGGTGATAAACCAAGAATAATAGTGATCAACAATATTCAACATAACTTAAAGTTTGTTTAACATAGATGTGCTTCTACTCAATTTTGTAACTTAAGTAACCAATTAATATTTCCCAACTATCCACTATAAAATTTTATGGCAGACAAACGAATTAAATTAACATAAAATACTTTGTAATTCTTTATAACTTAATAATTATTGAGTATGGTAAGTGTGTGCTTGCTTGTTTGATCAAGTTCTTTTAGGTATCTTTATTTGGTTGGTCACTGGAATTCTTGTATGGGAAGTAAGGGATTAAAAAAATTAATTTGTTCAAAAAATATGACAAGTGTTATGAGAGATTCTCGTGGACTGGGGAGACAATCCCCATAACTGCTGTTGCTACCATAATTCACTCGTCCTATCATCAATTAATACAAGTAAAACTAAATAGAAAAAAATAATGCCCAGCTATTTTGTGCACGAAAAAGCATTGAATTGTCAATCTGAGTGGATATAAGTTGGTGGATGGCTGTTAAGGTTCAATAAATGTTGCAGGACAGGACTAGGAAAAAGACTTGGGAAATCATCATCACAATTTCATTCTTCTATTTCTTTTAAATCATAACAATATGAATTTATAATTGCCAGCACCCAATTAATGGATCTCAATGAATTCCATCCGTCTAAATGAATCCAACGGTTAGATGTAATAATAATATGGTATCATTATTGTATTATAACCGAACCTTATTAATTATATTAATAAAATTTATTCAAAAAATCCCAAATTAAAATAACCCAAGTGTCACATTATCGCCACTCTTAGATAGTTCAGAGAATCAGTAACAGGTACTTTGACTGTGAGATATGATAAACTTAGTTAACGGTAGTCAGTTTTACCACTTATACCGCATAAAATATTACAAGAAAAAAAAAAGTTAGAAATCGATTTAATGACTTATAAAAAAACAAAAAACAAAAAGTATTAACAACCGATTTCGTTGACTTTGAAAACGAACCGTCCATTTTTTGGGATGCAGTACACTGCGGATCTATCGACATTAATCAAACGGCCCAGACTGAGTGATTTAACAGCAAGAGCAAAATTGAAACAAGCAAATTCTCATAAGAAATAACGAGGGAAGGATTTGTTAGCGTGGTTCATCGGTTCGCTTCGGTTAGCTCTCCTACCCCCAACCACACGCCTTTATTATGCATCGACGTCTACTTGGCCACCCAGTTCTATCATCAAACTCATTTCCACTTTCCAGATCTCATTAAATTTCCCATCTCAGCTTCAAGCTTATCGTCTTCTCTACCAATCCTGCTGATATTTAAAGGGTTTGTTTGTTTGTCTATTTGCTGAAGCGGGTATCTTCTGAAGAAAGTAAAAACAAAATGAAGGTGACTGTAATTTCACGCAGCGGTCGAGAAGTTATCAAAGGAGGGCTTGAACTTAATGATTCAGTATGTTTGTTCACTTTGTCCCCTAAAAAATCTTCTTTTTTTTTCTGTTTGTTCACTTGGACAATGGAGACAATTGAAGTGTAAACTTTTTCATGGTTGCTTTATTTGATTTTTTGTATTTTCTTTGATTTTGTAGGCCACAGTGTCTGATCTGCAGGAGTCAATTCATAAGCGAAGTAAGTCCTATATTTCTATTTTTTTGACTTGTTTTAAATATGCCATTGGTTGTATTGGAGGTTTGATTTCATTCAGAAAGATTGCATTTTGCTTCTTCTCGCTAATTATTGCAGTATCCTGAGTGTTTGATAAGTAGTTGAAGACTCTGTTATGCATTTGCTTTAGTTGTGGATAGACATTTGTGTGAACCATGTGTTTAAATATTTACTATGAATTAGTTGGTACTAGAAATGTTAGAAAAAGTAAACGAAAAGAGTAATAAGGAGTGAAAAGGACAGAAACTTACAACAATTCTCGAAGAGGCTGATTTTTATTGATTCTTTGTGCTCACAGTTGTATCATTTCTGTCATTTGCTGGTCAGTGGTCACTGGCTTTCAAGTTTTAATGTAAATTAGTTATTTGCAACATCACATGGTCCACCATTCACTGCCTAAACTTTTTCCCTTAAAATACCATACCCTGTTGAAAATTTGATTTTGATAATTCCATTTGATTGAGCTATTTCACACAATATATTTGTATATTGGCAATCTCAGATGTAATTTCAATTCTATAAGCTAATTTTGTGTGCCTTTTATCAACAGCCAAAAAATTTTACCCTTCAAGACAGAGGCTAACCCTCCCACTCCCACCTGGATCCAAGCAGAGAGCTACTCTCCTCGATTACAAGAAGAGTCTCAAAGAATACTCTGATGGAAACTCGGGCAACTTGACTGTAGTGTTCAAGGACCTGGGTCCACAAGTTTCCTATCGTACACTTTTCTTCTTCGAGTACTTGGGTCCTTTGATTCTCTACCCCATTTTTTACTACTTCCCTGTCTATCAATTCTTTGGCTATAAAGGGGAGCGTGTCATTCACCCTGTTCAGACGTATGCTTTATACTACTGGTGTTTCCACTACTTCAAACGAATTATGGAAACATTTTTTGTGCACCGCTTCAGTCATGCAACGTCGCCAATTTCTAATGTGTTTAGGAACTGTGCTTATTATTGGTCCTTCGGTTCTTATATTGCCTACTATGTGAACCACCCACTATATACCCCAGTTAGTGACCTCCAAATGAAGATTGGCTTTGCTTTTGGAATAATTTGTCAGATCGCAAACTTTTATTGCCATATATTGCTGAAGAATCTTCGTAGCGCTGATGGAAGTGGAGGGTATCAAATCCCTCGGGGGTTTCTGTTCAATATTGTGACCTGTGCTAATTACACTACAGAAATTTATCAGTGGCTGGGATTCAATATTGCGACACAGACTGTTGCAGGCTACATCTTTCTTGTGGTTGCTGCATTTATTATGACCAATTGGGCCCTCGCAAAGCATCGTCGTTTGAAGAAGGTAACTTCTTAGCTTGTAGTTGTTTTTTTTTTTTTTTCAACTTGGATGCATAGCTTTGGAATTCTTCATTTATACTGGACTGATTTACGTCTTCCTTTTGATGTCTTTTTCCACATTTAGGCCTATCTAGGTTAGGAGAACTGAATCTTGGTATTGTCTGATACTAAAACTATATACTGAAATGATACTGTCTTTTGTGAATTATCTTTTGTGTATGAGAATTCATTTGTTTGCTTTGGATGCCTATCAGATACATGTACTGCTATGCGAATCTACACATTATGGTTACATTATATACACATTAGATGAATAATATAGATGCACACATAAGTTCAGAAGTGGCTGACGGTGTGGCCAGACATGGATAAGTGGACTCAATTTCTCGGATGTTATTGGACCAGACTTTTATCTTGTCTGAAATTAAACTATCAAATTACCTTAGTTCATTCAGATCAAGTGTTGCATAATTAGTGCTTTCTTGTTCGGTTTAGATCATAATCATATTTATTTGGAAACCGAAATTGCTTTTGGCTATTGCATAGATAGAGAGGGTATAGTTGTTACATTAACTGGTTCATTGAAATTATATTCCAGGTAGGAAAATCAATTGTAGGCATTTGAAAGTCTTGATAATCTTGATTCCTGAAAATGAGAGCATTGATAGTTTTCCAATATTCTTGTGTTGTTTTACATAGAATGTTTTGCTTACGTTCACCCCTTGTGATCTGCAGCTATTTGATGGAAAAGACGGAAGGCCCAAGTATCCACGGCGATGGGTAATACTGCCCCCATTCCTGTAGAAGTGATTGGCGAGCCTGCCGCTCGTTGGTTAAGTTTTGGATTCAACTTCTTGTATTGAAGACTGTCAGTCCTTTCTCTTCAGATATGAACTAGAGCTCACATGTTCACCTAGTTTCATTATTGGTGTTTAGACAGTTTAGACATTGTAATTCATTTGAGCAGTGCGAGCATATTTTCTTTTATCTAAATCAAATTACGTAGCAAAGTGTTCAGACTTTTCTTAGCTTCATTGCATGTTCGTGGCTAATCTTTGATATGTTGTTGCTTCTTTCTTTCTTTCTTTCTTTGTTTGCAAGTAATGTGTAATCTAGCAGCCTTTTGGCACAATGAAGTCCTCAATTTGCAACTTTGGCAAGGTTGCACCAACGAATGAATATTTGTGCCACTGATGTTCATCATTTGCAAGATTAATAACAGTTTTTCCCCACTGGTTATCACAGGCATGACGTGACAAAATTGATTTTCTTTATGAGATATCCTCTTTTCGGTAGACATAACACGTAAGCAGCATAAGCTTTTGAGGAAGATGATGTTATCTTTCTTTGTACTTGAATTTTGGAAAAGATTTTGTTGCCGAAAGCAACCTATCCAGCCATCAGTTGCTGCCCACAACTCCAACCGACCAACCCACCAAGCATTACATTTGTGTACTCGGATTTCGCTGTCATGACAAGCATTGGAACCTCAACAAGGGTCATCGAATATTTGGTTTGCTGAGGAACTTGTGCAAACAGCACATTTTAGTTGATTGATTATTTTTTAATGAAAAGGTTATGAATTCTTTTTCTTTTATTGGACGGAGGGTCATAAAACCAACGTGCATATTAAGTGGAAGATTTTCTCGTAATTTGGATTTTTATTTTAGGTAATTATGGGCGTGTTAAATGTTTGTTGATAGACGAAGTATAATGAAGAAGTATAAACGCCGGATTCTTCTAATGTTAAAGGTTAGAATCATGTAAATAAAGAATCTAATCTTAATGGAAAGGAAAATCTTAAAATGAAAAAAAAAATTCATAATAAAGTGTCTCTAATAGTTTTTTAATAAATGATACTATCAAATTAATAAATAGCATTTTTTTCTTATTCATAAAATATTAATACGAAGCACATTGGTAGTGTCTCTAAGGTGCTAACTAGTTGAATTAATAAAATCTCTTGTGTGAGAATAAGATATTTGAGTTTGAATTCTCCTCATATGGATAGGGTGGGAATTTGACTGTTATTACTTATTAGACTATAATTTATATCTATATATATATATCTTACCAAATACTTCCAAAAGAAAAGAAAAAAGGATTTTTATTTATTCAAATCAAATAATTGAATTGATTTTCTTTTAACTATTTAGAAGTAGATTCAATTTATTTTGAGTTCAGATATTCCGATTGTGTTTCACAATATTGATTTAAGAAAGTCCCAATAAGATTTTTACTACAAAATTTAAGTAAATTATGAAATAATAAAAATCTAATAAATAAATTTATTTTTTTAAAATATTGTTAATATTAAAAAAATTAATGAAAGAAAAGAAAATGGCAAAATGGTCGTTAGAGTGGAGGATTGTGGAGGCAGACCGCAGACCGAATAATGACCCGAAAGGCGCAAACAAGGAGGAATAGAAGATGTAGCCACTAATGGTGTGTTTACTTCATGGAATGAGAATGTGGTGGAATGTGAATGAGCTGGGAATAAGAATGGGCTGAAATGTGAATGAAATTTTAATATTTACTTACCAAAAATAAATGAGAATGAGAATATACTGGAATGTCATTGATGTGTTTACTTGACAAAAGAAATGGGAAAGAGAAATGAGAATGAGAATTAATTTATCAAATGTCCTATAGTATTAATAATTAATAATAACTAAAATAATAAAGTTAATACAATTTAATAATAATACTATTATTATTATTATTAAATTTATTAACTTTATTATTTTAGTTATTATTAATTATTGTTAATATTATTTTTATTAATATTATCATTGTTAACATTATTTTTATTTTTATTTTTATTATTAAATTTTATTAACTTTATTATTTTAGTTATTATTAATTATGGTTATTATTATTAAAAATAATAATAATAATAATAACAACAATAATGATAATATTGTTACTAATGATAAATTAATTATTATTTTTATTGTTAATAATGATAATATTAATAAAAATAATTAATAATAACTAAAATAATAAAATTAATAAATTTTAATAATAATAATAATTATTATTAATGATACTTAAAATAATGAAATTAATTGTTATTTGAATTAGGGTAATTTAATAAATATAAAAAAATTAAAAAGATATAAAAGTAAACATATATTTCATTCACATTCTCTCATTTTTATTCTCTCATTTTCATTCTCAACCTGAAAATGAGATTCTCATTCATTATTTTTAAATTATATGAGATCCACATATTTTATTCCCACTCCTAAATTACATTTTAACAAATAAACATAAGTTCTATTCTCGTTCTTTCGTTCTTATTTCTCATTCCGCAAAGTAAATACACCGTAATTTAATCCAACGGTCCAAATCTCATCTCTCGTTTTCCTTTAAATTTTATTTTCTCAGTTTCCTCGTCTTCTCTTCCAATCAATCACAACAAAAACCAAACTGAAACAAAACAAAACAAGGAGGCGTCCATTTTGTGCGCCTCGTAATTCGCTCGTTCTCATCTCATAACCGGTCAATTTCTCTTCCTCTTTCTCTCTCTCATTTCTATTTTTTATAATTAAATTCTCATCAGATGCTCTTTTTTTTTCTTTTTATCTTTCTTTCCGATCCGTTCAATACCTCGTAGATCTGGTGAATTCTTGTTAATTTCTCTTTTCAATTTTCCTTCTTTTTAGTTTAAATTTAATTTCGGTAATGTACTAATCGAAACCTCCACAGTCGTTATTATGTGATTGAGGCTTTAATCATAGATTTATTTGATTTGTGTTTGAGTGGCTATTCGATTGAATCCTTTTCTGTTTTGATATATTTAGCTTATCTTAAAGATCGAATTTTGACGTTCATTTCTTCGATTTTTTTCATTATTGTTATTAGTGTTATTTGATCATTGTTAATAAATTGGGAAAATTTATTCTGTATTAAAGCTACGTGCTAATTTGTTGATATGATCATGAATGGCGTTATCTATACAATGTGATTGTCTTGTCTGATTTTATCTTCTATATTGTGCTGCAGGTAGCAGAAGATGGCAGACGGTGAGGATATTCAGCCACTTGTTTGTGATAATGGAACAGGAATGGTTAAGGTAATTAAATTAGCTTGAATGCAGTAGAAGCTGTTTTTGATTGTTTTTCTTGCTGGTAAAACTCCGAGTGGGTATGAATTGGCTGATTGCAATTTTACTGTTTAGGCTGGGTTTGCCGGAGATGATGCTCCACGGGCAGTGTTCCCTAGTATTGTCGGTCGTCCACGTCACACTGGTGTGATGGTTGGCATGGGTCAGAAGGATGCGTATGTTGGTGATGAGGCTCAATCGAAGAGAGGTATTTTGACTTTGAAATACCCAATTGAGCATGGTATTGTGAGCAACTGGGATGACATGGAGAAGATCTGGCATCACACCTTCTACAATGAGCTTCGTGTTGCCCCTGAAGAGCACCCTGTTCTTCTTACTGAGGCTCCTCTCAATCCGAAGGCTAATCGCGAGAAGATGACCCAGATTATGTTTGAGACCTTTAATGCTCCCGCTATGTATGTTGCCATCCAGGCCGTTCTTTCCTTGTATGCGAGTGGTCGTACCACTGGTAAGAATTGCAGAGTTCAGAAATTATGTTATCAATGTTTTGACATATCTTGATATTAGGCCAAGACTAGAATGGCTGGGGTATTGTCTTGATTTATGATATAAAACTGGAATCATGAGGAGGTATCATTTCATTGGCTTGATGTATAATATATCACTTATATCATGAGGCAATGGCTTTTATTCTGGTTCTTTTCTGCGTCAACTTGGCTATAAATTTTTAATTTTTGGAGAAGTCCAATTTCTGTGGTTGTTTTGGTTGGAATTCATTCAGGTGTTATTCGAATCATGGGGATGTTCTCCCCCCCCCCCCCCCCTCTCCCCGATTTTAATACAGTGATGTTGTCCCTGTTGCTTGTAGGTATTGTGTTGGACTCTGGTGATGGTGTGAGCCATACAGTTCCTATATATGAGGGTTATGCCCTCCCACATGCAATACTTCGTCTTGACCTTGCTGGTCGTGACCTCACTGATCACTTGATGAAAATCCTCACTGAGCGTGGGTACTCTTTCACCACCACGGCGGAGCGTGAAATTGTTAGGGACATGAAGGAAAAGCTGGCTTACATTGCTCTTGACTATGAACAGGAGCTTGAGACCTCCAAGACCAGCTCTGCAGTTGAGAAGAGCTATGAGTTGCCTGATGGGCAGGTTATCACTATTGGCGCTGAGCGTTTCAGGTGTCCTGAGGTCCTTTTCCAACCATCCATGATTGGTATGGAAGCAGCAGGCATCCACGAGACCACTTACAATTCCATCATGAAGTGCGATGTTGATATCAGAAAAGACCTGTACGGCAACATTGTCCTCAGTGGTGGTTCCACTATGTTCCCTGGTATTGCCGATAGAATGAGCAAGGAAATTTCTGCCCTAGCCCCAAGCAGCATGAAGATTAAGGTAGTGGCACCACCTGAGAGGAAGTATAGTGTCTGGATAGGAGGCTCCATCTTGGCTTCTCTTAGCACATTCCAGCAGGTTGGTTTTCTATGCATATATTTGGGTTGATATTTTAATTGATTTTTTATCAATTGATTCTCATTTACTGGTTTTGCCTGTGCTTTTGAGTGCAGATGTGGATTGCAAAGGCTGAGTATGATGAGTCCGGGCCATCAATCGTGCATAGAAAGTGCTTCTAAACTGTTCACCAATAGGATTTTTGAAAGAATTACTGTTTTCCAATTGCAGTTTGCAACCTTTTTTCATTTTAGCTTTGTTATCCATGTGCTTATTTTCATGTTGGAGCGATGACTTTGAGAAGGCTGAGTTGATTTTCAAAATGGTCAAGTTCTTTCATTCTCATCTATTACGAGAAGTTTTTTGACTGTTGATATCCATTTTCTTTTGGCTGCCTCTGTACCACTCAAATTTTCTCTCGAGGGCAACATCAAAATTTTCCAATGGGTGATGATCCTTTTATTTATTTATTTATTTATTTTTAACACCTTCCTTTTGGACCATGGAAATTGAATCTTGTAAGACCTCAATCGAGAATTCTCCAGGATCTCTGGTGAATAGGTAATAAATTTTCTGTTTAATTGCTTAATTAAAAGAGTCGGAGTAATATATAGAGTACATGTTTGCAAGTGAAGCTCGAGGTTTCTTGCCATAGAAATATAATCGCTGAAAATTCGTAAAGAAATTGTTTTTGTTCAACGGAGTTTCGATATTCATCTAAATAGCTTGCCTTGCTTTGCCTGCCTGTGATTGAAGTTTCTGTTGAATCTCTTTGCCTATAACTTGTGTCTTGCATCAAAGGAAAAGCCGTTTTTACCATCTACAATGTCAATATATAACTTAAAACCTCAAACATGGTAGCTATTTTGTATGCGAACACAAAACACAAACACATGCACACATACTCACTTCATTCACTATCTTCATGAAGCCTAATTTTTCATGTTTCCTAAACTTCAATCTGTATCCGAAAGCAATGATGTTTTGGTTCCAAGATCATCATTGTCGAAGAATAGATGTTTCTCCATGATCCAATTCTTCCTTTGCTTTTCCGGCAGTGCTTTCTTGATGGAATTTTCTTCCTTCTCGTTGCTTTTATCGATCAACAAACTCTCTTTTAAGTCCAAGAATTTGTCACGTTGATTCTGATAATAATTATAGTAAGAACTCGATCTCCCGTATCTTCTCATAAACGAGTCTCTGAAACTATCATAATCATCTGAAGAAGATCTCTTGCTGAAGCTCCCAAATCCTTTGATCTCTCTCGTTAGCTTCCGAGCTCGTGCTCTCTCTTCTGTGAGTAGCTGCTCGCTTTGCAGTAGTTCTAATATTCTCTGTGATAACTTTGCAACACTCAACCCCCAGTTGAATCTGCATGAGAAATCCAGAAACGGAAACGGATTTTTATATTTTCATGAAATCAAGACGTGAAAACTTGGTGAAGAATGTAACACATATAACAAACCCTTTCTCGTCAATATATTGAAAGTTTCCCATCTGCTTAATAACATCTTCATGATCACTTTGAAACTCTTCTGCAATTCTTTTTGGTCCATGGGTTAATAGATGCTCCAATAAAATTAGAGCGTTGTAGGAAGCTCGCCAGTTCTTCTTGTCAAATTTCAGTAACCTGGAAAATCTTGTGGTCAGCATTCAGCTTATACATATACATATGAACGCATATGCAAAGAAACTTATAAATTATATAACCTTTGGTGTAGAATCTCCACAATTCTCCAATAATCATCAACTTCAAAGGCAGCCCTTGATATTATGTTCATTGTACGTGTATCCGGCGGCCATGGATTTCCATTTGTAGCTTCTTCTGTCAAACTTCAAATCACAGTCAAATGAATCATACATGCAAAGCAGTATATCAAAAACAATACGTATATATTGATGTATATAGAGAGAGAACTCACAGTTCCGCCAGCGTAACATCAGTGATAGCCAATCGCGCAGTTCTGATCTTCTCTTTGAAGTAGAAAGAAGCTTGAGTTTTGAAGTTATGGAAGATGGGACTGGCCATAATGCTGTTATTGCTCAGAATGTTTAACATGATGAATAAATTCTTTGGTGGGGTTACTTTCAAAGCCTTATCTAAGTACGTAAGAAGTGTAACAACTCCAATACAGCAACAAAAAGTACACTAACTACTCTCCAAAAGGGATTTGGCATGTAATAAGATGTAATTTATGACAAGAAAAGACCAAGTAAAAAATTTTACAACTTAAGACTGAAAAGAGATGGTGATATCAACGCGGAATTTATAGTTAATCGTAAGTGATTAATTAGTAGGCATCTTTGCTTAAAAGGAGATATATTGTTTGAGGTCAAAACGATGCAATCTCTGACCTAAAATTGGAACCATACCTTCTTGAAATTCGGTTCATGATTTTGACCGGACAAGATAAATTAGTTCATTAACAACCTACTTTGCTTGTTAGTAATCTACCTAATTATTTAATTAAGTAATGCATTTGATTCCAGGGATAAGCCTCTTGTTATGACTTCTACTAGAAGTCCATCCTTTAAAAGGTTTTCCCTTAGAAGTAATTTCCATTAATAATGGAGTTCTGTATGTGGAAGTGTGGCCTACCACACTTCCAACCATTCACGACTATTAACAAATTATCCATTAACATCTTAAGATAGAAATTCAATGCAGAGAGAGTTTGGCGATTAAAAATAAATTAATTTCTAGTCGTTTGGTCATGACTCACGTGATAGACAAATGGATATTCACCTTTTATCAAATCTCATAACTTTCATCGCAGTCTTCAACAATGCTAATAAACCTGACAAATGAACCTAACTTTGGTGGCTGAGATCTAATCACCAATACCATAAGCGCCACTCTTGACATTGTTTCCAGGCTGAAATTACTGCTGCCGGCTCTCTAGTTGCCGCAAACAGCATCTATGAGCAATCGGATATGAATATTATGCGTGTAACAGAATCAATAATCATTCAAGGCCCTGTAACAGCACTTGAAAACTGCTTGGTACTGAAGCCAAAGACGAATCTGAAGTCTAGTACATTTAAATCCCAACAAAAACAAATAGGGTAAAAATCGTAGTCTAAATAGTACATCGCTTTCATTTTTTATGAATGATGCTTTTAAGTCAAGCGCTTAGTCCTATAGCTATTCAAATAAATCATATTACAAAATTAAAACCTCATGGTTAGCTCATCATGACTTGCATAGGACAGGCACAAAAAACCCGAGTTTTGCTTGCTGCAAACATGATTTTGAGGATCTGTATAACTTAAACTTTGCCTAATCAGGTGTGTCACTTTTGTATCCGCAGCAGTAAACTAGATGGAAAGGCTTCAGGAATCATATTACTTGTACTCGTGGATCGAAACTCAGGAATGAAGGTTCATGTGCGAACTTTCCACATACCAATCCTGTATCCCACTGACATGAGTGCAAGCTCCCAAAGCATGTTGGGAATGCTCAATGGATTCACTTTTGATCCAGGAATTTCAGACCAGTTGACAGATATCTCAATAATTGGGATGCCAAACCTTTTGCACAGATAAACTAACTCGACATCAAAGCACCACCTACACAAAGTCCATTTGCTCAGCTAGTTAGCAAATTTCAAAATTTCTAGTGAATAATGAATAGTACAAATGGAATGGTACATATCACATAACATTGCTCGCATAATGCCACCGAAAAGATTCATCTTTTATCTATTTTCATGTACATGTATTAAAATTTCAGTGCAGGGATGGTAAGAAAGATCATAGTCACCTTTTCAAGCGGATGTTTGTGAAAAGCTTCCTGGCTGCAGCTCTAGTAAACATCTTGAAACCACACTGATGCATCAAGAAGTCCATATTAGATAAAGAAGCAACATTGTTACTCCACAATATTGTTACTCCACAAAGGAAGAAACAAATGCGAAGAAGAAACTTACCTGTGTATCACGAATTCCAGGACCAGCAGTCAAGATAACAACAAGATGGAAACCCTTCATCAAAAAATTGCGGTACCACTTCCTCTGAAATCAAGTGAAGTACTTCAACTAAACAATGAAATGTAAATGAAAAGCAGAGAAAAAGAAATATACAAATGAAGCAGCATGGGCAGTCACAATACTGAACTGTAGCCAAAGCTTTCTCTTCAAGATGCGCACGAGAGCCAAAGGCAGCTATTGGGATATCAGATATTCTAAAAGTTGAATCAACAGTCACCGACTCTCCATGATTATACTCCTTTCTGCCAACTGCATGGATCTATAGGCATAACATCAGGTAGTTGTTGTAACATACTTAAACTTTTCACACGAATTCAATTGAATTGTGAAATAACTAAACAATTATGAAAACAGCACTTTTATTAGCCACACCTAATACAAACCTGACTTTCAAGCTTTTCCAGGTCAGTAACCTTAGTTGCACCATCAGCATCCAGCATCAGAAGTAATTCACCCCGTGAATGAAGCATTCCCTGTTTTACAATGCTTTCGCAGAGGTAACAAGCTTCACTCAATATTTGTCACGCATAATGGAAAAAACACAACCCCTTCAACACCAATAAAATATTTTCGGATGAAGGAAATGAATTCTTTAGATTAGACTCACTTTTCTGATAGCTTCACCCTTGCCATGATTTCTACCAAGAAGGATAATCCTCACGTTGTCCACTGTATACTTCCTTACAAAGTCAAAAGCTACTCCTTTTGTCCCATCAGAACTTCCATCATCAATGATCAGCACCTATATAGGAACTCAGTAGTTAAAGCCTGGCCTCAAATGGTGGCTAGGCACTAATCAATTACAGACTGTGCAAATTAGTAACTTTGAATGCTTATACATCTTGCAGAACACCGACAACCCTATATTTTTCCAGTATAATGGAAGTATAAAGTTGCCAATCCATGTAAGAATTTGCTTAATGCCATTCCATATTAATATGGTAAGTCAAGGAACTGGGAACGCTATATTTTGCATTTCTTAGGTGAATCTCTCATTTTTCAAAATTTCATTATATTCCCAAGGCAATGAGACAAAACCAAGACATATTTTACATGATTTGATTCTGGAAATTAAGCTACAACCAGTCCCATTGGAATAAAACCTGATTCGGCTGATCTATAAAATGAAAGGGATAGAAAGTACCTCATAAGTGAATGATTTATCCTTTGCTGCACGTTGTTGAAGGTAACTACAAAGTAAGAGATGTCATTATGATTTAATATTGTGAGTCTTTCTGCAATAGCCAGACATTTATTCATTTTATCACATCACATGAGCAGATATGGAAAACTGATGTGCCTTTGTACAAGCCACCTTCTTTATCTACCAGAAGAGGATGAAACAAATGCAACAGATTGTGAACAAAATTGGATGTACCAACACTTGAGTAGATGTGTGCATAGCTCTGAGTATTATTGGAGGTACTCGTTGCCCCCAACACATTCATTACCTCATCCTAAAACCAACAGAAATTATGTTGGGTAATGCCATCTAATTGCCGATTGTAAAGTTAATCATTAACTAGAATAATCACTTTTCCATATTTTCTTTTCAAGCAACTGGTGTGAAAATTTATTAATTTATTAGCAACATATAAGAAATGATTATGGAATATCAACTACATATTTCATGTTTCCCAGTTCTCCGCTTTCCCAGTCTTAGCTAGTATCCAAATGCACATAAATTCAAAATAATAAATATAGTTATTTTAGAGCAACAATAAAAATAAAAGTAGCTTTACTTCTACTTACTTGAGGGTTTCATCAAGGGCTCCAGGAAGCCTGTGCTCCTCGTTAAATGCAGGAATTATCAAAGATATATATTTCTCTGCTGGATCAGTGACAGAGGGACAAGGAACCTGAAACAAATATACCTAGAACATTTATCATCATTTAACACTACTTCAACGACATTAAAAGTCATTGATATCTGATAGAAAACCTTAAGGGAAAAAAATCACCAAATATGCAACAAAAATTCAAAGATTTATGGCTAACTATGAACTATCCCAACCGTCAATGACTATTATCACAAACATTTTCAACCAATTTTGGAATTAGGTTACTCAATAAAAAAAAAATTCAATTTTTTGATACAAATAAAATCCACAAGAAATCTCGTAATTGTTTTGTGAAAACAGCATATTAACTAGAGCTTTCATTAGTAAAATACAAATAGGTTACTTAGCTAGCTACAATGTATATATTGCAACATTGCTTCATCAAAAGAAACAATTTTTAACCTTTTTCCATTTTCTAGATATTCAATAAGCGTATTCATTTATTTTTTTAATGTGTTATTATTTTTCATTAATTTTTCAGTAAAATTCTAAAGCACAAAAGATTTAGATAAACCAACGAAAAAAAAATTCAGTTTGCAGATGCTGAAAAAAAAATGTTGTAAAAGAATGCAACTAAAATGAAGAAAAACAACAGAAAATAAATAAAGTTAAAAACAGTTTCTTACCTGCTTCAACGAACTCGGATCCTCAAAGATCGCAGGAGCTTCAATGTGACTGTTCAAAAGAGCAATAATGAATTAGAATAAGATAAATAATTTAACCCCAAAAAAAATAAAAGGGAAGAGAATCAAGAGATCGAGAAAAATAAAAATTGAAAATTGGGGTCATTAACGTACGCGTGATTGTCTCTTCTTCTATATGCTTCGAAGATAATAGCAGAAATTAATCCAAATAAAATTATCACAACTACAACCAGCAGAGACTCCACAATCGCGCAGACAAACCCCATTGTTTTTGCGTTTACAAGTTCTGTTTGGTCAGCTCGTAATTTTGTTTTGCAGCTTTGTTCGATCCAGTTGATAAATAATAACATCGAACAATTCCCTGCGTCTTCACAACTTTATACCGTTAAATATAAATTTGCGTTCAATTTAACAACAAGCCCGTCTAGCTCAGTCGGTAGAGCGCAAGGCTCTTAACCTTGTGGTCGTGGGTTCGAGCCCCACGGTGGGCGTTTTTTCATTTTTCTTGTTTATTTTTTTCATTTTTCCTTTCAAATATTACTAGTTCCTGGCTTAAAGCATACTTCTTAGAACAACATAATTTAAACTTGAACTAACTAATCTCCCATCTTATCAGAAAAGCACCTTCAACTAATATATATATTTGTTTATGTGTGTGCGCGCGCACAAAATGAATTGTTATAAGACACCCTACAAAAAAGAAATTATTAAGGACATTGCAGACAAAGAAGAAATCCTAATAAGTATCATTTACAACAAGATTGTGTTGAAGGTTAACTTGTTATATTACATATACATATATTTGATTTGAAGATGATCTAAATCTTATATTTTAATGGAGTGTTTGGGGCACTACTCCTTCCCTTATAATCTTATGAAATCCCAAGAGAATATAAGGGGTGAAGCAGCTGTGTTGTGGCAGCACAACTATCCCTCGGGGTGGGCATCAATTCAATTCATTTTAATTTCAGGATAAACCTACGGTTTCGATTCAGTTCGGGTCCAAAATTCAAAAATATCATTCAGTCTTTAAAGAGAATAAAAATCGAACCAGAACCAATAGTTTGGTTTGATTTGGGGTTCAGTTTTTTTTTATATAATAGTTCGCTTAATGGTTCGGATTAGCAAATTGGTTTTTTGGTTCGGCTTAACCTGCACACAAGACCTACTATAAACAATGTCTAATAAAAATAAAATAATTTACAAATTTGTATCCACCAAAGAAAAAATTACAAGAATTTTAGACTAAAATGAAGATGTTTCAAAATTACCGTCATTTTTTTAATATAAATAATTTTGGACCAAAATGTAAATAAAATAAAATAACTTTCTGCGCCACATAACTTTTACCAAAACTTTAAGGACCCGAATGATATTTTTCCCTATTGACTTTCGAGTATCCTTTTGAAAAGTTAACAAAATTTACATATGCAAACATTTTCTAAACATTGGGTGATACTAAAATTTTATAAAGGAAAGGAATCCAAATGATATTGTTGGTTTGGTTCAAGGTTTTGTAATTTTTTATCCATATTTATACATTCAATTTTTTAGCTTAAAAAAACCAAACCAAAACCCAAAAAAACCAAATTGAACCGAATTTTCTCGGTTTTGATTCGATTTTTGCCCACCCCTAGCTGTCCCATACACAGCCTAAAGATGGTTTAGCCGGAAGTCACTTGTCGTTTATCAAGTTTCTGTTTATATTTCACTTAACTTCGCCATTCAGCATAAAATCTTCACAGTATAAAGCGTCATTTTTATTATCTGTTTCAAACAGTTTTTGTCAAAAAATTCATACACCAAAAAATATACTTGCATACTACCCAGAAGAAAAAAGAGAGAGAGAGTTCCTTGTATGTAGCTTCCATGTACATATTGCAAAGCCACCTACAAGAATGCAATGATTTTATTTTTTTTAAGGAAAACAAGAGTAATGTTTTTAATTATTGAAATGAAGCAACTACAAGAATGGACCGGTCCGTAGTACACAGTTACTCAAGGCTAATATTAAAGTTTTAAAGAATGAGAACATATACCTCCAATTTTTCCTCTTTAGACCGATGATTTGGGGGAAGCAAACGGAATTCTTCTGACAAGCGAATACACACACATTTTCAGGAGAAATAAAGTGAACTGCTACCTTTATGCACGACTGCGAAGGATGAACATATAAGTATAGCATCAGAAATTTATATTTATACGCACCAACATTTATTGAGTGGACTAGTAAACATAAATAGTGCATCAATGCTAAGAAATTACTGAGTTATAAATTTCCCTTAAGGTTCCTGACCTCATGGTGACATCCCGCAGGAGCGAAAACAGCTTCTGAATGAAAGTCAAGGGTTCAATTCCTAAGTGATGTCATATAGCCATATAACAATAATCAAGACTAGAGTCTAGAAGCTTTTAATTAACCCAGTTCCCAATACTGGCAAATTTCTTTTTAAAGGGAAAAAATGCATTGAATAGACAGAAAGGGAATATGTACGAAGCGTGAACAATGTTTCAGCACATTTTAACCACATACCATTTTCCTGCTTGAGCTTTGCTTTGTGTACCGACGTGAGGTAAAAGATCTGATCATGTATACGATGAACAACCCGGGCCATAAAACAGACAGTAAATGATAAAATATTAATTTGTTTAAGCATGAATGGAGAAAAACGAATCACTTCTGGATGTAGGCTTAAGCATGTAAACATGAGGAATATAAAGGTTAGCCACAGTTTATTGTACTCAGCCCATCTAGGCTTAACAACTCTGCAGGACAGTAACAGCCCCAGACCCCAATGTGCACGACCCTTCAAAAAACACAGCTACCAGATTAGTAGTTGCCTTAAACAACAGTTTTAGCCAAAGAAACAAACTATCATTGCTTCTTAAGTATATCCTGCAGCTTAGGAACATCTTGTCTCTGGAAAATTTCCCAGATATATAGCACCTCCACCAGCTGATTCTAACTCATTTTCAGGAAAATACCTTCCTTATTTTACCTACATCTCGTTGAATAACACCATCATCAGGCTTCTTTATACTAGTAAGATTCTTAGGATTGACTCCGAAAATTTCTATCTGGTCTTGTGCTTTGTGCTGCTGTTTCAACTTCTTTATACTAGCAAGATGTTTAGGTTCAAGTTTCACGTCGGCATTATGGGTCAAAACAGTCACCTATTTGAACAAATAAATGAAGAGATGCTATTAATTGGCAAATTTTAACACAATGATAGGGATACACTTAGGATTATTGCATTCGAAAAATGGTCTATAAACGTTTGCAGAATCTTTAATTTCGCAATATTTTATTACTAAAATGGCATCAATTCCGATGGGTCCTAAGAAAAATTCATATATATCCCAGTTTAGAGTATCTTTTGAATGAAAAGTACAGGATATAATGCAAGCCAAAAACTATGATCGCACTAACTTGAAACTTGAGACCACAGAAAACAATCCATATCAAATTTATGCAATTTCTGAAGTGATAAAATAACAAAAGGGTGACCCAAGCAATGGCAAAACACCCGCTGCGGGTGCGGGATAACCTCCAAAAGACATACAAAAACAACAGAAAAATAAAATGTAAAAGAACCTAAATAATGTGTAATTTGTGGTAGTAGAGACAATGATTTGTAGATAGTACTTCAAAGAAAATTTTATCAAAGAAGCCAAGGGAGCGTAATGCCCTACTTTCTTGCACTTGCACGTAAGTTATAATACTAATCAATCAGACAATTTTTTGACACAGGAGAATGAACATATGTTTTATTGAG
This sequence comes from Citrus trifoliata, assembly GCA_018350135.1. Taxonomy (NCBI): domain Eukaryota; kingdom Viridiplantae; phylum Streptophyta; class Magnoliopsida; order Sapindales; family Rutaceae; genus Citrus; species Citrus trifoliata. Next base: position 19,668,494 of record CM031387.1, read on the forward strand.
GCAATTGAGGCTAGGAGGAAAAACATATTCTGCAGAAAAGAAAATTTTCTTTTCCAGAAAATTGTAAAAGTTGCAATGGCTTAAATAAATCTTCAACTTTAAAAAGCTTGTGAATTCAAATGAATGTAAAGAATTTTCTAATCATTTCGTAAAAAGTGACATCTAAGGTTCCATCCATCAATGTTTTTAGGGGGCTGCATTTTGTTTTCTGAATCTAGGAAAAAAAAAGTGATGAAATGGTGTTTTAATATAATGACTATGAGAACAGTAAAATCAATTTCTCCTTTTAATACAGACAATGTAAACAACAAGTTTGAACTACTTTCATCATTTTCTATTTGGATATCTGCCAAATATGGTAGAAATCGAATGTGGTTGCCCCGCAGCACTTCTATAGCTTTGCTATTATATAATTTTTGCTATTATAAATTTAATATTTATTAAGTGAATGGAGTACCAACTACATTGAAATAAATTAGAGAATAATCTAAAATCTATGGAGAAAGTGGAAAAGTAAAAATTAATTTAACTATATAATCTAGTTTTTTATATATTCATTCTTTTATCATTTGAAATATCAATACCAGCCACGTTTTCTGTTTTCATCTTTGAATACTCTTTTATTTTTTAACAAAATGATGCCACACATGGTCCGATATTAATTTTCATTTCCTTAGGTTCTCACAGATATATAAACTACAGATCTGTCTCCTATGCAGTTCGCTCAGATAAAATATTGATCCTTAATCTGTTTCATGTATTTCCCATAAAACGTATAAAGCAAAAATCCAAGCTCTTGAATTGGACAGGAAGAAATGTCTTGGGATACACCGGTTAAAACCATCAATACACAAAATTAAAGATGTGAAGACCACGCATTAATTAGGGAATTCTTTTTTCTTCATCTACTACCAGATGACACAAATATTTATAACTAGGACAATCCAAACTTGTAGCAAATGCATTTATACTTCATCAAAACTGTTCATTTAAAATGCCCTTAGTACACAAAGCAATGCCCAAAATTAAGTATCAGAACTAAATGTTCCTAACACCTTGTATCTTGGCCCCCCATCAACAGCTCTTCCATTTGTTCTTCACTAATCTCTCTGATGTGGGGGAGAAGTGTTCGAGGTAAATGCTTGGAGTGCTCAACTATTTCAGGGTTAATAAAGCATAGATCCCACTTCAAATTTTTACAGTACAGCTCGGGTAAAATAACTTACATCAACTTTAATTTTGTTTAGTTAACACAAGCAAGAAAAGTATTGAGCATGAAGTGAAAAAATAACTGTTAGTGGCCCCTCCGTGCGTAAGCAGGCTATGCAAATGCAATCACAGTTACCCTCACAAACAGAACAAGAATCGGCAATTTCATCTTCTGACATTTTAGAAGGCACAAAATAGAAAAAGACGCAGATGTTTTCATGAGAACAAGAACAATTAAGAGTACAAAATCGCAAAAAAAAAACCTCAATGATCCGGTTTAGAAATCTGTATAAACTCATCGCCCTCCAAGGTAAATTTGTGTGAGTGGAATTGAACCGTTGACATATTGCTTCCACTACAAGAGGCCAAATATGTCTTGGTACTTAAATTTACATCATTGAATTGTGTCACTGATGACTGCAAATAACTTGTATCCTTTTCTGTAATGTCAAACAGAAAATTTTCGACAAATTTTAGATATATATATATATGACACCATACTGCCGATAGGAAAACTTGAAAGCAATCAGTACTTACCTACTAAATGAGGGGCCATCATTTTTCATTTTTATAATATGCAACGAATTAAGAATATTAAAGCATTCGTTACCATATTTGAAAATCCTAATGGTTCCTAATCAGCTGATTTAGATCAAATTTATTAACCAGATCCAAATTTCATCACTCTCTTTCATATGCTAAATTAAATAAGATTCTAAGGAAGGATTAATTAAGCTTGCACTTCGACAATTCTACTGACTGAAGATCCAAGTTCATTCTCTCAATGGATTGAATTTGGATTTTGGGCTGGGATTAGTGTTATTGCGAAAATCAACGCGTGGGGGTTTCAAAAAGTGGTACCAAACCATAGGATTTTCGCATGGATAAATAACATTAGGTCCATCATTCGTTACTTATTCACACATAATACATAGGTTTATCATTTGTACCAAAACCATTCCTTTAACTCTAATGATATGGCATATGACCGAATGCCCATGTTTGATCCGTTGATCTAACGATAATATATGTGCTTTGCCTAAGTTGTGTATTTGATGTTGATGGTCTGTCTTGCCTCTTTTTTTACTTTTTCTAAAAGAAGGTAGGAGGGTAGACTAATTTCAAATTAATTTTTTTACTCTCTTACTGTTTTTTTTTTTAAGATTTAAATTCGGATGTCATTTGTAAACAAAGTTGTTTCAAAATTACTCTATCAAGCCACTAGGAGCCAATCCATAGCAATAAATAATTTAAAACTTAGAACCAGAAGTATATAAAAAGAAAATTAAAGAAATAATTGACAGAGTTTACTTGTAGGTGTTTATAACTAGCTGTCTATATGATTAATGGTCTCAACAATCACTATGAATTCCAAAACGGATACTAATCGGAATATCTTTTGAATTAATTTTGCATAAAATAAGTGTAGTGAGTGCAGAAGATATGAATCATGATTGGTAGCTGCCACTTCTCGGGGTCATCATTGGTTCAGGGGAGGGGGTTACGACCTTTGTGAATGCTCCCACTTGCCCTTTGGCACATACAGTTTTCTGAAAGTTGCACTCTAGAGATGGTTGTTAATGATTCCAGTCATTGGTTGTAGTTAATTATGACAGGTAATTTTGTTGTTAATTACGCTTTTAGCTCGTTTCCATATTGTTGATTACACTATTTATTAATTAGATCAAAATCAAAGGCAAGGCACGCCACCTTTCTCTAGCTAGATTCAAATTTCATGCCATTATTTCTAATCTAGTTTGTTAATTCAAAGCCGAAACCCTAATTAGACTGCGTTAACTATGAAATCGAGTACTGTTGGGGAAGTTATGCTAGCATGAAAAGTCTATTCTGTTGTAGTGTCTTTTATTCATACGATGAATTGAGGGGGCTGCGTTCAACTTCATTGTCAAAAACATTGAGAAGCTAGAACTGTAGTTTAATGAATTCTTGGATAATTGATGATTTGTGTAACTCCATTTGGGTGTGAGGTTGAAACTCAAATAAACTGTTTATTTTATATTTTTTTGATAAAAATGATGTTTGGTAAACTTTGTAAAAGTTGTTTATTTTATAATTTTTTTCATTTTAACAACAACTTTAAAAAGTAGGTGAAGGATTGTTTTTCATAAGTATCTTCATAAATAGGTAACCACACCTTTTTAAAGTTACTAATATAACTTTAATATTTTAACAAAAAGACAATTATGTCATATTTTTTTACAAATTCTAATATATAAATCATTAAATATCATATTACCACCACAAACGAATTACGCTAATAGCAATTTATGTCATTGCAACTATAGCATTGCACAATTGTATAAGAAGGCATGCCCAATATGATCTTCATTTGACAACATTGAAAGATTTCATAATTCAATCTTTGATGAAGGAATAGAAAGAGACAATGACACTCAAGAAGAGTATTACAATACTAATAGTTTTGGATCACAAGAATGAACAATTTTGAGGATTATTTTTATAACAAGTTTAATGCAAATGTAATGCATATTACTTTTTATTTTATTTGGATTATGTATTAGTATGACTTTTTATCATATTTTATGTAACTAATCATGAAGTTCATTAGATTTTATTTAATTGATTTCTTTTTCACTTTATATAATTTATGTGTTTTAAAAAGAAAAAAAGCATGTCTACACAATTTATTAAACATACTCTAAAAAATAAAATAAAAATAATTGAAACTTATGTTTATTTTTGTTATTACATAATAAAACAATACTTTTATAATAAAATTTACCAAACACATGTCTCTACTTTTAAACTCACAACAACCTATTTTACCTTTTAATTTATTGACATTAGATAATCTTTTTAATGGACTAATGTTGCCCTTTAATCTCTTGTAAAAATGGACACTTAGAACCTACTTTACTATTATACCATCTTCAAAATGTATATTAGTTTATTTGTTTTAATATTATATTTGTTTGTATTATATAATTATGAAGTAAATTTTTGGTATTATTGTGGTTAAACGGTGTAATAATTAAAGAGTGAGATTGAGTGTCCATTTACGATGTACCAGAGTCAAGCTGTATAGGAACATATATATTTACATGATAGATATATATATATATATATATATATATATATATGAATTTCAAATAATAATTACGTTTCCAGTTAATTATTATTATTTTCCAAATAATATTTACGTTTCCAGTTAATTATTATTACAATTAATTTTTATTATTATTGATAAGCAGTTAGTTAAATTTTTAGATTCCCTTTCTATCATTTATGAACGAGACAAGCAAAGTTTCAGTACATCTATTTTATGTACGCTAGCAAATGGCCAATCTTTAACATAAATCTTGCAGCAACATCAGTCGTTGTCTTGTTAGATAAATTGTGTCGTCAGCTTTTGTTCCCCATGCAAGCACTTGCCTCCCATATCTCATAATTCTTATTTGCTATGACAAAATTTCCTATCCCGATCACGAGATATATTGGTGAATTTAACCAACTCTATTGTTGCTTGCAAGTTGCTATTAATATTTCGAAATTTCTTTCATTACAAGTCTCTTATTAATTTAGCTTTTACAAATTAAATAAAGTTGTTGTCAACTTGTCTTTCCAGCTTATTGTGTACCCATTACAAGTTAACAGGTTAACAATTTAACAATAATTAGCTGTCTAGCTAGATGGCGGATGGTTACTTCTAAACTGCTCCAAATTTCAACTTTTTCCTAATACAATATGATATATTTTATTGATTACCCATAAATGAAACAAATATAAGGACGTTTTGAGATTTCGAAACAGTTTAGTAGGTTCCAACTTTCCATATGAGTTTTGAAAAATTAAAGATATGGAGATTAAAGTCATTATCTACCAAAATAATTTAACTTTTAGATTGAGTAATTTTTTAATATGGTATGAGAATTAATATTTGTGTTCTCTTTTGTCTAATTTAATTGTCTGATTCCATATCTTTCTCTTTTGAGTAATGATATAGTCACAAACTATTGTACAAATTTATCTCATACAAACTGATGTGGCATGATATAATTGGTTAACTTAAATGTCTCTTGGCCCACATAATTTATTCTTATTATTTTTTTATTTTCATTTAATCAATAAATTGATGTCACATCAGTTTGTATAAAATAAATTTGTACAAGCAATAGCATCTTTCTTCCCTTTTATATGAATTCTTATCAAATTCACGTATAGTATAAATAAAAATGATCGTTAAACTTTTTGGTTGAGTGGTTGCATTGATATGCATATGTATGTCATAATCATAATCACAATGGCTTAACAAAAACAAGTCATGCTTCTATCATAATGACAGCCTAGAACATCTATGTATGTGATGGAAGTAACACCCACTAGTATTATTTATGAGTGTCTTTCACCCACCACTCCACCGCCCCCTCACAAATATATCCACACCATCATATCCATGTAATGTGTTTATAAACAAATACTTCTAATTCTTGGGAACAATTAAAACAAAACTGTACACACATACCTAATTAAGAACAAGCTTGTGTATTCATTCAATTCAATTTGAAGCTGCTGCAAGTGTGCAACAGATTGGCACGACTCATGTGAAAAAGGTGGTTGGAATGTGAAATTCTCATAGTATGATTAAAGCCACTGGAATAAAAAAGAAATGTTTTTTTTTTTTTTTTCCCCCCTTTTTCCCCACTTTTGTAGACCATAAAGCTTTCTTCTTGGTGGAGAGGTTGGCCCTTCACCCTGCCCCATCTCTTCTTTCCATCATGCCAAACAGCCTTTTTCACCCCTTCGCAACGTCTCTCTCAAATCATATTCATGCATATGCTCCATGCATCATTAGTCTCATGCATGTGTGTCAATGCGTATGTATGTATATTTTAAAAAGAGAGAGAGAGAGATGGACACAACCTAAATTAATTTTTTTATTTTTTTCATTCCTTATCTTCTTCAGATTTCGAATTCAATTAACCAACTAATTTAAGAAATTATTTAAAAACCATTTAATCAAGCTCTCGACCATAGTACATTTGCTCCCTATAAAAGCCAAATCTAATTTCCAATGGTAACACCATTTTATTAAATGAAGTAACTATTCACAAGTCAGTAACCATTGACATTTATTCGTTTGGTTTTAGTCAAAGTACCAAACCTAATTAGAATTTTCAATGTGTTTAAATTGGTTTTTATTATTTTTTTCACCAAAAATAAGTCTTTTAACTATTAAATAAACTCTTGTATAATTGGGATTCTACGTACTTTTTCTTTCTTTCTAACGAGAAAAATTCCAAAATATTCTTCATAGTAAAATATGATGAAACCTGACATGTGAACACTGGTTTTAATTTCTAAAGGATGAGCAATTTAGTTAACATTATTAAAATTTAAATATAGTAATACGTGTACCAAATTTTGGGAAAAAAAAAGTATTAAATAAATACAAGGACAAGGGGTTTTAGCAAACCAATTTGCAAGCGGTATTCACGGGTTAGATCTGCGCACAATTCACAAGAAAACAGTAGTCGAAGCAAGAATTTTTTGGATGCAAATGCAAAGCAATCGGTGAAATTTAAACGGTGGTGACAGTGATAGCATAACCATTCATTTATTAATTTGACTCCAATAGTATAACTAATAAATAAACAAATTGATCTCTCAACTTATAAAAAATTTAATCAAGGAACCCAAATCAAGTTCTAGCATTTAATTGCATATGTGGGCAGTCATAATTTCACTATATAGTGTCGGTTATGGTTGCTTTGTAATGTGGCAAAAAATAATAGGAAAAACAAAAGAATATAAGAATGGTAAAATGAAAATAAAAATAAAAATTATTTATTCAATGGAATATGCTTTGTGATAAAAAGATTAACTGCTTCTGCTCAGATTTGCCCAGAAACATAAGCTGCTGCAAAATGGTCCAAATTTATTTATTGATACAACAATATAATTCTTTTTTTCACAAACTTGAATATCAGTCACTAACCAATAATAAACCAATTAACCCCCATCATAAGGAAAAAAAATAAAAATAAAAGTGATAAAAATGAAAAACATTACTCAATGTAATGCCTAGTGAGCTGCCATGGCGACTTGAGGAGTACAATAGCTAATGCTTCTTTGATTAGGCATTGCGAGCATGGCAGTGTGATCCAAGAAATCATTAAGTGCAACAACAGATTGCAAAATTGTTCTCAAATCATCAGCACAAGCAAATCCCATGTTACCTTGTCTCCTCACTGCATAAACATAGAAAGTTATGCAACCTTTTCTGAACTTAAATCTTGCCATTTCAAAGCCTGTGAAGCCTCTGATGAGCTTCTTGTTCACCTCCCCTAGAGGAATTTCCGGTGGCCAAATTCTGTCCACAGCTTGCTTCATGCTCTCAGATTCAAATACAAATAAAACTACTTTTGATTTTTTGGTGCCAAGCCCTAGGGTTAGTGTATGCCAAGCATGATGAGCTAGTATTGTGAAGTTTGTAGGCAAGTAACTTGTAGTTGAAGCAAATGGGGTTTTGTTGTTATTATTGTTGTTGGTTTTGGTTACTACAGCTGGGGGATATGAAAGGATTTTGAGAAGCTCAAGGGGTCTTGCTCGCCGGATGGTGAACGATTTAACGATGAACTGGCCGCCGAATTTGAGACCTTTTACTTCAGAGCTAGGCTTGAAAGATATGTTATCTGATGATGATGATGAAGATGCTGATGTTGGTTTTGTTGTTTGGTCATTTGGGTGTTGGTGTTTTTGCTTCTTGTTCTTCTTGTTCTTCTCTTTTTCTCCCATGGCCTTTGTTGAGGGGCTTTTTGATGATGGTGGTATGGTGGTGGTGGTTTTGGTGGCTGATGAGGATTTTGTTGTGTGTATGATAATTGATAACAAACCAACCTACAGCTTTTGGTAGTGATAGATATTGTATTATTGGTTTTATTTTTTCTGGGACATGCATTTTAGTCAAAAAGAGAGTTACCCTACTTTACGTAAATGTGATTTTCTTTATTGATAAATTTGAACATTTATGCAGAATAAAATATAAGGCTGTAACTAGTAGTATAATTGAATAATAATATGTCACAGTAATTAAATCTTCACCAATGCAAAGAATCTGGTGCAAAATATTGAAGAAATTATAGCTAATTAGATCCAAATGTATGAGGTTGAAAAGAGTATTGTAAGATCTTTATGTATGTGAATTATTTTTTTAATATTATATTACAATCCCATTAAAGTTTATTTTTAATATTATATTGTAATTTATTATTATGTATTTGGACTCAAAATGAGTTAGATTTACCTCTAATTAGTTGTAAGAAATTTATCTCCAAAAAATATATGTAAGAACAGAAGTGATTTACCATTTGATAAATAAGTAATTTAATTTCATGTGTGTATATATACACTATTTAAATGTGGGCTCTGAAACCAACAAATGAGTAGATCAATTGGTAAGGGGTTATTCTAACTTAACTAAGGTTTTCGGTTCGAGACTTGATAATGCAGTTGCATTAAATACTTGTTGGGAGAGCTTTGCAGCCCCAATGGTTTTACTCGACTCGAATCTACATTAATCGAGATCTAATGTAGTTTTCGGATAACATATGGTTTAATATACCGAAAATGTGGGCTCCGATATTGAAGAGGTTGACACTGGAGATAAATTTGGATTATCTTAATTTATTTTATATATTATCATATTACATATATGTAATGCAAGTCAATGTATTATTTAAAGTGGGGTTTAGATGAAAGTAGTAGGAGTAGTTATTGATTACTCTCATATTTTGATTTAATATCTAATGATGCTCCCACATCTCTGATTATATCTTTTTCCTGTGCATGATGATGGCTTGGAATGAACTATTTTTATGTGCAATGTATGCCAAAAAAGACACATATATGGGGAACAATTTTACCAAAATCAAGCCCATTCACAGTTGTAATTAGGTGTTGAATCATTACAAACTAAGTTGAGTGACAATAATTAAGATTCATTTTATACACCATCAACAGATTTTAATCTAATAAAATCAATAAAAAAAACTATTGAATTCATTCATCGATTCTGATAACATTAGTTACAAAACCAAGAGCTTCAGAAGCATAACATGTGAAGGTCTTGGACTCATGAGTAATATAAAATAAAATAAACCATTAGTTTTGGTCTCTGTGTTTTGATAAGATCACGGGACCACACATTAATAATATTAATAATTTAACAGTTTCATAACCATGATTACACCCATTTGTTTTTATGCCCTTACATCGTCGGAAAACATTTTCTTTAACCAGAATATGCTAATGTTTCAGTACCATTTCACAAATTATTGAAAACAAAGCTGCTATATAGATCAGCAATATTGACTGGAATTGGCCCCATTAATTGTCAGAGGTTTGGTGGAGTTGTTCAGAGACAAAAATAAAATAAAATAAAGAAAAAAGTAGAGGTTATCGTATTTGATTCCATGCGGGTTTATTATTTAATTATTTTTGTTTGCATTTTTTTTGGGGGGGGGGGGGGGGGGGGGGGGTGGTGGTGGAGAGAGAGAGATATGGAGAAGGTTTGGCTGACCTCATTGCACAACCGATAAGTCTTCTCATTAAAGTTGTTTCCTTCTAAAGGCACCATTGCCTTTAATCATTTGATGAGAAAAGCAAAATCCTGAGGTCTTTAGCAGACCAACTAAAAGCAACACTCTTTAAATTGGGGCCACCTTGGGCCACTGGGAAAATTCCGCCAGGTTTTTGTGACGGGTGGCTTCCATTTAAGATTTATCATACTTTTAATGAAAGTGAGAGATTTGTTTAGAACATGTAATATGGGCATGTATAAGAATCAAAGTTTTGCCAACCTTAGTTGTTAACTTTCGTAATCACATTCCTACTAGTAACCATAATATATACACAACATCATGTTACCTAAATTTTCATACATTTTCAAGTAAGGATTGTTGATTGAGATAAAATTCATTTATTGGATTCTATAATAGGCTAATAAGTGGTTGTTTACAAGTAAAGAATTTAACCAATATATGCATATCGAGTAGATCTTGCTCCTATTGACAAAAATTAAATAATACGACACTTCTCAAGTAGTATGTCAACTTTTTTTTATTTTAAGTGAAATAATAATCATCTATTGGATTGATTGTACGATAAGTTAATATGTAGTTGCTCAACATCATGGTCCCTAAATTTTCATATATTCTCAAGTAAGGACTTGTTACATCCATTTATTGGATTCTATAATAGACTAATAAGTAATTGTTTACAAGTAAAGAATTTAACTAATATGCATATCAAGTAGATCTTGGTCCCTATTGACAATAATAAAAGTACCCTTATAATTAAATCAAATAATGTGATACCTCTCGAGTAGTATCTCAATCTTTTTTATTTTAAGTGAAATGACATTCTTCTACTGGATTATATGATAAGCTAATAAGTATTTGCTTTTTATAGTTTAAGAAATTGACTATCTCATGTAATTCAAAGACATCTCTCAAATATTAGAAAATGTATTCTCATATAATATAAGTTGTAATATAACTAATAATCTCATGTAATTCATTAAAAAAAAAAAGCCTATACCAATAAAAGGGATGTAAAGATTAAGGAATTATTGAAAAAAAAAATGTAGTATCACTCTATTAGATTTTAACTATCAGTATGTACGAATAATGTAGCCTAGCAGAAAAACTTTTATTTTAGTTTGTAAATTTTTTTAAGACGGGTAGACCTCGTGCTGAGGCCCGAGAGCCAAGCCCAGCACTTGCAGGCAAATGACAATAGGCTAAGCCCGCGCCATGCCCTAACAATCACGGAATGAAAAATAGTATCAGATACCTAATTTTTTATAATTTCACAACTGAGGACACAATTTTACGTTTTATTAAATGGATCCCCCTACCTTACAATCAATGTATGGTACATTCCTCACATAAATAGTAAGTGGAGGATGTACTATACATTGATTGTAAGGTAGTGTTTGCCTTATCAAATAGGCCCCTGATGCAATAATGATGTGAAGATATGAATGTCCATTTAGGATTTACTTTGGCAAATAATATTAAAAGCAAAGTATTTGCATCAATTCATTAATGTCACTACTAATGTTATTAATTGAACATCTTGTAATTATCAATTTGTATAAAGAAAAAATGAATCTGCATCAATTCGATTACAAGAGCTAGCCCCTTAATTAATTAGCAGATCACCCGCATGATCAATGAACTATTCCAGGCAAAATAATCTCAAAACATTGGACATGTAGTATTGCCTGCAATTAAACACAAAAAAAGGGGAAAATAATTCATGTTAAAATCTCAACATAAAAATAATATCTTGAATAATTTGATTTATATAAACATTTTCTTTTTCCTGTAAGTAGTACTTACTTGGATTGTCATATGTAAGCATGGCGTTATTGTTAAAATAGCAGCTGGCTTCGTCGCGGCCGTGGGAGTTGAAGTAATAATTCATGACGTACGCCGCCTTGACGTACCACGATTGATCGGCACAGCTGATTTCTTTCATGTTGACGACGGGATCGCAATCAACACCTTGCATGCAGCCCCATTCTATCTGTTCTTTCAATGTAACTTCGCTAAGATTTTCCTTCGGCACACAATATTTCTTGCCTGGAATAACTGCGAATGCAGCGCCAGCTTTCCTTTTCTTGAATATTTTGTGTTGTCCCTTAAGTACTCTTTTCTCGGGCTTTAGGGCTGGGGCTGGTGCTGATGTTACTCTTGCTGATTGGGCCTCCTACAGTAATCGAACATCAAGGATGATTTTGGTCATTTTCCTTAATTAACGCAACGACAAAAGCATTATGTTAATCAATCCACACATAACAATTAACCTGTCCGGTGGCTGCTTGAGAAGAAGATACATAGGAGTAGGAGGCGGCGGTGAGATGGAGGAGGAAGGTGGCGAATACGAGGATGCTGATGGTATTCGCCATGGCGACGACCTATATAACGTACGGTGGCCGGCTACGGACGGCTGTTGATTGCGTATGTGCATGCAATTCATAATCATGACATGGATTAGCATTTATAATTAGAAGCCTCACAAATGATTCTTTCAAATTTAGGCTAATGGGTAATTTGAGGTGCAGCAGAATTGACAGATGGGGATCACTAATTATAGCTCGAAGTATGCGGTAGCTAGAAAGATTTTTTTTTTCACCTGAAACTAATCAAAAATAATTTTATTGCTTGCTCTAATTTTTTGTTGGAAAAAAAGGGAATCATGTTAGAATTTTGATTGTGTACGATAAAAATTTATTAGTAAACTGAAGTGATAAAGACAAATTCTAAGAGAAATGAAAGTATATCTAAAATATTGTCTGATAATTTGTAATTGATCAAAAACATTGTCAGATAATTTTTTATTTCATCAAACACGCCAAGCCAACTAATCAATCCAAATTAGATCTTCCGGAGGAGGATATGTACACCGTATCGAGGCTCTACAATCATTCTGAAAGCGGGAGAGTGCTTGTAATTTGGTGATATTGAGAAACTAAACTTGGAGACAATTAGAGAGAGCACAATTTTCAACTGAACCATCGCAAAGTTTCTGCCCAAGCACAGCCGAGGCCCCACTCCAAACGGGACATAAGCCTGAGGGATTTTGCAAGCTTTTGAGATGCCTTCCGCAAATCTCTCAGGTTTAAACTCGTTTGCATCGTGTCCCCAAATGTCAGTGTCCCTGTGTAGAGTCGGAATCAGAGTCCATAAGCATAGACCTTTTGGAATTTTAATGTTCCCGATTTGAGTGTCTTCAAGTGCCTCCCTTGACACGAATGCTGCCGGTGGGTATAGCCGCAATGATTCCTGAATCACCATAGTCACCTGTTGAATGCAAGTTTTGTCATATTACTAGGTACCCTTTTGTAACAGACATGCTTCAGCTTAATTTTAAAAACACAACAACTGAAATATTTGGTTAGTGGATTCGTAAATTTCGCTGTCACAAAACAGTGCAGAACCAGGATTTTAGATCAATAAAAAACCTTTGAACTTGAGAGGGCAAGAATCAAAATGCTGTAAGCTAATGGGAACATTTTTTTTTCACCTAAAACCTGTAATTCAAACTCGCGCTCACATGAATGAAGATGGGTCTAGTTTCCATTTACCGTTTTCAAGTGGGGAAGTGAATCTGCATCCGGCAAGCTATCCCCGCAAACCTGAGTCAGCTCAGTGCGGATATGATCTTGCCATTCAGGATGCAGTGCGAGTAGCATCAGGCACCAGGAGGCAGCAACAGCAGTGGATTCATGGCCAGCAAAATAAATGTTCTTGCAATTATCAACTATGAATCGCTTTGATGAATCCTTGCCAAGACTCTGATCTTTGACGGCACCCTCCAGTATCAACTGCATTAGATCCGATGACGAAGAAGAAGATGCCCCTGCACATTGTTGCTCACGTTCCTTCACTGTGTCCCATATTAATGATTCAATTTCCTTTTCCAAATTTCCAATATTGTCATGCTTCTTCATAGCTAAAAATCTGCCTCTGCATTAACAGTGTAATTACAAAAGTTGCAGGTATTAAAATGTAGCTTAATATGTAGTGATAGTGATTGAAAGGCAAACATGCATACGCAAAATTGGTAGCCCCGAAGAGGAAGCTTTGATTAGAAATGGCTTTTTGAAGGCTCCTAAGTTTTGCGAAAATTTCTTTGCCTCTGAGATTGGAGCTTCCGAAACTAGCCCTGGAGATTACATCTGCCGAGACTTCCCTCAAATCTTCATCCACTCTAATGTCTGCATTCACTCCATCTTCAGCTTCTACGCAGTCTTGCCACTTTCTCAACAATGTTTGTGTAGACTCTACCATTATCCCCACCATCCCCTGCTCAACAAGGGGTCACATTTGACATTTTCACTAGTAATACTACAAATAGAAATTGACTATTCAAATATTTTCATATTGGTACCAATATGACACTATTATATGATTGTCTGGAATTTGATCTAAAATAGAATTAACTCCCAATTAAATCTCTACTGCTTTATATTAGTGAACGATGAATTTTATGAATTGATAAGATACTATGCTACCATCTTAAAACTCAAATATTGATGTTTCTAACATTACTCCTTTATAAACAGTGATGGAAGAGCAATTGTCTAAAATTTTAAATGAACAGTGATGGATGTGTTGTTACCTTGACCTTGTCCATGAAGAATTCGGGAGCAACAATTTTTCTCTGCTGAGCCCAACAATGGCCATTGGACCTCGAAAGGCCATTGCCAAGCATGGGAGCAAGTCTCTTAGTCACATACGAAGGCTTACCTAGGTCCAGAGAAATGCTCTGATTCATTTCCTTCACTAGCTCCGGTTGATTCACATACAAATGTGGCCTCATTCCTGTTGAATACGTGTATATTGGACCTGCATGCCATGCCATGCCTTTAAATCAAATTACAAATAAAAATTTGCGGATAAACAGTACAAAAATTTTGTTAAAAAACACAAATTCTAACACAATAAATTTGTAGAAAAACAAGTAAAATAATTGTCTTTTAACAACTCATCCCCATTTTGAGTCCATTTTAATTGAAAAAACGAATGTTCAGAATAGATACAAACTTCTACTAATTACTAATGTTTTAGAATTGTACAATGATTATGTTAAACTGTTGGGGTACCTTAAGGTTCTGAGGATAATCTAGATTTTAATTATTGAGGGAACCAAGCCAGGTTTGATCCAACTGGTTTTGGATTTGACCAAAAATCTATCATCATAGGAATAAAATACCATTCATCATCAGAAAGTCGTTAGATTATACATATGTTTTAAATTTTAAATTATTAGTCCTTGCCACACAATATATCACTATTAGTATCGTAATGCACGCATTAAAAGAATCACATATTAGTGAAAAAAATAAAAAATTGGAAAAAATAATAAAATTTGCCGACTAAATTAGTCGTAGTCGATCTCATGGCGAACTGTTTCGGTCAGACTGAACGAGTGACCTAGCCATGCACCTTTTATGCAAGTAAAGTTGACTTACTGATCACACAGCCTGGCATTATTTGGCAAAATTTAGCATCTAGCCAGCTTACATATGTATGTTCACACTCAGTACTAGACTATTGGTGATTCTCCTGTGTGAACGTCACCATCTCAGTGATAATAACATATTTATAAACTTGAAATTAATATACAGTCTTTTTTTTTTTTTTTTTGTGGGGGGTCAAAATGGAAGCTTACCGTATTCTTTTCTCCATTGCTCGAAGTATGGAAAGAGCGTCGAAGTGTAGTCGTGGGCGACAATATCAGAAGCAAGACCAGTACTGGATGGTTTGGCAGCGTTTGCTTGGATCTTTTGCATCTCCGGCAAGTTCCCGTATAGAATCGAAGGTGGCGGGCCTTTGATACCTTGCATTCGGAGCTTCCTTCTCATAGTTTCACACTTTAACCACACCGTTTTGTAGAGATGACCCAACAAGAAAGCAATCGCTAGAGCTACCGCTGAATTAAAAACCAGAGCCGCCTCCATTACTACCCTTGCCTTTGTGTTTCTCTTTTGAGTCTTTGACTCTCTAGCTTTGTGTGTAGTATGTGTAACGCTCCTAATGAGCTTATTTATTGATTGGATTGAAAGAGGAGAGAGAGAGAGGGAGATGGGACTTCTTGATGATTAATTAATATGGGGAGATGTATTAGCATAAGGGCAAGTAGATATTAAACAACGAATGAGGAGAAGCCACACACATGACATACGCAGATTGATACTTTTAATTGTTTTCATGTGATGATTGGACACCATGAAATGACCTCTTGAACACGTTTATTGGGACATAGATGGCAATTTTAGTTTTACAATTCCTTCAATAATGCAATTCACAAACACACAAATTAAGGGCAGCTACTAACTCATTGTGAACGGCATCTTCAACGTAACACTGCTTAATTACTAGATTATATTAAAACATAAGGGTGCGATTGGTTAACATGCATGAAGTAGTTCTATCTTCCATGTATGCATTGTGCAGCCATCGCCATTTTTTTTGTTATAATTATATTTCTTAATTTTTCTGGTTGATGGTCGTTCGTATTTTGATGTTTTTAGAGTTTGTTTGTCCTAATTGTTTGACAATTATAACTTTTAATACTTCTTGTTGTAACTTAAAATTATGGTAAATTTACCTACATTCATTTGGTTAAATATTCGTATAATCTTTATTATTTTTATTAAAATTATCATTTAAAATTTTGTATTTACCAACTATTATTAAATTTTATTCTAAATTTATAACTTAATACTAAAAACAGCAACACTACAATACCACACAAACTCTTGAAAAAAATTAGGGATCTTTTTATATCATAGATTGACAGATGGGCTGCACCCTAGGATGAGTTTGGTGCTTAATCTCCCACCCGAAGGATCCAATCAATACCCAAGAAAAAAAAAAAAAAAAAAAGGAATAAGGTCAAAGTTGATTGATATAAGACGAGCTAATTGTGATTGATTGATTTGTCTAATGAATTCGGGTTGGTCCGGGAGCACTAATTAATTATATGAGAGAGATACTCGATGCTCCTGCGATTCTTTTTCCAAAGGGAGCAGGACCATCTTCATCCATGAATTATGATTTTTGTACAAGACCAGTCGAAGAAGGACCACTTGATTAGCATTGCCTGGACTTTTGTTTCCTGTAATTTCTCAGAGTGCTACCATTGAGTTGACAGCAAGTCACGTGGTGGTGGGCTTTGCTGGGCTTTGTGATTTTATAAATATCTCTGAATTGAGAGCCCAAGCAGTGTCGGAATGCCAGGTCCGGAGACAGAATGGCTGGGCTTTCAATCAATTCAACTGTCCTTTTTGATCCAGGTTTTATTTTTATCTAGCATTCATCTGCTGGGTCTTCTTACTGTGCATCTGTTGTTTGCATGCTTCATTTTGACATGACGTGTAGCCAATTAAATTGTTACATCTGTGCAATAATAATGGTAAAGTAATCGGTTATTCCGGCTGAAGTCTTATGTTCCATGTTGCTTACATATTGTCACAAGTTGGGTATCTACTCTCCTTCTTAATAAGGGAGTCCCTATATTATATTTAATGTACCATACACAATTTATAAGAACCATACAAATTATGAAACTCACTTAATTGTATGGTTCTTATTGATTGTGTATGATACATTAAATATAACATAACAAAATCCTCTTAATAATATACCCAAGTCCCAAGTATTGTGCTTGGGCTCTTGTTGTGTTAACTAGTGAACATTAAACCGAAAATTTCGTTCTTTCGCCAAAAGACCAAAAACTTTTCCAAGGGGTTGACATATAATATACACATAACAGTCAATCGATGTTGTAGAACTCCATGCACCATTCAAAAATTTGTGTTCACCATATTTCGTTCAAACCCATTTACTGAGGCACTAGAGTATTCATGTCATGTTGCTGTCTAGTTGTAGTCTTTTGCCGTTCAAATCTCATCGCCATCTTGTACAACCAAAATCTCTCCATCATATTGCAGGTAAATGGTGGCATCTTTTTACTTGTTGTATGTTGTGAAATTAATTTAAAAATTAATAGCGTCTGAACATCTTTTATAGTTGCACCAAATATTGATTTTTATCTTAACTTTATAATGTTATTATGTGTTGGTTTGGTTTAATTAGTTGCAAATAACTTTGTTTCTTGTTATTTTCTTGGTAGTGGCTTTGAAATTCCCCCAATTGGACCGTAATTGGATTGTATGTTATACAAGTTTGTAAAATAGAAACTATAATTGGACACTCTATTCACGGCGATGGATCCATTGGCAGTAATCTTGATCATCCAGTGCTGCCATAGTAATGGTTTCCTTGCTGTACAAATCTGTAGATAGAGAGAAATAGTTGTACTCATGGCCTGTTGTTAGGGATAGGCGTTCTTGAAGTAGGGCATTCGTGATATTATGGGTATATGATTCTGTTTTAACTCGTTTTTATTCATTATTCTTAGCATTATACATAATAACATTAAACTATGAGAACGAGAGAGAGTTGCCTTTTATTAATGAATATTGAATCTTCCTTTATCATAGAAGCACTACAAGAATTATATTCTTTCGCGACCATATTTTCTGTGACGATATACTTTTTGTCACAGAATGTCACTTTTTACGATCATAGGCAATCTCGTCGCTAAATGTCTTGTTTTTCTGTAACCAAAATTAAGTTCATCACAAAAACTCACTTTTTGCGACCAAACACAATTTTCGTCGCAAAAGCATTTGCCAATTATATTTACTTTTAATTTATTTGCGACCAAAAACATTGTCGTCACAAATTCTATACTTTCAGCGACCACTTCAAGATTTCGTCGCAAAAAAGAAAGTGATAAAAAAATGTACGACTTCCTTTTTGTGACAAAACTAAATTTTCATCTCAAAATATCTACTTTTTGCGACCCCTTTCAAGTTGTCGCAAAAAGTCAAAAGATTTTGGCGGGTAATCTACCGCCAACCAAATAATAAAAAAGATATTTATAATACTTTTTGCGACAAATCATTATTTGGTCGCTAAAAATGAAATATTTTGGCGGAAATTGAACCGCCTTATACAATTAAACTCAATTTGAACAAGTTTTTGCGACCAAATTTAAACGTGGTCGCAAAAGACAAGCATGTTATATATATTTGTATTATTCTTCTCTCTTTCATTTTTATCTCTAAGTTCTCTCACTCTTATAATTCTCATTCCCTTGTTCTCACTCTATCTTCCTAGCTTATTTTCCTTACAAACTTTTTTTTTGGTTACATAATTTTATTTAATTATCATGTGTAGAAGTTAACTAACCTTTGTGCTTTTTTTTTTGTAGAAATTAAATATTGAAGATCATATACAAAGAGGTGAAGAAAATCAAGATGCAAGGAGGTGAAGAAA
Organism: Citrus trifoliata; assembly: GCA_018350135.1. Taxonomy (NCBI): domain Eukaryota; kingdom Viridiplantae; phylum Streptophyta; class Magnoliopsida; order Sapindales; family Rutaceae; genus Citrus; species Citrus trifoliata. Next base: position 19,687,603 of record CM031387.1, read on the forward strand.
ATCAAGAAATTTATGAATAAATATAGTTGTTCCAAATATTACAATGTTATTTGAAGATCATTATGTAATTGTTCCAAGTGTACAATTATGTAATTGTTCTAAATAATGTAATTTCATTTGCAAAAATTTTTGTGTATTTTTTTTATCAATAATAACTTTTAATTTAATTTTTCTACTTTCATGAAGTTGGTTATAATTGTCTTAATTATTAAAGAAAAATTAAATAAATTATAATTTTATAAAATTATAATTAAAACATAATATTATATTTAAATTTTTTGCAATCAGCCTTACCTTGAAAATAATTAATCTACGACCAAAATTGCTCATCGTAGAAAACATGATTTTGCGACAGCTAAATTTTGTCTCAGAAACATGAAAACTGCGACCAATCGTTATTGGTCGTAGAAAACTTATCAGCGACCAATTAAGTAGCCGCAAAATATAACAATCGACAAAGATGAATTAATTTATGACGATGTATTTTGGTCGCAGAAAGTCATTATCAGTGACGAATTTAACGATTGGTCGCGGAAAAGATTCCTCGACAGACATAATGTGGCGAGTTTGCGACAACCATTTTTTGGTCGTAGATCAGTTTTAGCGACCAAAATTATATATTTTGCGGCCAGTGTTTTGGTCGCAAATGACGGCATTTCTACTAGTGAAGATTGAAGGATAAAAAGGAAAAGGAGAAGCCGCCCAAAAAAAAAAAAAAAGCGAAAAAATGTGGTTGTCATAATTGCAGAATCTATTTTAGATGAGTTGAGAGCTAGTGTTGAGCTTGGGAATGATATGGCTTGAGCCGAGGATAGGGCTTAAGTCCTTTTAATGGAGCACCAATAGGTAGAACCATAAGCTATGCATTTTGTTATTAGTTTTATAAAGTAATAGGTTTTATTATCAACTTTATTGGATTTATCGGATTGCATTGATGCAATGATGCCTTAATATAATGTCTTCATTTAAAAAGATTTTTTTAAATAAAATATGATTTATTTAATGTATTTAGATTTTATTACAAATGGAGTTCCTGCAAATTCATTTTCCTTTTGTTTTTGGTTTTACCTTACTGCATGTGAAGCAGCAAGCTTTGAACAGCAGAAGTTGTCCATGCATCCTTACGAGAGGAAAATATATGATTGATATGATACCATGACAAATAAAATTGGTTTCTCAAATAATTTGCTTAGATTTTTTAATGAATATATTTGGCAAGTTATTTGCTAGCTAAAACTTTAATTTTGCCTTTAAATTTGGAAGATGGACATGCCTTTAAAGTTCATTACTGCATGTCATTTCATTAATGTCAGCAATTAAGGTTTCTCTGTTCTGATTGTATAACAATGGGTTGAATGAATTGGATATTATTATTAGCAGTTTCAGTTTTCAACTAAAACTTTGTATGGGTTTATATTAGTATTATACCTTTTTGAAATTGAGATCTAAGAGGAGATGAAATGTTGATTTTCATTTACTCTCTAAAATTGAAATTCCATTTGTGGATGTAGTAGTAAGATCCTTTTTTTGGTCATTGCCTTATACTTTTGTTTTATAGATTTATGGTCTCTTTTACTAAAATCTTAATTCATTAATTTTTTTTGGCACATTTTTTGTATGGGTAATTTTTAAAAATCTCTCCTGAGGTTTGGGCTTGTTGCAAGTAGATGGCGAGAATTTATTTATTTGTAAAACACCCCCTACCGTCAGTTAATTTTAACATTGACCGTTAGTTGACTGTACAAAGACAATATTGCCCTTAACAACAGTTTGTAGACTGACATAACTAAAAAAAAATTAAAATTATTGGCACGAAAATCACAATCCCTATTTTTTGATAATTTTATCCTTGTCAATTCCAAATATTTACAATATCATAGGTAAAAATTATGACTATTTCATTTTTAAGTTTTTAATTTTATCTTTCTTGTAGGAGCTTTAAAAAAATATCAATAATTTAAAGATAATTTTTTAATTTTATTTTTTTTGTAAGAACTTTAAGAAAATATTAATAATTTAAATAGGGTAAAATAACCAATAATTTTAGTTTTTTTTTAGTTAATTCCATCTACAAACTGTTATTAAGGGTAATATTGTCTTTACACAATTAACTAACGGTCAATGTTAAAAGTAACTAACGGTAGGGGTTTTTTTACAAATAAACAGATTCTCGCCATCTAATTGCAACAAACCCAAACCTCAGGGGAGGTTTTTAAAAATTACCCTTTTTTGTATGTGATTTTCTTATAATCCCCTAATTTTTGCTTAGAAGTTAACGAATTTGAAAGAAATGAGATATTGGGTGGTAGATAAAGAAATATATGTTCATGATTTGGCCTATATTTAGATATATTCAATACTGGATTTAGTCTTTAGCCATGGCAGAAGTTATAAGGGACAGGGTGGCCCCAACAAAACCTTTGTTTCTTTACCAATTACTATATCCAATTTTTTTTAGTTTCTTCGGTTTTTATTCTTAGTTTGTCGGTACTTGAGGATGATATTGTGTGCAGAATGAGAAATGCTTTAATGAAAGACTGGTCAAAACTTCTAGTTGGATTCCATACTATGTATCTATGTATGTATGTTGTATGTGTTAAAGTAAGTATACACGTGCTCATCGTCTCCGAAAAAACAAGTAGTGTCAGCTTCCAATCAAATAAAGAAATGTTACTTTTCAACACAAGGGAATTGAAGAAGTCTGTAAATTTTTTACTTATGAAATTAAAACCAGCCTAAATTTAGCTTCAAGTCTAGTATAGATAATTTGTAAAACTAGCTAAATTGCTTAGTCAAGTCATGCTACTGAATTTTGAGTTGGTGTCTTGATGGAATAAATTTTTTTGTAGTAGATGGTTCCAACCATAGAGCTAAATTTTTTAACATTTCTACTGAGCATGCACCATTTACATATATGCTCCAATCTTCTTACATATATGCTCCAATCTTCTTGTATATTAGGTCTCCACGTTTAGAGTTGAAATTAAAGTGGCATACCAAATGCTAGGCATTCAATTATCTTAAAAAACATAGGGTCTGCAATCTCCTGACCCATAATGCTGTTGTGGAACACCAAATCAGATCCGCACAAATCTGTAAAGATCAATGCTTATGTTCACACATCTATTATTAACGTAGAAGTCTAGATAGTAAATTGGGAATCGGGGCATTGGCACACACACAATGGGTGCATGGAAGCCAAAATCTCATCATTTGTAAATAATATTAGAGCTTGATTGTAAATTGTGATAGTTTTGTCGACCATATTTACCTTCACAACCATCCAATGTACTCCACATATATTTATTGGCATATTTATATCTGCAAAAAGGAAATTTTAGCTAATTAACCGAGACATATAGATCATGATGTTCCTAAAATAATTGAAACATAATACTCATGCCTCATCGATAATTGTCCATGCTATTTTGCCCTCTACAAATCTTTTTATGATGCTCTCATCAAAACAACCTCATATGAACATCAGTGCCAGTCTATGATTATGTACCCAATTTTCTTTCATAAGAGCTTAAACATAAAATGAATTATTATGTAAATTAATATATCAATTTATACAAGTCCATGTAAAATTCGACAATACTTTGTTGCATTGTTATTAAGCATGCCCAAAATTCATAATCAATTACACAACATCTATTTCTAATATTTTTAAGATATCTCATCATTCATTCGATGGTGAATGATATTGATGTACATGAACATATGCTACATGTGATAACTATCCAAAAAATTAAATTAAGAACATCGTAACAAAAATTATAAAGATTCATTTATTATAAAAAAATAATAATAAATATCATACTATTTAGAAGATACTATAAAAAGTCTCACTGATCTCCAATTAGTTTGGCTCATCATCATCTCCCTCAACAGATTCTGGCATCACTTTTGTTGGTTTTTTTTTTATCTCTTCCCTCATCTTAACTTTGATTTAGTTCTTAAAATTTTCTAACTCATCACTTCTCATACTTCTGACAAATGCTTCAAAAATATTTTCATACATGTTGTTATCAATGCCGACAGTTGGCATAAGAACATCGCTGCTTTCCTATTATACAAAAAAAAAATGCATGCATTATCAACATCCTTAAAAACCATGCGTACCATACTTCAAATCTTATGGTTTTTATTTTTTTTTAATATATTTAATTCCATAGTAGCAGCAGCCTCATTTGCCAGGTATTAGCAAAAGGGAAATAAATGTGTAATTTCCCTTTTCATAATATTAAATACTAATTTTGCCATACAATTTCTATATGTCCCAACAACATATACCTTGAATGAAAGAATTCAACAAGACCATTCACATTCTTCCCACTCTTTCCCTCCCATATAACAATTAGTTTATATTCTTAATTATAAGCAAATAACCCTCTTAGAATTAAGTTATTCTTCTATAAAAATATATAAAAATAATTTGAAATGTTGGAGGAAATTAAAATAAATTTGATACCATAAGCATTTTTCCATCAAAATAAAACTTGTATTATTTTTTACACGAACTTTTATTCATGAACGAGTTTGTTGCGCTTAATATCTAAATTTTACGGGTGTCATTTTTCTCATTTATTTTCTTTGTCAACCTTGGAATTTGTTAGTAATTTTTGGATGACTCCATTGGCCTCCATTCAATGGAACATTAAAATAAAATAAAAAAAATCACTTTTCACATTTGTCACTCTCTTGGTTTTATATTAATTGAACTATATGAATATTACTGACAATTATAAAAATGTGAACAAGGAGGATATTTCCAACAATAAATATATACAATACAGTGTTTTTATGATAATACTAGATAAAGGGAAGTATAATCAAGTGATGGATAAAAATTATGATATCAATCATACCTTTTCTTCAATTCATGTAGATTAAAAAATTAAAAAAAAAAAACTTCAGTTGTCTTTTTTTTATTTATATACATGTCAAGTATTTTTCATCTTGCCATTTAATCTCCATCCTATAAAACACCATCATATTTAAATTGTGTAAGTTCAACAATTGATATACATATTAGCAAAAGGAAATAATAGACCCTTTTAGCTCGATTGGAACATTTTTATGCTCATCCATGATGTCATAAGTTTTCATCAATATCTCCTCAAAAAAAAAAAAAAAAAAAATTCATCAATATGATGTTATTAATGTTAAGTACTATTGAACTCGCCAAGAATGAATTTAAAAGTGAATTGTTTATCTATATTGAATACCTTAATATTTTTCAAAAGCAAACATGATGAGCGTAAGGCAACTATTAAAAGATTTATGGGAAAGTATAATGAGGTGGTTGATAAAAGTTCTAAGAACGTGTATGTATTACTTTATCGTACTGCAAAAAAGATTGTAGAATAAATTGTCCTTTTATAAAAGACCTCATTTATTAAAAGAAAAAAAAAAAAAAGAAAAAACTAGTTTGAGTCCAGCCCAAGAGTATAGAGAGTGGTACTCTTAGCACACCATTAACTTTCTTAGAAAAACTTTTCCTCGCTACACCTCAGAAGATAAATTTTGCAAGAGTTGGACTATTGACACCCCTCTTATTTTCTCATAAAATCTTATTTTTAGTTATATTTATTTTATTTCTAAAAATACTCTTATTTTAGATACACTTTTCTAAGTTCTCAATTTTCATTTGATTTATTTTATTGTTAAAACTCAAAGTATTATTGTATATTTTTAATTATTTTTAATTTTATTATTAATCTACACACAAATTAAAAAATTATATGGGTAATAAGTTTTACAATTACATATTAATTTAAACCCATCTTAATTCTAAAATTAGCCTCATTCATTGTTCTTGAACTAGGAACTCTCTCCACAACTTTATGGTAACAAGTTTTTTTAACTCATAAAATCTAAAATCTCAACAAAAGTCTCTTTGATTTTGATGATGGGTGTCAGGCCTCTCTCTCTTTCCAGTCGTACCAAATCAATCATGATTGAAAATGGGTGTTGAATAAAAATTTAAAAAAAAATGTTTCAGATGCTTCACTGTTTAAGTAAGGACGAGTTTTGAAGTAAATTAGAAAAAAAAAAAACTTGGAATACAGCACTGATTTGATCAGCTCCAGAAAGCAAAAGTAGAGCCTAGAGTTGAATGTGATGAAACCACAATTGCACTAGAAGTTACAGAAACATTACCCCCCCCATGGTACCAAGCATTCAAAATTGGGATTAACAGTGCTGTCCAAGCCCACTGAAATTCATATGTAAATTAACATTCAGGTCTCATACTTCAATATTTTATGTTATAAGTCATAACTTATCAGTTTTTGTAAATGGGTTCCAAACCTTACAAAAATATTTTTGAGAAATTATCATTCGTATATTCTATATTTACTCTATTATCAAAAATAGTACAATATTTTGAGGGTGTATTAATCGTCCATCCTTAGTTGACAAAATATATCAACTGACCACCATACCGTTAGTTGTCGTTTGAAAGTTAACGGAATTACAGTGAATTGACGATTTTACCCTTAAAAATTATCACATGTATACCCTTAAATTCTTTTTTTATCACTTGTATACCCTTAAATTATTACTTGTATCATATGAAAAGACTAAATTACCCTTTTGACGTCATCATACTTAAACGGTAATTAATGGTTTGGTGGCCAATTGATATATTTTGTCAACTTAAGGTAGACAATTGATACATCCTTAAAGTATTGTAGTATTTTTAATAATGGAATAAACTAAAGGTATACAAATGATAATTTCTCAACATTTTTTGACTTTTTCCAGACCTTGGGCCAGTTAGTTGAATTTTGACTACCAGATCCAGGCAACTTAAAAGAGGACCTATTGTCCACAACTAGACTGAGTATGTCTATTTTTGAAAAAGAATAATAAGTTAGGGGTAAAAATGTTATTATCCCGCTAATAATTTGATTTCGGGCACTATTTGAAACGAAATCTGGAGACGACACCGTAAAAATTGAAAAGAAAATCCAAAAAAGAAAGGAAAAAATAAAAAATCTCCCCCGCTGCATACTAACTCACAGTGGATCGACGGAGAAAGGATTCAAATTGAGTATGAAATTGAGTGAGTGTTAAGTAGAAGACTCAATTTTGAGGAGTTGTTATAGAGAGAGAGAGAGAGAGAGAGAGAGAGAGGGAGGAAGGGGAAATGGAGGGCGGCGGAGGAGGAGGGAGAAGGATATCGGCGAGCCCAAGGCCATGTAGTGGAAGAAGGATTTTGGCGAAGAAACGGCGTCGTAATTGGGCCGGCTTTGACGGCTTCGTTAACAGCGTTAAGAAACTTCAGCGACGCGAAATTAGTTCCAAACGTGACCGTGCGTTCACTATGACGGATGCCCAGGAAAGATTTCGCAACATTCGTTTGCAGGTTAGCTCTTTTCTTGTTAATTTCTAAAACTTGTAGCCTTTTTTTTTTTTTAATTTGGATATAGGTCATTAATTAGCTTAAGCCTGGGAATCTATATTTCCAGCTATATGAATGGATTTTGCTTGATGGGTAGCTGAGTTTGACTCTTTTGCTTAATGAGTATTTGATCTAATTTGCATTCTTTTAGTGTTTCACTGCAAATTTGTTAAATTTAACTGCTTTGGGACTGAGAGTAAAAGACTCTACTTTTAACTCCTAATTCAAGCTAAATAACCTTTCCTATTTTTCTTTCTTTTATTTATTTTAGTTTATTTAATCTCATCTACTTGATTTTGAAGTTGCGGGTATGGAATTTTGACTTTATTATCTATTGTTGAACGGCTAAATAATTGTGTTTTAGTTCTTTTATGTGTTTCTTAATATTGCTTGGTTGTTGTTTTAGTCGCTGGTCATATTTCGAATATGTCAGAGTTAGAATTCTTGGGAGATTTATTTCTCAATTTTGAAATTGGATTTAGAAACAGGAGTTACATTTTCTTTGTGATCAATATCTGAAGATAAGTTTCATGATTTCACTTATGGACGTATTTCTAGTAACCAGGAGCATGGGGAGTAAGAGGAAGACACATACAAAATTATGATATTTCTGCAATTTTGATGAATTTAGCTGGGAGCAAATAATGATTCCTCCCTATGGTGGACCATTATGACCGACATTTAATATATGTATCATTTAGGGTCAATTATTGATGGATGCTTCAATTGTGTATCATTCAGTGTCGTTTAGGGCTTTCTTATTTAAACTCTGCTTCTTACTTGTAGTGTTATTTTATACACAGGAGGAATATGATACACATGATCCAAAAGGCCATTGTTCCATGGTTCTGCCATTTCTGAGGAAGAGATCAAAGATAATTGAGATTGTGGCAGCACGTGACATTGTGTTTGCCCTTGCGCAGTCTGGTGTCTGTGCAGCTTTTTGTCGAGGTTGAGCTTTACTTTTGATTCCTCCAAACTTTTGTGGCGGCACATGATATTTTTCGTTTTCTGTTTTACTTAAGGTATATTGAGAAGAAATATTTACCCTTTTTTTTTTTTTTGGTTGGATGCAGAGACTAACCAGAGGATATGCTTTTTAAATGTCACTGCTGATGAAGTCATAAGAAGCTTGTTTTATAATAAGAACAACGACTCACTTATCACAGTTTCAGTTTATGCTTCAGACAATTTCAGTTCTTTAAGATGCAGAAGCACAAGAATAGAGTACGTGTGCCCTCTTCCTGCCTTACATTAAAATGTAAACAAGAGAGGGCAACTGGAATTGAAGAGACACATGAGAGCTTTTAAATTTTGTCCTAGAGTTTAATTTTTCTTACTGAAAACATATCCCTTCATTTTTCCAGATACATACGGAGAGGTAAACCTGATGCTGGTTTTGCCCTCTTTGAATCAGAGTCACTGAAGTGGCCTGGTTTTGTAGAGTTTGATGATGTAAATGGAAAGGTACTCACATATTCTGCACAGGATAGGTAAGTATTTTACTGCCCTGGAGTGCTTTTATGCTAAGATATCATCATCTAGTGGACAATTAATTTATTGATTTTCTTACTTCTTTGTCTTTTTTGTTTCTGTGCCTTTTATCAGTATATACAAGGTGTTTGACCTGAAAAATTATACAATGTTGTACTCCATATCAGATAAAAATGTTCAGGAGATTAAAATCAGGTAATATTTGTTTACACGATGGCTTATTTTCTACCTGCACATTCGAACACTTACTAATAACTAGTGGTTAATGTGCTTGTTATAATGATTAGAATTTATATGTTTTTTTAATCTTGCTTCCTATGTGCTTATTTGGCTTCATTTAATGGTTTTTCAACAGTCCTGGGATCATGTTATTGATTTTTACTAAAGCTAGCAGCCATGTTCCTCTTAAGATTCTTTCAATAGAGGATGGAACTGTTCTCAAATCTTTTAATCACCTTATTCATCGGAGTAAGAAGGTGGATTTTATTGAACAGTTCAATGAGAAGCTTCTTGTTAAGCAAGAAAATGAGAATCTCCAGATTCTTGATGTAAGGATCTCGTTATTTCTTCCATTACAATTGCAGTTTATTGAAATATAGTATTTCTGACTTCTTTTACATTTAGGTTCGGAATTTTGAGCTAACTGAAGTTAGCAGAACTGAATTTATGACCCCATCGGCGTTTATATTTCTATATGAGAATCAGCTATTCCTGACCTTTAGGAATCGAACAGTGGCTGTTTGGAACTTTCGAGGCGAGCTTGTAACGTCGTTTGAGGATCATCTCTTGTGGCATCCTGACTGTAACACAAATAACATATATATAACAAGCGATCAAGATCTTATAATCTCTTACTGCAAGGCTGATTCCGACGATCCATTAGCCGAAGGAAATGGTGAGCTCTTTGTCTCTCTTCTCATGTTTGTTACATGTAAAATCTGATGGATTATTATCTAGCTGTAAAATCAATTTTAAAAATCATGCTGTCAGTCATTTAGGAAAATTGGTCCAGTTTCTTATTTGACATGTCAACCTGTTGAAATACGAAATGCATGAAAATTTTATGGTACATACTTATTATTTGATAATTTAATGGGACTTGAGAATGCCTTTAAGTAGGTATTTGGTTGGTGCTTTGTTAATAGGTTCTCTGACCGTGCAGTTTGGTTTTCAGGATTCTTATTATGCTATCAAGTTGAAATGTTGTTGAAGTTTTAGTTCCATGTATTGACCTGGAACACTTTGCAACATAACATTCTCATTGTGCATTGGTTATTCTCTTTATTAGTTTCACTAGCCTAGATTAAGCCTTTTTGGATTTGAATTTGGGAGGCTTTCTGTCAATGGAAGCATGAAATGATAATGATATCAATTTCTTATTTTGCGTTGCTCATGATACCAGTAAATGCCATACAATAGGCAATCTACAATCTAGACTCATTTGTGGTGATACTTAGCTTCTCCATGGATGCCTCACATCCATGATCTCAAATCTTGCCCAGAGTTTCTAATCTCACTTGTATGGTAAATTCCCCTTTTGCAAAACTGCTTGTACTAACACCTTTCACATATTGGGTGCAGCTGGGTCAATCAATATCAGCAATATCTTGACTGGAAAATGCCTTGCTAAAATAAGAGCAAGCAATGGCCTCCCTGCAGAAAATGAATGTAGTTGCAGTGGTGATTATAGCAGTGGCAGTTGCAACATGAAGAAGCATAGCCATGCCTCCAGAATTAGGAGCACGGTTGCAGAAGCCTTGGAAGATATTACTGCTTTGTTCTACGATGAAGATCGTAATGAGATTTATACTGGCAATAGGCATGGCCTAGTTCATGTATGGTCAAACTGATGATTCTGATTTGTTCTTGTTTTGACGGAAAGCTTATTTCACCAATAGTTCAAATGGTTGTGCTGCCGCCCTGTATCAATTTCCTGAAACTGTACCATTGAACACTCTTCTACCAATTTGTTGTTCTTTTTGTTTATTTGATGGCCTGTTCATCTTCATCTTCATCTCACCCCCTCTGCTCGCTCTCTACCTTGATTTCGGTTATTCTGTTCGTTATGGGTAGTAGACGTAACATGCAGTTGTTTAATTCTTATATTAGTTCATCAAGCAGGAAAATAAAATATTAGGGATATTCACAAATCGGATTTTGCGGATTAGATATCAATTCATATTCGATCTATGATTTTGCGGATTATAAATTTTTAATTTAATCTAATCCATAAATTAGTGAAATTTAATTTAAATTTAATCCATACGTATGTGGATTAGATGTAGATTTAATTCAATTCATTATTTTGTGAATTAGTTTGTAGATTAAAAATTTTTAATTATGTTTTTTCTACAAACTAATTAAATAAAAAATAATATAAAAATAATTTTATTATAGATCAAATTTAATTTTTAAATTAATTAATTATTTAAATAAAGTTAGAAAATAGATTTAAAATTTTAAAATATAATACACTAAAAAGAAAAAAATCACATTTGTTTAAATCAGTACATAAAAGTTAATTGCTTAAGAAACTATATTTTTTATTTAATTATTTTTATTTTATATTATTATCGGATAAGATATAATATGGTGTTAATGTAATTATATTTTAACTTATTTATTTATTAGTAACCATAATGTCATATTTATAAGTTTAATTTTTTTTACTAAATAATATTTTTTATTTGTTTGCGGATTCGTAGATTTACAAAAGTAAATCCATATCCAACTGTGAATTTTTAAAATTTTAATTTAATCCAATCTATAAATTTACGGATCAAATTTTTACGAATTAAATAGATTAAACGGATTAGATTGGATTATATAAACCCCTAAAAAATATCTTCCTCGCCTAAATGTGGGAGTAAGTGGGGGACTAGTGCTATGTATATGGTGAAGTGGGATGATATAAACTTATAAGTAATTTCATAACATCTATGGAGAAGCTAAGTAGGGCTGATATTGATTGACATAACATCTGTGATATAGACTACTGCTTGTAGTATGAATCTACTGCTTGATTGACCCAGCTACTCCAAATTAGCGCTGATAATCTGGGTGAGGACTCATCTGATCAATTTGATTGGATTTAAATTAAACGGGAGTAGATTAGAAAAAATTAATTTGTTTAATAAATGTGTAAATTTTATTCGATTGATTAAATAAATAAATTGAATTTGGGTTTGAGGTCATTAATTCGTTTATTTATTTATAATTCGTTTGTATTTTGGAATATGTTAATTTTGTTTTCCTTATTTTTGTTTATTAATTAATTTTTTTAAAAGAAAATGTAAAAGATTCTATTGAGTTGTTATTAATTATTCATAAATAAGTTAAACTAATTGTAAATGGATCTAAATTTGGTTTGATTCCTTTAATTTTGCACTTAAAATGAATTAAATGGATATTTGTTTAATAAATAAATTGAATCTGAATCCTGATATTATAATTCATTTAATAAATAATTCGAATTTGAATCCATTGAATTTTGACCTAATTCATTACAATTTGATTCATTTATTCGTTTTACCACTTTTACACCATATATGTAAAATTACTTAAATATTAATGTCTTTTAATATGAACCTATCACTTATATGGTATAAAGTAATTTCATAACATTTATGATACAGGCTTATAAGTATTTTCATGCAAGTGATAGGATTCATACAAGTGATATAGACTTATAAGTAATTCGTTTATATTGATTGACCCAGCTGCACCACATATATATGAAAATTTCATATGGCATACAAGTGATACAAGTTATACCATACAAGTGATAGGTTCACATACAGAAGCTTCTAAAAGATTATATGAAATTACTTACACCCTACTGCTTGTAATATAAACCTATAAGGTTATGTTTGGAAGTAGGAATTAAGTGTAGGATTGGATTAATTTTGGGATTAATCATTTATCTTATGTTTGGCAAGTTTTATTTTGAATTAAATTAGGATACTATATTCGAATTTAATCTTAAAATCATGGGATTAACAATCCCGGTATACGCATAGATTTAGTTAAGATTAATTGTAAAAATAATTTTCTATTTAATTAACCATTACTTGTATATCTAATGTAATATTTAGTTTAATAATCACTATATTAAAATTAATCATGAAAATTAATGGTACCAGTAAGCTTATATGTATATATATTATTTGAAACTTTTTTGATAAAACAAAATATATTTAAAATCTGCAATAAAAAATAAATAAAATATCTAAATAGTTTTTAATTTAATTTATATTTTGTTTATTATAATCATGATTACCTAGTAACTAATTTTCTATATATTTAATTCTTTTTTTTTGTCTTTTGAATTAATTCAACTTTTCTATCATGATTACCAATAAAATGTGAGTAATAAATTCAACTTTTGCAATAGCATTAACATCAAAGTAGCGCTCCATTTTGTCTACATCAATTATTGTTATGTTTATTTTGACTATTATAGTATGCATTAAATTGATGGTTTATTATATATTACATAAATGATACGAAAATTATACATTAATTATAAAATTCCCATATCCTTCCAACCTTTTTACGATTTCGCCAATAATATTTGGCTTTTACCATACAAATCCTCCCTTCCAAAAATAGTTTTCTAACTCCATTTCAAAGAAATTGAAATCTATAAATTTGATAATTATACTTACTCCGTGAATTGCACTATTCATGTTCAATCATTTGTGTAACTACCTATAACGACATAACTAATTAGATAGAAATGATCATATATGAAATGGAGTGTATAATTTTTGGATGAGTTTAGACGATAATTTTTATTTGATCCATGAATCTAATGCAAGATCTGCGGATGATTGTATATTTCTCTTTCAATTAAGTGAATAAATTTTATTGTTCCTCTAATCCATAGAGTTAAAAGTGTTGATTGGATTATATCACCTCTTATTAGTTTTCTCCAATATCTTAAATCAATTTTAGACAACATTCTCAAATTTACTATTTTTTAAACTCAAAGTTGTAGATAACTTTGTGAAATTTACTCAATTTCACTCAAATTTAAATACGACGCAAGGAGTTTTACCAATCCAACCACAAGTTGCGGCTTAAGAAATGAAATGAATGTGAAAATTGAAGTCTCATATGCAATGATCTAATTTTCCACCAACTTTTGACAGCCAAATGGTTGTGCATTTGTTAATCATGCCATTTTGATTATCATTAGCTTTTATGTAGATTTTGTGGGAGAAAAGGCTACGAATTTTGGGGTGAATATGGTAAAAGAGGAAGGTTTTTATGTCTATTTAACTGTGGGGTACGTAATCAACTTGGCCAGATCAGAGCCCCGAGGCAAAGACATGAACATCAAGGAGCAGATATTTTAGCTAATTTTAGAGATAAATTTGATACTGATCTGCTAGCAATTGTAGCGAGGAGGCTCGTAGTTTAGCTTAATTTGCTATTGTTTTAATTATCACATTAAAATTTTGAAAATAGAATCATGTCATTATAAATAAATAACTCAGTGTGTGTGAAAAATTTATCTTTTATCATTTTCAAGCCACACTTTCAATAGCCAATTGATTGAGTAACCATTAATTACTTTAATTTTCATAAATTGTAATGACAGTGCAAATGCATCTGGTTGTGACAGCTAAAGGCCAGCTTGAAGAATTAAATTTCATCAGCTATTACAGGAAAGATGCTTTGCAGATAATGTGGTGCTTCACTTCAATTTCAAAATTCTCATGAATTTTCCATTATTGTCCCAAACCGAGAAATTGCAGAATACACGGCCTGATTCTTTGGCGATGACTGTGTCACCGTCGGCGGTTGTGTCGTCGTCGTCGTCGTCGGCTAGTCTTATTCGACAGAGATAGCGAGAGAGAGTTGCAAAGATGGAGCAAGGAGATGATAATGGATTCTCTCGTGTTTTTCTGTCTTTCTCGACATCTAATATTTAGTCCAGTGGTGAATCATTGTCTTCAAAGTTAAGCATGACTATGAGGGCAATAGTTCGAGTCCCCACGAACTCAACCTCCCTTAATTAAACATAATTATGTGGATATTTCTTATAACGTCTTTCTCCCTTACGAAATGCGAGTGGAGTAGAGACATCCCTCCTTCGTGAGGGGTATTTGAATGGACATATACTTCATAGAATATAAAATGTAATAATATAAGTCTAATGTATATATATCTGATTGTAAATATCAGTATAATGACCTGCTGTCATAGTAGTTGTATATATTTCTGTGTAAGTATACATTTCTATGTAATACAGTAACCTGATGCTTAATCAGTTTTAAAAAAAAATATTTTGTTTAACTTTTCAACAGAAAAAAATAAATTAAAATTGTGAATATAATTGTACTTCATGCGACAACAATTCACAAGGACAATAATAACACGACATCATCGTTTATTGCTATGTTATTTTCTAACTTTGTTCATCTACAATATATATGACATAATAATAATTTGTACAAAAAAAAATTTAATGTGTAATGTTATCCAGCACGGCAGGAAAATCTTGCTAAGCACCAAAGGATGGGGATATTTTCACCCCCACAATCTTCATAAATTCATCCCATTTAAATAAAATATATATATATAAATTATTCACACCACTTTTTAAATTTTAAAATAAAGAAAAGTTAAAGAATTAATTAAATAGATTATTTTGTTTACATCAGTTGCTTGACCATTGTTGATCACTAATATTATTTTAACGTAATTTTATTTTGATTATTTTATCCTTATACTATAAAATGACTAGATTTTTTAAAACATGTGTTTTTGCGCGATAGGTTTAAACAATTAATGAGATTTAATTAGTTAATTGTTCACATCTATGTATTCTTTATTTGAAATTTTTAAAAATTATTTTAATCTTTTTAATTAATTTTATTTTGAAGTCGGTGAGTTTTACACAATTTGAGGGGTGATGATTACTATTTGAGTTAATTCGAATTTGACCTCCTAGTAAATTAAATTATCCTCCAAATATCTCTTAAACTATTTTAAGCCTCAATCTACTCTTATTTACCATTCAAAAGATTTGGTAAAAAATATAAATAAAGACACGTCGATAATTTTTTTTTTATTTTCTTAACAATAATTGAAGATAAGTTAAGATTTATAATAATTTAGGGGCATTGTTGAGAATAAAAATATTCTAATCTAAAATTTTAAAATAAAAAAATCTAAAAAAATATAAATCGTGAAGTTTAAATAGCACGTCCCAGATTTTTCCGGATAAAAAAAAACTATTATGGTCGAGAATAGTCGGTTCTTTATTAGTGGTAAACCGAAATTACCCTTCTTATTTTGCATCATACCCTCTGAAAGTCTTTATAGTCAACAACATAAACGACTTCCAGTTCCAGACGCGATCGTGATTTCGCAATGGCCGATGCTCACCACCAAAGATTTTGTAACTTTCATTTGCTGGTTACTTACTTACTTCCCTTATTCATTCTCTTCTTTCGTTTCATTATTAGTTATAACTCTTTTTTTTTTTTTTTTTAATTCCTGATTTCACTTTATGTTAACGATGTTCAAAATTGCTTGTTCATCAATACTCGGATGCAATAACAGTTTAATATTCTCTATAGGATACATCATAAGCCCAGCTAGTTTAATGTTTCCAAGCAGCAAATGATTGGTAGTTTTGAATTTCCTTCATTTGTTTTCTTAGAGTCATTATGTATGGGTGTCCTATTTGTAGGGGCTGGCATCGTTTTATTATTCTGTTAGAGAAATGACATCACTTGCACTTTGATATTGATGGAGTTCTTTTTTCATCTAAACTGCTGCTTGTAATATGAATATACGTTGTCCACTTCGTGCATTTATATAGGAAGAATATGATATGTGTGACCCAAAAGACAATTGTCCCATGGAACTGCTGCCATTTATGAAGAAGAGGTCAAAGGTTATTGAGATTGTGGCAGCACAAGACATTGTCTTTGCTCTTGCTCAATCTGGTGTTTGTGCAGCATATAGCCGAGGTGGGGACTGTAATGGATATAATCTCATATCACGTTTACAGCTACAGGGAGGAGACTGTATTTGAATTTTCTTTGTTGGATGCAGAGACTAACCAGAGGATATGCTTTCTAAATGCCACTGCCGACGAAGTTGTAAGAAGCTTGTTTTTTAACAAGTACAACGATTCACTTATCATCGTTTCGGTTCGTGCTTCGGACAATTTCAGTTCGTTGAAATGCAGGAGCACAAGAATTGAGTAAGTGGACCTCCTTTCTTCTCTCACCATAAAAAGATGAAAGAACGAGGGAAATATATTTACTTGCTTGTTTTTTTTTTTTTACTTCTCTTCTTATTGCCATCTGCTTTTCCCACTGACAACATTACTCTCCAGATTTTCCAGATGCATAAAGAGAGGTATTGCAGATGCTGTTTTTCCTCTTTTAGAACCTGAGTCATTGAAGTGGCCTGGTTTTGTTGAGTTTGATGATGTAAATGGCAAGATAGTCACTTACACGATACTGTACTCAATATCTGATAAAAATGTTCAAGAATTTAAGACCGGGTAATGTTTCTTTACATAATTGTTCTCTTGATCTTGCTTCATATCTACTTACTAGATTTTTGTTTAATGACTCTTCCCTACAGTCCAGGGGTTATATTATTGATTTTTACCAAAACTGGAGACCATGTTCCCCTGAAGATTCTTTCAATAGAGGATGGTTCTGTTCTCAAATCTTTCAACCATATTATTCATCGGAATAAGAAGGTGGATTTCATCGAACTGTTCAATGAGAAGCTACTTATTAAGCAAGAAAATGAGAATCTCCAGATTCTTGATGTAAGGATCTTTTGCTATTCTCTTGCTTCATTAGTGCAATACTATGGCATCCACTCATTAACTTTCATATACTTGACTTTTTTACTATATTTAGGTCAACAATTTTGAGCTGACAGAAGTTAGCAGCACTGAATTTCTGACACCATCAGCATTTATATTCCTATACGAGGAACAGATATTCCTGACTTAGAAATCAAACTGTGTCTGTTTGGAACTCCCGTGGGGAGCGAGCGCGTAACTTCATTTGAGGATCACCTTTTGTGGAATCCCGATTGCAACACTAATAACATCTATATCACCACTGATCAGGAGCAGATAATTTCTTACTGCAGGGACGATTCAGATGATCCTGAATCAAAAGGAAATGGTAAGCTTACTAAGCTTCATTGAAATGTTGTTATACAATTGTGAATTATAGCCATGCATGCCTCAAAATAGAATTTGCATCTCTGATGCTGCAGGGTCTATAAATATCAGCCACATATTGACAGGGAAATGCCTTGCTAAAATAAGAGCAAGCGATTCCCATTCCCCTTCCCCTGCCTCCAGAATTAGGAGCACGGATGCAGAAGCCTTGAAAGACATTACTGCTCTCTTCTATGATGAAGCGCGTAACGAGATCTACACAGGGAATAAGCACGGTTCAGTTCACGTATGGTCTAGGAGTTATCGGTGCCGGTCTCTTCTGTGAAAACACCGCAAACACAAAGGCATTTTCAGGACATGTTCCGTTTTAATTGATGGTTTTGGTAATACTTTATAAATAACAGTCATGTATTGTTCTCCACTGTACATTTGCATTTCAATTGCCTCAAGTTTACTAGTTTAATTCTTGAACGCAATTCTATCATTCATCCAAAACAGAGATTCTCGTCGTGTGTGCTTGGAGCCATTGCGCTGTGGCATGGAAGCACAACGCAGGCCCCAAATGGAGAAGAGTTTAAAATTATCTTCTTTAACTGCTTCTTTGTGCGGTACATTGGTCCCTAACGCCTAAGGGGGGGCGTAATTCACATGGCAAGCATCCAACGAAAAAGGAAGCATTGCAGTGAAAGTAGCGACGGTCTTTTCAGCTTCTGACATAACTTTGCTAGTTGGTAGTCGGGTGCTTGTAGAATCAAAATCCCATTTTAACAAGAATCAAACACATGGATTGGAATTCGATAGAAGCCATCAATTGGGCGAATGCTTTACGATTTTCCAACCTCTAATATCTCAACAGCACAGCACTAAGCAATTGTACCTTTGCTGAACCGGTAAGTCGAAACCGCTGCGTGTCTTTTCACTTTTGGCACATATGCTTGCTCACATCATCACACGACTGCTTTTGAGATCAGTTGAGTGTCCATGCACAAGCACAAACAACATCGTAGTCAGCTATGTCCCACTATTTTCAATTTTATATTTATTCACGATTTTTTTTTTTTTTTTTGAAAAGAACAAGATTAGTTTAGTGAATTCTCTAATCCTAAGCGTTTTAAAAAAGGTTTTTCATTATTTACGTCCAACAAGGCAACAACCTTGAAAATGAAAGAAAAAGTCGCACTACGGAAAACTTTATTTAATTAACTTGAGGTAAATAACATTTGAGTCCATGATTTTGATGATTTCTCAAGTAAAAACATAGTTTGTCTAGTTGTATTTAATCGGTATCTTTACCCATACCTTTTTTTTCTCTTAAATTATATTACAATTTATTGACAACCAAGGGTCTATTTTTGAATTATAAATTCCACTTTACTTAAAACTTATTTGAAATCTTCTCTCACCCCTTTTCTTTTCTCAACCCGACCTTGGTCCCAAGTACTTTCGCTTTTCCCTTTAATTTTTGATTGCATAGTCATAAATACACAAACTAATGAATTAATTGAGGTAGTATTCGTTTTTTTTTTTTGTTTAAAACTTAAATGGATCTAAATTTTTTTAAAATCTTACTGAACCCAAAAAATATGAGCGGCCTTTATTTGTTTTTATAAAAAAAACTTAAACATAGTTATTCATATTTATGTTCTTGTAAATTAAAAAAAAAAGATTAGGTTTTATAGTTTAGAAAATAAGTGTATTTTGTAGGGATGTTTTTGAAATATAATATATACTTCTCCTTTAGACTTTTTTCCTATTTAAATAAAAATCACAAAAGTTTATTTTTTTTTCATATATAAATGTCTTAAAATCAAACATAAATTATAAAATATAAACAAAAAAATTAAAAAATTAATAAAAAGTTTAAAATTAATAAAATTTTAGAGTTCAAACATTTAACGAATAAAAAGATGATTTTAATTATTCTTACTAGGGGTGGGCAAATCGAGTTTCGGTTCGGGTTGTTCGGGTTTCGGTTTGGGTTGTAACCCGTTCGGGTTGGAGAATTGAACCCAATCGGGTTGAAAATGTCAACCCGAACCAAACCGAATCGAATTTAATTCGGTTCAGTTCGGTTTGGGTTGATAATTCGGGTTAAAATTTCGGTTCGGGTTAATTTGGGTTAGTTCAGATTATAATAATTCGGGTTAGAATGAGTTGGAAAAATTTAATCTAAAAATTCTAACAACAACCACTTAAAATCTAAAAATTTAAATTCCAAACATTCTTAACAACAAATATCAACTACAAATCATCTTTAATAACATTTCAACAATTTAAAAATCTCAATTCCAAACATTCCAAACATCCTTAAGGAATGATTTAATCCAAAAATTATAACAACCACTTAAAATCCAAAAATCTCAATTTCAAACATCATTAATAACAAATATGAACTACAAATCATCTTTAATAACATTTCAATAATTTAAAACTCTCAATTCCAAGTATTCCAAACATCCTTAAGGAACAATTTAATTAAAAAATTACAACAACCACTTAAAATCCAAAAATCTCAATTCTAAACATCCTTAATGTATATATATTTTTAATTTAAAAGCTTAATCTTAAAAAAAAAAAAGCTTCAACCCGAACGGGTTGAAAATTCGGTTCGGGTTGAACCCAAACCAAAATTTAACCTGAACGGGTGGAATCTTTGAATCCGTTCGGGTTTTACTGGTTAACGCAAACCAAACCAAATCCGAAATAAATTTCGGGTTCAGTTCGGTTCGGGTTAACCCGAACTGAACGCCCACCCCTAATTCTTACTAAAATTTTCAAACTATAAATGTTTCAATTTTATTTACAATTTCACACAATATATATAATTCATTAATATTAATATATGCCTATATATTCATTGCAGTCAGTCAGTGCTAATGTAGTGATGATATAATTCCAAAAAAAAAAAAAAAGTAGTGATGATATACGATTGTGGGAGAGTTGATACAAATAGATTAACCATGTCCTTACTTGAGAAAAAACACAAAAATTAGGTATCTGGCTGTTATTATCCCCTTCATGTCGTGGGGTCAGCCGTTAGGACATGGATTAGGAAATAACAATCATTAATGGATCAGGGAACCACACAGGACAAGAGGACGTGAGCACCACGTGTAACGACGACGCGTGGCATTAAATGACTTCTGTTTAGTCAGAGAAATTGAAACGCAATCAACGGCTCCACGCGCTAGAAGGTAGAATGAATGATAGATGGGAATGAGATAATATGCTGCGGCTTTGGTGTGTGTGTGTTGTTTAAGATTAAACTCACCGTCACTTCCGCCCTTTTGTGTTTGCTCCTCTCTTTACTCTTTAGTAATCAGCATTACTTTACTCTCACTCACTGTCACAGACTCACTAGTATCATTATCAAATATCAATCAATATAAATATAAAAGATTTTTTTTTTTAAAAAAAAAATAGAGAATAAATAAATGAAAGCCACATATGAAATAAAATGAATTGAAAATAAATCTGAGCTCTGTGATTCAAGATCTCTTTGTTTTTTTTTTTGTCTATACTCTAACGACCAACACAGATTTTGAGAGGAGCAAAAGCTAAAGCTTCGTCTCTTTCTCTCCACCTGGAGTTCAAGGTAACTAAATCTTCCTTCAGCTCACTCACATTTCACTTGTTTGCTTGTTTTTTTTTTTTTTTCGGCTAGATTCAATCAATTTGAGAATTTTTGAGAATTTTTGAGATTCAATCAAGGTAACTAAGTCTTAAATTTGAGAATTTTTTTTTTTTGGTTTTCTATTGGCTCTTCAATTTATTTCATGCTTGCTGTAGCTTTCAGCACTGTCGGTGGTGTTCTTTTACTGCATCATTATTAATATTGTTAAGATTCTTTTTTCTCATTTGCTGGATCTGACTTCAATGCATTAGTTTTTGTTAAAATAATTTTTGTGTTTTTTATTAGTTTCTAAAGTATAATTCAAACGTACCAGTGGTTATTCAATGAGTTTGCTCCGTAAAGGTAATTCCAATAATGCTTGTATCCGTGAATCCTGCAAATGCATAGAATTGATTTTGTGATTAGTTTTCTTTTATTTTTAATTTTTTTTCAAATTTCTCTTAAATTTATTTCCACTACTAATATCTGCACATAGTTTGAAAATCCTTGGGAACTTTTGGTTTCATTATACTTTACATAATGGAAAATTGAAGCATTACATGATCTTAGTCTAGTTTAGCATTTCGTTGATCCTTATTAGTCAGAATTTTCTATTCTCAGTTTCTGGTGCTTCTGAGCCAGCTTATTGAAATGGAGGGTGGATTAGATGCTGATTCACCTTTGGATTATGCCAACATCCAAGTGTTTATGACCCAAAATAGGTCAGACTGCTTTTCTGTAAACTTCAGTTGACTATTTTCAAAGAACATATAGATGATACCCCTGTTTTATATCATTGCAAGAGAAAGAAACTTGTTGCATCAAAATTTCTAGTTTAAAATTCATTGTCGAGATAGTAATCAGATGATCTAGTTTAAAATTCATTGTAGATGATCTATTGTGGAGATAGTTATGACCTTTAAATTATATCAATCATTTGAATGTCTGCCAGTTTAAATATAACTTTATCTTCTTCCAACTTCTGCACATCTACTTTAAGCTTTCTTTTTCATTTTAGTATGTATAAACTTCTGTAATTTTTTGTTGCACTTGTAGGTATGAAGCATTTGTTTGTGGCAACAACAGAGAAGAGAAACTGGCAGTTGGGCCTCTGGACCAACTCTTGCCGCATATACCGGGACTAAAAGCCTTGCAAGGTGAAGGATCTTTTGCTAACCTCAAACTTGAACTGCCAGGGAATGTCAACTGTGCAGCATGGTTCACAAAATCAACTTTAAACAGGTTCTTGTCACATAAGTGCTTTTCTTTTCTATTTGTTTCTTTTGGTGCCCCCAAACAAAATGAGTGCCTACTTTTCCTCTAACTATCATTTCTCTTAGATTCCTAGATATTGTTGGCTCCCCAGATGTAATAAATATCACTAAGGTTATTGAAGGTGAGATGTCTCAATTGGAAGAGGCCAGAAAATTTCATCTTTCTTTATATTCCCAGGTAATGTTTCAAGTCCTTGTGTGAATTGATTTGTGATACTTGCAGTTGCTTATCACAAAGAATTTTAATTCACAGGGCCATCAGGGTAAATTTGAAGATGATGGAACAGGTAACTTGTTCTAAGGCTTGCGTATTAGAAAATATAATTATACTGGAGTATTAGCTGCCTCAGTCTGATAAATCAGTTTCTACCTAAGCTCTTCTAATTTCTCCAACAAAAAGGGGCCATTCTTGTTGTGAATGCAAATGAATGATTTATGTTTCTGCATAAATCATAAAATGAATCTCGCTGTATCTGTGTGTGTATAACTGTTCCCATTTCTCCTTAAGTTTGGTCT
This sequence comes from Citrus trifoliata, assembly GCA_018350135.1. NCBI lineage: Eukaryota > Viridiplantae > Streptophyta > Magnoliopsida > Sapindales > Rutaceae > Citrus > Citrus trifoliata. Next base: position 19,711,083 of record CM031387.1, read on the forward strand.
TTGCATTGCACCAAATATATCTCCAATTTGTTGATTTCAGTATTGTACTGATGAATGAACTTTTACTCCTTTTTACAGCTGACCACAACTCAAATGAAATGGCACCATTAGTCAAAGTAATAACTTTTCCCTAATGCTTTGTATAAATACTTTTTCTATGTTTTCCGGGTCCGCCAAACATTTCATTCATTCAGGAGTCTGTGCTTTTTATTGTTAAATTTTGCTGTATTCATTGCTTTAATAATTTTTTCTTTTATTTTTGCATGCTAACAGCCTGAGGTTCCGGTTGCATCATCAGACAGTTCAAAGTATATTATCTAATTCTTATGTTTTGCAATCAGCAATTTTTTGAGATTGCCTCTCCTAATGTATAGAAAACTATACTTCCAGGAGTGAACTGTTGCGAGCAATGGACTTGAGAATTTCAGCATTACGAGGGGAGTTAGCTGCAGCTTTTAGTCAGGCTGCTGCTGCCACCTTATCAAATGAAGAAGTTGCTGACTTAGCTAAATTTGTTCAACATTTTGGGGCAGCAGATTTAAAGTAAGTTACCTCCCTATAAAAAAGATGTATGAGTCATTCAAAGAATTCATAGATGCAATTGTTTCAAGTGACAAATCGATTAGTTGAATGTTTAAAGAGAAGTAATCATGACCTAAGAAGTTCTTTCTTTTAACTGCCTATTGCAGAAAGTCTTTGTGCAAAGTTTTAGAGCTGAGTCGAAAGAGCCAGAGTGATGATCTCCCTAGTGATGATAAGCCATCATTTGAACGCGTTTCAAGAAATGACAGTGGAAGGAATAGCAATCGGACCTCTCAGCCTGCAAAACTTCCACATACCGAGACGCCAGTTAAATATGGTGTTTCACCAGCTAAAGCTGCGCAACTTGAGCGCCAGAGCTCTACAGAAAGTGGGGAGTCTTCTGACTCTAGTGATGAGGATCAAACATCTGCTGAAAGAAGTCGGGCTTTAATAAGGTCTGCGACACCTAGACGGTCAGCTTCTCCAATGAGGAGGGTTCAAATAGGGAGAGCTGGATCACGCCGGGCCCCAGCTCTAACTATTAAAAGCCTCAATTTTTTTCCTGCTAGGGAAAGAACATTGTCTCAAAGAGATGTAGCTGGAGACAGCAGTGAAGAAGGATCTGAACAAACCAGTATGAAAACTGAGAATCATGTACGAAGAATGAGCGTTCAAGATGCAATTAATCTTTTTGAAAGAAAACAGAGGGATCAGACTGCCGACTCTCAGCTGAGAAATTCCCTAGCAAATACCTCTCTTAATGGAACTAAGTCCGTACTGAGGAGATGGAGTGCAGGTATGGGGGAGTCTTCTGCTCAAAGCCAACATCATATTGATTCTGATGATTCGATTCCAGTGGCTTGCAAGGATGAAGGGGACAGAGAGTTTTCAAATGGTTTGAAAGAGGCGAAATCAGAGGCCGATCTTGTGCCTGGAGATCAATCTAAAGTTGAGACAGCTGAAGTTGATGTACCGGTGGAAAGATTGGCAGAAAAAACCTCTAAAGATCAAGCAGATACTGATATTACTCAAAGAGGGGAAATTAATGAGAGATTAACATCCTCAGCTGAATGGACACGACAAAAGGAGGTAGAATTGAATCAGATGCTGAAGAAGATGATGGAGAGTCAACCAACTAAAAGTAGGAGGCAGTCAACTAGCAGAAACCAAAAACTTTCCTCTGAGCAGAGAGGTGGATTTTATGATCACTACAAGGAGAAGAGAGATGAAAAACTTCGAGGAGAGAATGCTGGACAACGAGCAGAAAAAGTAGCACAATTCAGAGCAATGCAGCAGATTCTTGATGAGAGGAAGGCTGCAATGGCCTCAACAAATGGAAATGATGTCAGTAAAAAGCGTACTCTGAAGAAATCCCAAAAATCTGCTAAGAACCTACCTCAGTCCACAAATTCCAAGAAGGAAACTCCGAAACCATCTTCTGCCAAGAAAGTTTCATCAAAAACATCACCCTTGCCTGCTACTCGTAAGTCATGGCCGTCAACACCATCTCCAAGAGCTGCAGGGATATCGTCTGCTAAACCTCCTTGTGGGATATCACCAGCTAAAGCTTCTGGTGGGGTATCACCAGCTAAAACTCCTGGTGGAATCTCATCTGTGGGAACCACTCCTATGCGTCGAAAACCTCAATCAGCACCATCACATCCTCGACCAACCCCTAAAGTAGAAGGATCGCAGAAGAAAGTGGAAGGATCGCAGAAGCAATTGGGAAATGTGAAGGAAACCCAGACCAATAACAGTAGGAGATTGAAGGGTTTGAATGAGAAAAAGCAGCAAATGGTGGAAAAAAGTAGCAAAACTACGAAAGCAAAAATTGCAACAGCTTCTGGAGACAACTCTGGTATGGTCCCAGCAAAGCCTAGTTTCTATAGCAAGGTGACCAAGAAAAGCAGTGTAGTACCTCTAGAATCAAAACCCTTTCTTCGTAAGGGCTCTGGAATCGGCCCTGGTGTTGGTACAGTTAATAAGACAAAAAAATCTGCTCCAGTGGAGGAATCTTTGCAAAACTATGAAAATATGGTTGAAGCCCAGGAAAATGAGGATGTTAATGCTTCTATTATAGTGATGGAACACCAAGAGCAGGATATTGTTTCACCAGATCACTGTGATGCTCCTATGGAGTCGGAAACTACAATAAGTAGCCAACAGATTTGCAATGAGGTGGAGAACTTCAACGAACCTGCTGCTGATAATGATGATGCCTTGAAAAACATGACTGAGATGCCTTCGCAAATTCAAGTTGAAGAAGAATCTATCATCTCCCCATCTGCTTGGGTGGAAATTGAAGAGGATAATCATGACCTGCCTAATCCACATCATGACAGTACTTCTCAACTTGCAAATCCAGCTAATATTATGCCCATTGGATTGTCAAGTCCTCGTGTCCGGCATTCTCTATCACAGATGCTACAGGAAGATAGTAGTGAACCTGAAACTACTGAGTGGGGTATTGCGGAAAATCCTCGTGCCTTGGTGTACCAAAAAGATGCTCCAAAAGGATTGAAGAGGCTTTTAAAGTTTGCTCGTAAGAATAAGACTGATGCAAATTCATCAGGTTGGTCTAGCCCATCCGTCTTTTCTGAAGGGGAATCTGATGCTGAGGAATCAAAGGCTTCTAGTAAGAGAAATGCTGACAATCTACTGAGAAAAGCTGCCCTTAATGCCAAGATCTATGGAATGCAGAAGACATCAGTATTGGAAGACTACGAGAAACATATGGATGCTCATCTCCTCTCAGGTACATTTCCTTTGGTATTGCACGGCATATGCATTCGACATAGTTTTTGGTGTTAATAGAAACAAGATGACCATAAGTGAAATTTTTTTAGGAAATTATCATTCTTTAGCTTCTAAAGTTTTATCTGTAACTCTTAACGTGTACTTGGATGTAATCTTAGACTATAAGTATGTGTCTGCAAATGATAATTAATTTTGTATTGAAATAACATGGATATTCGGGTTGCAGCCCAATCAGATATAAGCAGGTTTGATGCCCATAACTCTGAAAAGTTGCAAAAGAACCACGTCTCAGCTGTAGCACCTACAACTAAAGGTAGGACTTTGCTTACTAATGCACAGCTTGTTTCCTCATTCCTCTTCTTGTTATGCCTTATTTTGAATATATTCCAACACCCTGTACTATTTTTGTATTTCAGCTTCGAGGTCATTCTTCTCCCTTTCAGCATTCAGAGGCAGCAAACCGAATGAAACAAAGCTTTAATTAAATGCCAGTATGATTAAAAAGTACAGATCATTACCATTCACTTAAAATCTCCGGTGCCGTTGACTGGATTTGGCTCGAGGCAAACAGTTTACTGGATCCCATTACCGTTTTCATGTTTTGTATTCTCTGCTTCATGTCCGAGGCCAGGGGCCATCCTAATGCTTCAGCATGGTATTTTCATGAGGATGTGCATGTAGATTCAATCTTACATAGTAAATTTTAGAATTTTCATCTTGCTAGATATAAGGATTGTAATCAGTTAGTTCTTAGCTCAAGGTATCTAGTATTGAAGCTCGAGGTATCTAGTATTGATGACCTCATGATTTAATCCAGTCCAACTATTAACGGGTGATAGTGTTTTTTTTTTTCTTTTTTTGGTGTATGAATTCATTTGTAATATCATATCCAATTTCAAGTTTGTTTATTTTTTTTTTCAAGTTTTCACGTATCCTTATCAATAAATTTTGTTCAAGTATGCTTTTTGGAAATAATTTTTATTCAAGTTAACAGTACAGAAATACAATTATATTTAGGTTTGAAGGGATAAATTACTTGTGCGTTTCCATATATAGGTTTTGTCATGGGATAGGATCAAATATGATTGTGCTGGATTATATTCAGTAGTGATTTGTAGGTAGTATAAGATTGGGCTTAAATAATTGTATTAATTTTGATGAAAATTAAATATAGTATTATATTTTAAACTATTTTATTTATAATCACAAGTTAATTATTAAAAATTTGTGTACGACTTGCCGATAACAATATTTATGTAACATGTATGACATGTCAGATATAAATTGAATACATAAATGATACCTCATAATATTTTTATTCCGAAGTAACAAATTAGTAATTGTACGACTATCAAATTTAGATGACGTCTTGTCAAAATTTTGATAAATAGATCGTCAAAATTTTTACATAATAGGTTCCTTAAGCTTTTTGTCATAAAAATCATTATGAATTATGTCATTAATAATTCACAAAGAATTATGTCATTGGGTTTATGAATCTTTGTAATTGGGTTTTATCTAAAATTTTGTCAGGAAATTTATCAGCAAAAGCGAGTGATCGCTCAATTGGAGTAATGGTTCCTTTTGAAATATGATGACCTAGGAACCGGATTTTTGTTTGAAATAAAGAGACTTTGGAATTTGAAATTGCCAATTCAGCCTTTCTGGTGGCAAAATAAAAGGTCTTTAAATGTTTAAAATGTTGATCAATTGATTTTGAAAAAATCAACACGTCATCAATATAAACGATACAAAAATCGGAATAAGGATTGTAAATGTCAAAAATTTTGCCACTTAAGTTTTTAATTTAATACCTTTTTTTATTAATTTCTCTAAAAGAAATAATAAGTAATGTTTTAATAGAAGAGATGGTGACGAAGAATACAAGTTAGAAATAATAAATCAAGATATTAAAAAGTTAGCATACGGGTTTAGAAGATAAAAAATAGTTTAGATATTATAGGTATATGATCTATGTTGAGTTTATGTATAAAAATATGATCAATATTTAATTATCTATATATATTTTATTTATATTTTACCCGGCGCACGAGCGTAAAAACGTGCATGGTTACATTATTAAAATGTTTCATATTTGGCAATTATATAATGCACTACTTGAAATTGATTCGAAAATCATATATTAAACTCGGAAATAGAAGTGTAATTCGCACTACTTTAAAAAAAGAATTTAGTTTAAATTCTTAAAACCATTTTATTCAAATATACATTCGAACAAAGCCTCATAGATAATAACTAACGCGATTTCTTTCTCATCTCACACGAAGTTAATAAAAACATACATAGAGCTCCAAAGCACTCTGAAATCAACAATGGCCGCGAAGGTGAATCCCGAATTCAAAAATTTCTCTTTTATTCTACCATTTTCACTCACTTTGTAATGATCATTCTTTGTTATGATTTGCAGATGAGAAGCATTTTCATGATTCAACAAGCGTCTACAAAATCAATGCCACCCATGAATATGAGACTCCAAAGATTTTGGAATCCAAATTCTCAAGGATCAAACAAATGCGTCCTTGTCAGATTTTGGCGATGGCCCGTCTTACTATATTTGCAACAAATTCCATTCAAGGTTAGCTTCTTGTCCCGACGTGTATAAATTGTTGAATAAATTTTGACTAGTGATATAATTTTCCAATAATTCTGTTGAAATGAGAAATTTTTGATTCGTCTATAGCGTTTTTGAGAATTCCAGAAAGCCAATTTAGTGAGAGTTAGTGCTAGTAATTCATTTTTCGTTCTATGTTTCAAGTTTTTTTTTTTTTATTGTATGTCTGGACATTTGGTTTTGTTGATGTTTTCTTTCTTTTTTTTTTATAAATAAATTTGTGACCATGATGTTAGCCAAATTCCTTCCCACAGGGGTGGGAGCTGGGCTCGAACCACATCCCTCTTGTATTACCACAATCGATTTTAACAGTTGAATCAACTGGTAACGATGGCTTACATTTTTGGTCATGTCAAGTAAAAGTGAAAAAAGCTTTAGCTGGGTCAAAGTTACACTGGGGACTGTGACCAAAATACAAAATTGAATGCACTTTCTAGTGTTATCACTGCACTATATACGTTACTAAAACTTCAGTGATCTGGCGTTTAGTTTGGAAGTTGTATGTTGCTAATAACAAGTTTACACATAAGATTCATCACAGTTCCACATACTGTGTATGTCATGTATGTGTTTTATTATGTCAAATGTGACAAAAAATATGACGTAATTGGTACAAAGACGTATAATTTAGTTGTCAACTGCACTTTCATAGATAATTAATTGTATTCATTTAATTGATTAAGAAAATGTAAATTTGTTCTAAATTAGTTTTGATCTTACTGCAAGACTGTATTTTGTGAAAATTTGATGAAGAAATTATCTGAAAATGCTTGATTGTTTGGAAGTGGAAAATGTTATTACTTTCAATGGATCTTTGTTGCTTCAAAATATTGGTAAAAATTATCTGACAACTTTGGCTCGAGATTTTTTTACCTGAAAGTGGATTTGAAATTAACTACGAGCATTTTTGTGGACCCTTGTTGACGTAATTGAAGATTATTACCCTGCCAACGTGGCATCATTGCCAGAAAGCATCTACACATCCAGCATACAATTGTCAATTCTTTCTCAGCATGCAGCGAGAACCTTTTTCTAGTCATTATGCGTTCATATCTTGGAAAATCCACCAAGATTACCTTAAATGGGTTCAATTCATTAAAGGCTCTATTAATTTCCTTGTTGGGAGTGGGGCTTCATAAGCACTACGACAATGGTGGTTCTGAGAAATTGAGTGAGAAGCTCTGCAAAATCTTTCGCCGCTTGGTTGCTGAAAGGATGTGTATTTGGTAATGTGCCCTTCTTCGCTCTATTGATTATGGTTGTATATTCTGATACTATCATTACTTTCAAATCTACCTAATATGCTTGTGCACATCATCCCATTTGATCTATGCATGCCATGTCATCGTATCTCTCACTGAAAATTTCTAGTTGCTTTCCTTTAATGTCGTATGGTGAGTCGAATGGCACAGAAGTGGGATAATTGGATAATGAGAGTCCATTGGATTTTTTTAATATATAGATATATATTTTTTTTTGTAATTACCTATTGATCTCACTACCGTGATCAAAGCACAGAGGGATTTTAAGATTTATCTTTGGTAAATTTACTTAGTTAAATCAATTGAATGTACATGATAGTTTTGTTAGTTTTTTAATGTGTTATAGTTGAATTGTTTTGAAAGAAACTCCTTCCTCACTAGAAAGGAAGTAATTACATGGGTTTCTATTTGAGTCATTGAATGCTTCATAGATAAATGCTTGTGAGATTATACTATAATGAGCCACAAGTATTTGTTTTGACGCAGATTTCCTACTTTTCCTAGAAATGCCTACATCATAATCATACGTTTCTTGAATCTAGTATCCATGCTTGTATCTCTATCCTTATCGTAACTTCATAAATTTCATAGCTTTGATATTGTCTCTTGTCGTCAGACTGATCTGACTGAAGGAACTGCCCTGGTTACATCAATTCTTTCATTGGAGATTCCAGGCTTCATTATAAGTGTTGATCTTTCTCTTGTTGGTAATTAGATATAACACCAAGACATGGAGTGTGAAAGTTGCCTCTTTTCTCTTGGATTGAGTTTTCTTTGGGCTACAGCAGAATATGGTTTTCTGCTAACCATTTATGATAAGCTTTCTGATGCATAAATCACATAGTTTTTCCGAATTTAGTGGACACCTATAGCCTAATTTGTGCATATATCAGACACAGATCACCACTTCTGTACTTTATTTATAAATTTACCTAAAAAAATGTTTCAATGATTACACTACTAATAAAAGTATTTCTGTAATTTTTTTCCACTTTAAATCAGGGTTTACATGATATTAATGATAGTCATATCTTTATTCTTTTTGAAACAGGATAAATGTTTCTGTTTTGGTAGTTCCAATAATATTTGCAATGTCTTGGGAAGTGATAGAAAACCTAACTTTTATTACTTGGTTATGAAACAGGAAGAAAAGAAAGTAGAAGAAGAAGAAGAAAGAATGCTACTGTGTTCTATTGCCTAAATAAGGTTAGAAGATTTGTATCTTACAATTATAACTGTAGCATACCAGTAGCATTCATGTCGACTGGAGAATATCGAAGGAGTGCACGTATATCTGAATTAGATGCACGGAGGGCCCAGAAAGCAAAGAGCCGAAATGAGGGCAATAGAGCAATCAATTCAGGAAGGGCACAAGGTCAGGGTACTAGAAAAAGTTCTGACCAAAAGCTGGCTAGAAAAAGGAAGACCAGACCTGTCCATGATCTGGTAGATAACGATGTTGAAATCCAAGTTCGGAAGGTACCCCTGTATTTTTCATTTATTTGCTCTACATTCACATCACTTGTTCATTTTCTGAAAAGGGTTAGATTTGATCTATACAAAAGTTAATTCCTACATTTGGCTAGCTGGAAGTGGGGAAATGTCTACGCTGCTAAATGTCCTTTTTGGTACTCCTATGGTTACATGCTGGTCAGTTGTATTATTCATACATGATTTCGCCAAAGACGAAAGTATTGATGAAAAAAATGCACCTAGGAAGCATTAATGACTATTAAGATTGCTTTTAGTTTGCTACCTGCCTGCGTGCCTTCTATTGTTTTGTTTATATCCACATGTGCATGCTTGTGCTGTTTATTATCTGGGTAAAGGGCTTTGCTCATATTTAGGTTGAAAGGAGAATGTGTGTAGGAGCAACATATTATCTAATTTGAATTTGCAAAGATGTATCATTTTAATTTTTTTCTGGAGAGGAGTAGTGTCTGGCTTGACACACTCTCAGTCTTACTCTCCTAAAGGTGATTCCCAAAGCAGTGAGCTATCATTTTTTCCCTCTATTTTAATGGCACATATAACGAAATTATATTTCCTATAGTGGAAATGTGTTTGAAGCATTTCATTTGTGCTACTCTTTTTCCTTGAATGTGTCATTGCTCAAACTTTTAACCGTTCGTGTTTGATTTCACGTTGGCATCGCAGACTGGTGATGGAGATCATCACACAAATGCTGGTGAGCTTGTTTTCCTATTTAAAATGTAAATTGCAGTTTTATCTTTATGTAAATCAAAACATGTTGATAGGCTTTCATATAATAATTAACTCATTGCTTATTATGAATTCAAGCAGTTGACATGTCATCTATAATTGCAATGCCGGAAAGAAAAATGCTTGATCTATTACTTGATAGGCTGAAGAGGTATGTACTTTCTTCAGTTGGGTTATGACTAGAATGCACAAGTGTTTAGCACTCTTTATCTATGAATGAGTCAGAAGAAGTTTAATTTCTTCTGCATAAGGGAATTGAATTTTGCATTTTATTTTAATTACAGGAGAGACTCCTACAAAATCTTTGCAAAGCCAGTAGATGGGACAGAGGTTGTATCCAGTTACTTATTTATTGTTTGCTATATGATTGATGTTGACTATCTATATATCTTAATTTGAAAGGTTGAAGACTATTACAAGGTCATTAAACACCCAATGGACCTCAGCAAAATTACTGAAAAACTCAATGAAGGAAGCTATCAAACACTGGGAGATTTTGAGGTTTGATCTTTTCCTTGTAGTCTGTCCCCTTTTTCTTCAGGCCCATAATAGAAAAGCTATCCTTTTAGGAATTTGGAAACAAATACTCTTCTCATCTTTGGTCTTAATGATGTAAATTCTCATGTCCGCTTCTTAGGCACTTGGGTTAAGGAATGCAATTTGTACCTTCAAACACAGTTTTTCCCTTATAAGTGATGACTTCTGGAACTGGGCTATTCTTTCTTTTTGTCGGTTTTCAGTCTTTGGGAAAAGGGAGGGAACCAGTTGTGATGACTTCTGGAACTGGGCTATTCTTTCTTTTTGTCGGTTTTCAGTCTTTGGGAAAAGGGAGGGAACCAGTTGTTTTTTCTCGGAACTCTTTCGAAATTTTGATATGGATGTGCCTATTATTATTGTTATTTTTCTATAATAAGAAACTGAAGCCTTTGTTAATAAGGATTGAAGATGATACAAGGTAGACCAGAAATCTGCATGGAATTGATGTGGATAATTGATAGTAGTCACTATCTGTATTACTTCTTCCACAGTTTCTCTTCTCGCATATCATTTACAGTCAACCTTAGGTAGGTCGGACTATGGATTACTTCAATCCTGGAAGTCATTGCATTATGAGGCCTTTTAACCTCTCTTTAACATTTAGAACTTGTGCCTTTTATCCACCAATGTAATGTTTTTATTTACCTTATTTTATTTTTTAATAAGCTCTGGATTATGTTTTTGTAAGTGATCTACTTTCTTAGTTTGATGGAACTTCATAATAGGTAGATTTTATAGGAAGAAGAAAAATAGGATATATTTTTTCCATTATTTATTAATGGAAATACTCATAGTTTCTTATTGAAAAAAAAAAAAATTGATACTAACCAAATCCCGTCCTCCCCATGTGTGCTGGGTTCGAACTACTTGATTGATCGATTGTTTGTTCATTATTGATATGCAGCACGACATATATTTGATGTTCAAAAATGCAATGCATTTCAATGCTTCAGATACTGTTTACTACAGACAGGCAAGTCAAATCACTTTGCTTTAGTGGATGAACAAAATATTTCCTTTTTATCTGTGTTGGCAAAATTTTACGCTCTCAAACTCCACATTGTTTCTCTTTTCAAATTCTGAATTGTGTTTTACCAGGCTCATGCAATGAAAGAACTAGCTAATAAGCTCTTCCAAACTCTGAAAAATGATCCCGAGAATTTTGAAGCTGCATGTTCCATGAGAGGTCGTAGGAGGAACAAGGCCATAACTGGACCTCTGAATTCTCACTCCTGCAACAAGACAACTGGTACTATCACTTGTTCAATGAAGTACTAGTAATGGTTGAGTGTTCACAATATATATTTTGTCAACTCCCTTGAATATTTTGTGCAAGTATATAGTATGATTTCAATTGTCCAATTACTTCTTCTGTCTTTCCTGTGAACAGGCTGTAGAGGTGAAAGAGGATTAGAAAATTTTGAAGTACAACCCCGTCGGAGCTATATTCCTCGTACTTCATTCCTCACTGAGAATGAATTGTCAGTGACACAAGTTTATAACAGCTCAAAAAAATTTGAGCCGGTAGGAGAACATGAGCATGGCTGTGTATTTGTATTTGCTACTATTTGTGTCTTTGATTCAAGTTTGTTAAAAAATTTGTACAACCTACTATTATCTATCTTTCCTTCAACCTTAAATAGAAACATGAAGAATAAGAGGAGAGTATCTGCTATGCTGCTTCCTAATTGTTTGGTTTATGTTAAATCTTTGAATTTATCTGTCTTCTGCTTGTTGGTTATTTGTCCTGCCTCTGTGTAGGGTAAGCAGAACAAAATTGGATTTGCTAAGAGCTTGATGCAGTTTGCTAGTAATTTGGGGCCAACAGCTCAAATGGTTGCCCAGAGGAAGTTAAGAAGCACCATAGCGGAAACTTCGAAACTCCAGACTGCAACTTTCAACTGTCATCTTCAAGCTCCAAATAGTTTTATATCTGACGTTGGATCTGCACTTGAGAATATCTCCAGTACTCCCTCTTTGAAGTTTCCGGGAAATTCTGCTGGTTGTCAAAGATCTTCGGAAAGGGAAGTGGACAATCATAGTGCTTTGAATGGAGGAAAAGCACCTATAGTTGACACCATAGATATATATGATGTCTTAAGAGGAGGAATTGCTCAGGCTAGTACCACCATGAAAGCCCTTGATGAGATGCGCGGGAAAATGGTTCAAGCTCCGAAGAATACATTCACTGGTGCAGGATCGGCACGAAAGAGTATCACTGTTGCTCCGTCAGTGAAACTCCTTGGGAATTCTGCTAGTAGAGAATTGGATATTTGGAATGGCAATTTAGGTGGGCAGAAGACGTCCGTTGTTGACACCATAAATAAATTTGGGCCCACAAGTGAAGCAATCACTCTGGGTATTAGCACAAATGAAAATCTTGGTAAGGTACAAGGAAAAATGGTTCAGACGACAACCGGTAGTTTTGATACACTTACTGCTTTTAAAAACCCCATCTCCTTATCTGGATATGAAGAGCTAGATATTCCTGCAGCATGGATCAGAGACGGCAACCTAAACAGTTTCAGTTTTGTAAAGTTTATGCTAGATTCTATTAAGAGTCCAGACCAGACAAGTAAGGTTGTTTCTTCAGGGTCTGAAGTGCCAGATTCTGTATCTGCACGATATAGTTGTCCATCATCATCTTCTATGTGGCTAGCTATGCCTGGAGGGTCAAACAGTAGTCAAACAATTGGATTCATGCCTGACGTGGATTCACACAATCATGGTGGAGTACATCAACTTCAAGCTATCCAAGATAGGGAAGGCCCAAGCTACCGATGGAGTATAGAGCAGGGAGGACAGGTTGATTGGTTGAAGCTGAACATTGAAGAAGGGTCAAGTAGCTCTCAACCCTTTGGCTCCTTTCAGGGGTTAGATTCAAATTCTGTTGGTGCAGTGCATCAAATCCAATCTGCAGCTGACAAGGCAGGCCCAAGCCTTCAAGGCAGTATGCTGCCATCAGGTCAAGTTCCAAATTGGCTTAAGCCGATAGTGTTGGGGTCAAGTAGCACTCAACCCTTTGGCTCCTTTGAGGGATTAGATTCAAATTATCTTGGTGGAGTGCATCAAATCCAACCAACAGCTGATCAGGAAGGGCAAGGGCATGGAGACAGTTTACTGCCAGGAGGTCAAGTTCCAAATTGGCTTAAGCCAACAGAGTTGGGGTCAAGTAGCACTCAATCCTTCGGTTTGTTTCGGGGGTTAGGTTCAGATGGTCTTGATGGAGTGCAGCAAATCCAAGGGACAGCTGATCAGGCAGGCCCAAGCCATAGTGGCAGTATACTGCCAGGAGGTCAAGTTCCAAATTGGCTTAAGCCAACATTGTTGGAGTCAAGTAGCACTCAACCATTCAGCTCCTTTGGGGGATTGGATTCAAATTATCTTGGGGGAATGCATCAAATCCAACCAACAGCTGACAAGGCAGTCTCAAGCCATGAAGGTAGAATGCTGCCAGGAGGTCAAGTTCCAAATTGGATTAGGCCAACATTATTGGGGTCGAGTAGCGCTCAACCCTTCAGCTCCATCCAGGGGTTGGATTTAAATTATCAAATGCAGCCGACAGCTGATAAGGCAGGCCCAAGCCATGAAGGCAGCACACTGCCCGGAGGTCAAGTTCCAGATTGGCTTAAGCCAACCATGTTGGGGTCTAATGCAGCAGGCACAAGCCTTGGCAGCAGCATAAATGGAGGACCATTTTCACATTGGTTCAAGCCAACAGAGCTAGGTTCTGATGCAGTGAGCACGCACCATGGTAGTCATGCCATCAATGGAGGACAATATTCAAATTGGTTCACGCCAACAGAGTTGGGGCCACAGCCTAGCACTGATGATTGGCTCCAGCAGCAGTGTAGATCTTTAACTGCAGCCGAATTGTCATCTCAAGCTCAACCCTGGCAGCAGCAGCAACAGCTTCAGCACTACTGGGAAAGCACTCCTGGTGGAAGCATGATTTGGCCACCAAATTCAAATTTGTATGACAACGACAAGGGTGCAACTTCTGGACAGGGACAGTTGACAATTGGAGCTCCAACAGATAATCATCAGAACCAATCATTACAGGATTCTGGCTTCCCTCAGTTGGCTTATCATCCTTGAAGTGAACATGCGTAATTTGCAGTTACCATAAACCAACTATAACATGACCATATCTGGTCTGTTGCTATATATTTAGACATCCTTTCTCATCCTGATTGAGAATTTAAGAAATAATGGGTTTTATATAGAATTATGAAAATCCAGTCGGTACTTTATGCCTTACATTTAAGTGGCTGGAAATTTGGTGATTTTGTTTTTATTTGTTTTATTTTATTTTATTTTATTTTTTCCCCTCTTTGATAATTCTATCTTAATCCTTATCCTATATTGTGTGTATATATATGATATTCTATATCAAATCCAGCTATATGTTTGAGATCTGGCTGCCGGTACTTTTAAGCCATCAGAGAATAGTGGGTATTTCAAAGATGTTAGTGATTGTGGGTGTTTATCAAGCACGTTAAATTACTTGGTTTTTTTGGAAAGTAAGAAATTAGCCATTATCATAGACTCGAGATGTAGTACAAGAAGCCACATTAGTTGAAGAAGAGATAAAAATTTAAATATCAGGAATGGGATTTCTTGCTGCTACTGCTGCTGCACGTGTTTATCCGTCCACATACATGGAATTGAGATGGGTAAGAGGAAGAGGAAAAGGCAAAAGCGAGCTCAATTTTAAGCCTTCAATGATACCCATTTACATATCAACAAACCCATCTGATATTAATCCTCAAGAACTGGGTCAACTCTTCATAAGCTGCAATCATTCTTGCAACAGGTTTCCCATTTTGGACTCAAGAGACAGGACAGTTGAAGAAGCTGTTGACATTGATAGGCTATGCCTTGCTTTGTCTCACAGTTTTGTCGTTGTCTCTGTCTTTTCCAACTTGGCTTTATCCGATGATGAATCTTCAAAGCGGTTGATGGTACCTTTGTTGGGAAATTTGGCGCAGAGAGTGGTGCCGGTCACTCCATCCAATGGCCAGCTTGTGGGTTTTGGGCGGGCTGTTTCCGATGTGGGATTAACTGCTTCTATTCATGATATCATGGTAAGCTTTCGCAGTTTCAGTAGTTGTAGCTATCATTTTTCTTAAATTTATAATAATTTGTAATTTGACTATCAGGTTATCCCTTCATTACGGCGAATGGGAATTGGCCGGATGATAGTTCAAAGAATCTTAAGGTTTGTTAATTTTCAATATAATAAATTTCTTTCTTTCTTTCTTTCTTTTTGTCTGAAAAATGATTCTTTTAAAATTATTATTTTAGAAATTTTGAATTAACAAGCTTGTGGACATTGAGCATTGATGCCCTTACTCTAATTGATGCTATTTTGAACTCTGCCTTTTCATGTGTTTTCTCATGTCATATGTTTTCCAGGACACACAGTGATACAAAATGTTTCTTCAATTCTTTAAGCCTATTGATTGCTAGGAGATTCTATTCATACACCTTGCTTGTCCGTATATGGTATATTAGTAATTTACCCGTTTCTCCTCCCAGAATGCTCACAAGTAGAGAGATTTATGACATAGCAGCCCTTTGCTCAGAGGAGGAGAGGTATTTATAACTTATCTTTCTTGAATCTTGAAATCTTAATGTTTCTGTCTAGATGTGTTTTCTATGTTATTATTAAATCTTTTTTGAATATGCAAGCATCTACTTGAAATTTACCCTAGTATCCTTTTACTCTGTCAAATTGTTGAGGCTGTAGATTGTTTCATGTATGGCCATGTCTGGATTACTCAATGCAATTACATGGAAAGACGAATAACTGCTGATCATAATCTATATGGTCTTTCGTCAGGCTCTTCTTCGAAGCATGTGGATTTGGAAATGACATTTTAGGATCCACTACCATGATGTATGCAAAAACGGCATCAACTGGTTTTGGAGGCAGTCAAATGGTTAAACGTGCTGGTAGAAAGCTTTTGTTAGTTCCCCCATTAAGAGGACCTCTTCATCTTTGAAGCTTATCTGTTCAAAAAGTTGATTTACGCCGCACTTTCAGCTGAAGGTTTAGAATCAAAGATAAAAGACTTTTTTGTGTACCTAACAGAAATAGAGTGAATCTGATTCCATATTTTCTAACTCTGGTTGCTTAAAAGATAACAGATTATCAAAGTAAAAGCAAAAACCAAGAAAAGGGTGGTGTACAGAAAGGGCGGTGGCCATGTGGCTTGTGGCTTGTGGCTTGTATATGATGTATGGTGTATGGTAGTGATATCCAAATTTAGACTTCACAGTGCAGTAAAAACTTTTTGTTTCAATATTGAGCTGCTGAAAGTTTAATCTTGACATTAAGCATATTTTTGTTTATAAAAAGCAGCATTGATGGCACACTCACACTTTTCCTCTCGGATAATACTGACTTTTTTTACTTAATTTTAACCATTGTGCCACATCTTACGCGGATTCCTGCCATCTGTGATGCACTTCGTAGGGGAAAAGTTATCACAATGTTGGCCCGCATGACATGCTCAGGTATAAGAAGTTTCTCATCACCAAAGTAAAGTAGCCTTCTAAACAATGCACAATAGTTTCCTTATCCTATTTTTCCAATCAACTTTATCAAAAGAAGAACCCACAGGAGACAAAATTCTCTCACTATCTCTCATTTTCTTCACTTGCCTGGTATGGGGAAAATCTGGGTTGAAGTTTGTCTCATTTCTGCCCGGGGACTCCGGCGATCTTCCTCTCTTTGGAAGCTCCAATGGTTTGCTGTCGGGTGGATTGATCCTAACAACAAGTACTGTACTAAGATTGATGCTTCTGGGAAGGAAAATCCTGTATGGAGAACTAAGTTTGCTGCTGTAGTTGATGACTCAAACTTTCAAGACGCGGCGCTACACGTTGAAGTATATAGCAGAGAGCCTATTTTTCTTAGGGAAAGGCTTCTGGGAACCGCAACTATTGCCTTGAAAGAATTTTTGGCCAAGTATGGTAAAAATTCTGAGGGTTCAAGATCAGGAGTTGAAGAAGTTGGGAGCTACCAGTTGCGTAAAAAAAATTCTAACAAACCTCAAGGATTTATTGACGTTTCCGTATGTATCTCAGAAGAAAGGGAAGAGCCGAGTTCATACCCAGGTATCTGACGAGTCTGTCTAGTAACTCCTTTCTGTAATTTTTTATGATACATTTTTGGCATATGAATGAAGCTTTTACGTATATGAACGTTACATTTAACTGGCAATTTTTTAGGTAATGAGGGAGGAATCATGCTCGCGGACCACAGCAACAACTTTATGTTGCCCAGTGAAGGTGCACCAGGACAAAACTACCCAACACAGCAGCCACTAGCCTCACTCCATCGACCAGATAACCAATTACAGTCAAATTATCCATATGACAATTCAATGCCATACTCTACAAACTACTCAAACCTATCCCACGGAGGACCAAGCTATGCTCCAGCTGCTGGACCTAGCTATCAGCCACCACGAACACCTCCGCCACCACCCCCACCTGTCAATGTAGGTTACATACCAACTTTTATGCCCAGAACCGGTAATTCATCGGAGACTTATGTTAATATGCCATCATCTGGACCCCCTGCAAGAGGGATGAGACCAGGCTTTGGCATGGGAGTAGGTGCCGGGGCACTAGCAGCAGGTGCTGTAATCTTTGGGGATGACTTCATGTCAGGATTTGATGTTCCTGAAGGCTTACATGATGCTAGTCTTACCATATCAACTGATCCTCCTCTCTGATGTTATTCTCTTCTGTAATTATGGTTTTATTACATAAGAAAGCAGCAAATTCAGTTGTTTTATAATGATCCGATTACTTTGGTGAAACAATTATACACAAGTCAGTTCTTTCATTTGGTCAAGGCTTATATGGCTGCAATAGCAGAAATTGAGGGAAAGATATTACAACACCAGCGTGAAACGATCAACTACCAAGTTCTCTAATAATTTGCGTTTCCTATCAAATAGCAAAACGTATGAACTGCCGTACAACAGAAATATCGACATCAATACTATGTTACATCTGTTGTGTATTCAAGTGATGTCTCAACAATCACTTACATTTCCGTGGAATCTTTTGCAAAGCTGCGGACTTAATATGGGTTTACAATTTGGTGATTACCGTTTAATTAACTCGCCAATCCGCTCTCTAAACAGCATAAACACAAATTTTTACGGCGTACAGATTCTAACTTACTGCTTGCATGCTCTTCCCCTCTGATTCTGAATACCCAAAAGCTCTTTGCAAAAACCTTGCAACAATTGAAACAAACTCCTCCACTTTTTCTTCTTGGGGCACGTGGCCACAATTCTTAATTACTTCAAAGGTAGATCCAGGAATGGCTCTTGAAACTCTCTCCGCATTCCAGGAGGGGACAATTCGATCAGTGTCGCCCGTGACAATCAGAACTGGGTTTCGTCATGAGAACAACAAATATTACCATGAATTTATATTGATTAGGCTTAATGATAGGATAAAGAAGAGTAAATTCTAAGAGATCAATCTTTGATAGGATGCAAGGAAACATGCATGCTTTACATTGGCTTAATACAGTCTAGATTAGATGCTCAAGTGCTCAACTAAGACATAGCTTGGTGTCATTACCAGGACACGAGATTTCATGAAGTCTTTTTGCCAGAGGTGGATTCATCTTGGATTCATTATCTATTAGCAGTGCTGCTGTGAATTCCACAAGAGCCCTGTCCCAACCCTTGACCCTCAATGGCTGCATAAAATACAAATTCCATGTCAGTGCTCTGTAGACACGCACTGATTATGCCACTTAAATTATCCCATTGATTAAAGTTCTTTACTCTGCCTTACAGAAAACTGAGAAGAAACAAGAATAATAAAGCAATATTACCTTTGTATAACCCTCTATGACATGTTCAGCAACTTCTTTAGAATTATACCATGCACGCCTAACAGCAGCTAGGCCAAATTTATCAATCAATATTCTTACCTGAGAATCATGTAGGCAAGTCATTGGTAAGTATATAATAAGGTCTGTGAAAACCTTAAACCTAGTGTACCATGAAAATCATCTAGAAAGAAATTATGTACCAGTGTTACACCAACAGCAGAGCGCAGAGTTGCTGACAATACTTTCTTATATAAAGAGTGGAGCATATCTGCCATCCCCTTTGCTACTTGCATCATAGCCTGGGTGATGTATTTTAAAAACATTGACAAAGTTGTGTAAACTTTGAGAAATGGCTTCAATAGATTAACTAAATTTGATGTGTCTCTTTCAGTCTGCTCATTTCCTCCCAGGGGATTTCCTTCATCAACCTTTTGTATGAGACGTGGGGCCAATATAGCAGGGGCAATGAGGATCAGGGCAGCGACTCTTTCAGGAGCTTCAAAATATGAATTAACTGCTACAAGGGCACCAGCAGAATGCCTGGCAAGCCATTGTTTTACTAAGTTCAGATAGATCATGGTTTTTGTGCAAGAACCGAAATGCCTAAAAACTATTTATAGATGGACAAATTGCACATATTATGATCCAATTTGAATGAAAAGGGAAAAAGAAACTTCTGCCTAGCATGTTGGTAACTGTGCTGAAATTGACACCCCAATGCAAGCTAGACATTTAAAATGAAGAGAGCAATCAACAGAATAAAGCTGTAAGGAACATACCCTACAAGAATTGCCTTCTCAGCTGCCAAAATATTAATGAAGTACAAGGTAGCCAGCACAGAAAATGCCATAGAGTATGGATTCAAAGGCTTTTTATTCTCAGTATCAGGTGTTGGCTGCTGAAAAGGAAAAACCCTTGATGTCAACCCAAAGGCTGGCCTATCAAAGGCAAGAACTTTGGAGCTGGTGGTCTTTGCCAAAGGCTTCATAGCTCGATTCCATGAGAAAACTGAGGCTCCAAATCCGTGAAACAAAATCATTGGAAAACCAATTTTCTTAGTTGCTGGAGGAAGCTGAGAGGCAGTCTGGCTTTGTAATGAGTTATGCGATTGTGATTCTGCATCGTATACCTTGTAGTGTAAGTGCACCCCATTGAACTCGCAGAAACAACTGTCTGGATCAGCCAAAAGTTTAGGATCCACCAATTCATCTTGATCAATCCCAGCTATCCTTTTCCTTTTCTGCTTTGTTTTCACATCCAACAGTTGCTCTGAAAACTCAAATCAAACAATGCAGTATTGTAAGTAGCCATTGGAAAAGGGCAAGGAAGAACACAATAAGTCTAAAAAATCTCTAGCGCACAATTTTTAGAAAAAGAAAAAAAGAAAAAAAAGAAAATGTATTTCCTTTCCCTCAATGTCCAAATCACCCAACAGAAAGCAAATACTACAAAAGAGGAAAAAAGAATTAACAGTAAGTTGATCTGCCACAAGTACCATTATACCAATTACTGCTATCCATTTTTCCAGGCAAAATTTTTGTCATAAATCTATTGTTTGAAGCAGGAATGTTAATATAACAGCAACTCCAAACACTTTAAAAGACCATAACAAAAAAAGAAAAAGAAAAAACTGGTCTTGGATTTAGAATTTTTCTTGATCTTTTAGCTTTATCTTCAATTTATTAAAGGGCTCCATCAACCAAACACATGAGAATTATTTAAACGAAGCAAGGTCCTCAATTACGCAAGTGTTGTGTGTACAGAGGATAAGCAATAATTAAATGGATAATATAAAAAATAATAATAATAAAGGGACAAGAAAATAAACCGGGGTAGTGGGCACCGGGGGCTGGAGAGGAAGAAGCAGCAGCATGGGTGGTGATGGTGGTGGTCCTCTTGATCTTCTTGATCTTCTTGGATATGCTGCTACTAGCACTGCAACTGACTCTTGGCTTGTTCTTGTCCAATTGTTTGAGATTGTGGCGCCTAAATTCATATGTGAACTTGAAAAAATCTGAATTTACAGCAACACCCATTTTAGCTTTCTTATAGAAAATACAACTTTAGATATTCAACTTCATAATTCAAGCCACACACTCGAGCACCCCGAAAGACAGGAGAGTTCAAGAAGAGGAGAATCACTGCACGTCAGCACCCAACTGACAAGAACACAACTGTTAACTTAAAGACAACGATGTCGTTTCGGCAGGCGTATCCCTACAGTGTTAGAAAATAATGAATTAGTTTATACATTTATCACCTTTCTCAAATTGGTCCTCGGAAAATGTAAAGGGTGACAAATTGAAACGACACGGCATCTATTAAATTGATCGACTGAATTGACAAACACACGAACTAATAAAAAATTACTCGAACCAATGTGACCTTTTTTGATTATAACGAATTACATTTTCATAATAAATTGGAAACTTTGAAGTAGCTTGACTCGAACGAAGATGGAGGCTCTGGTGTGCAGGAAACTGGGCGATCCAACGGTCTCAATTCACGATGAAAAATCGCCCATTGTGTTGAGTAAAACTGAGCCAATTCCACAATTGAATTCTTCAACTGCAGTTAGAGTCAGAGTGAAAGCCACCAGCTTGAACTACGCTAATTACTTGCAGATATTGGGGAAATATCAAGAGAAACCACCATTGCCCTTCGTCCCCGGCTCCGATTATTCGGGCACTGTTGATGCAGTGGGCCCCAATGTCTCAAATTTCAAAGTGGGTGACACTGTTTGTGGATTTGCTGCCCTTGGCTCCTTTGCTCAATTCATCGTCGCTGATCAGTCAGAATTGTTCGTACTTTTTACTATTTTTGTTCTTTAATAATCTAAGTTGGAATTGGGATGATTTTTTAATTCAATTTCATTTGATATGTTTTGCTTTATCAAAGATTTCCAGTGCCAAAGGGATGTGATTTGTTGGCTGCTGCTGCACTTCCTGTTGCATTTGGAACCTCACATGTTGCTCTTGTTCATCGGGCCCAATTGTCCTCCGGTCAGGTACCATTATTCCTATGAATAAGAAATACCACAACATTCAATTTGGCTTCAATTTGCCAAATTGACAAATTTGGCAATCGGTGCCAACTTTGTCATGCATTGTGGTGCCAACTTTGTCATGCAATTGTAGTCAAAGTCTACATTCTAGCTCAACAATTGCATGCTTGAATTTGGATAGTGATTTTCCATCAACCGAGGATGAAGAAGAGGTTCTGACCTAGGAACCTTCACAGCAAGAAAAATTCAAGATGCAATTGTTGAACTAGCATGTAGACTTTGACTACAATTGCATGACAAAGTTGGTACCGATTGCCAAATTTGTCAATTTGGCAAATTAAAGCCAAATTGAATGTTGTGGTAGGTAAGAATTGCTTGCCTATAAATATAAGTTACTGGGAATATGTTTAAATCTCTTGTTGTTGGGTATAAGTGAGTGGGTGATTGGTAAATATTAGCTGCGATATTAAGTAGAGTCACAGCAGGTACAAACAAACCCTTTATAATTGTTAATGATGGATGGGTATGTAGGTCTTGCTTGTTCTTGGTGCTGCTGGAGGTGTTGGTGTTGCCGCTGTTCAAATTGGCAAGGTTTGCAGAGCCACTATCATTGCCGTTGCTAGGTACTTTGTTCCCTATTCAACAATTCCTTTTATACATGTTTTTGCTGTAAATATTTAGTTTGCTATTGTTCGATTGATTTCCTTAGGTATTGTTTTATACCTATACATAAGCTTTGTGTTGAATATTATATATCAGGGGTGCTGAAAAGATAAAATTTTTGAAGTCCTTGGGTGTCGATCATGTAGTTGACTTGAGCAATGAGAGTGTCATTCCGAGTGTCAAAGAGTTCCTCAAGGCAAGGAAACTCAAAGGGGTTGATGTTCTATATGATCCTGTTGGAGGCAAGCTTACTAAACAATCCTTGAAGCTTTTGAACTGGGGTGCTCAAATCTTAGTCATTGGCTTTGCTAGTGGGGAGATTCCAGTAATCCCTGCTAATATTGCTCTTGTTAAGGTACTTGATTCCTACTCACTCCATTGAAATTCCTATAGTCTTTTTTCTGTCTAATTTTTACATTATCACTGGCTTGCAAATTACTTAAAAGCTTCTTCATTTACATTCCTCCAAGAATATAAAAAAAAAAAAAAAAGATTTAAGAGATTGTTTAGTTGGCCTAATTTACACCCGAGAAGCCATATGATGGGCTAATTTTTTGTAATAATGACATGAATAATTCTTTTTGACATGAGAAACTGTTGTTTCTGACATCTTTTGTCTGAATAATGATACTAATGTAGTGTTTACGAAGCCTACAAATTACTGCTTCTCTCTAACAAATTATGTGTTCTTCAAATGTATGCCCTTGTACAGAACTGGACGGTACACGGACTTTACTGGGGTAGCTATAAAATACATCGACCTCATGTGCTTGAAGATTCTCTTAGGGAGTTACTCTTATGGGCTGCAAAGGGCTTGATTACCATCCATATTTCTCATACTTACAGTCCATCAGAGGTGAGAAGCTCTCTAATGCTCTTTTAATTTTTTTTTTTTTTTAACTGAACATTGTAAACTTTTTAAAGTATCAAATTGTGGGTACAAGGTAACTTGGCTGGTAAGATTTGTAGATTTGTGAGAAGTCTTGGGACCACTTCCCACTTAGACCAGGTCACGAGGGTCGAAGTGGGGCTTTGGTCCTTTTGGACAACACAACCTAGCAACTCTCTGAGAGTACATCTGTAGTTATTCTTTCCTTTCTTCTTTGATTTTGCAAGGAAGGTGGTCACCTTTGATCTCCTACTCTATATTATGATCTATTTCTGACTGAGTTTTGTTGGTTGGTATGGAAGGTTGCTTTTGACAAATAGAACATTGCACCCTTTTTTTTTGTTTGTGTGTGTTTTTGTTGGGGGGGGGGGGGGGGGGGGGGGAATTAATCATTTTATTTTTCCGCCTATAAATTGGGGATTTTTCAATTGTATATAATGCGAGATCTGACTTGCTTGATCAATTTTCCTTTACAGGCCAACCTTGCCTTCTCTGCCATTGAAGATAGGAAAGTAATTGGAAAGGTGATGATTGCTTTTGATGACATGAAAAGTATCAGGCCTAGGCTTTAAGTTGATCATCATTACTGGGCTGGTATGCAATGGAGAATGTTTCTGCGGCTCTTGATCATCAAAATTAGCCTTAATTAATACATGGCACATTTAGTTGCTCTTATATGAGAGAAAATCTATGACTTTGTTGTGAAGCATGAGAATGCAAGTCCCTGGCAATTGAGGTTGTCAAAGTTTGGATAACAATGAATGCAAAATAAGTACCGTAAAACCTTCTCGTGTGGCCTGTTTTAATTTTTTTGAAGCACTTCTGAACTTATTTACACAGTAAAACCTTGGTAAATTAATAGTCTTGGGACAATGAAAAATTTATTAATTTATAAAGATTATGTTCATAAAAGAAAAATTATGAAGTATAGAGGTAGCATAATTAGAAAATTTAATGATTTTGTCAAGTTGTATGATATGATTTTGATTTGATCTTAATTGATTGAATCTATCACTTGATAATTTTTTGGTGGGATTGCATGATTGGATCACAATTATACAACAACTGATCAAATGAGACTTTTTAGAAATAATATATTAAGCTGATCTTTTTTACTTCTCTCAACATGAATTTATTAAATTATTAATTTATCGCATTGACTTCAAGTTGGAAACTAATAAAGATTATTATTTAATCAAAATTATTAATTTATTAAGTATTAATTTATCGCATTGACTTCAAGTTGGAAACTAATAAAGATTATTATTTAATCAAAATTATTAATTTATTAAGTATTAATTTATCGATATTTTACTTTACATTGTTTATAAAGCTTTGGATTACATCCTTTCTACTTGCGCTTCACAATTTCATATACTTCGAGCAGATGCTGACTAGTTACTACTTATGCACTTTCAAATGCTCTGTCAAAAGACTTGTCCCTCGTGTAAGGTTGCAAAATAAAATCAAATCAACAGAACTTCCAGATTGTATACCATGGGGAAAATTCAGCAACTAATTGCAGGATCAATTTCAAGTCATGTACGTTGGACTTATAAATATACAACATGGAGCACAGACATTCATAATCACAGACGTTATTCATTGCTCGAACTAGAGTGAGGTGACATACAACAGTGTCCACTAACATAAGCACATTATTGCCATGAACATTCTGCTACATGTCAATTTCAAGTCATATACATTAACAAGCAACAAATTGTTTTGCAAGAAATCAGTATATTTACACTAACAACAAATTCTGGGTTTCATATTTACTGAGGGCAAGAATGTATATTAGGTGCAGATGGCAGAATTGCCCTACCGGGACCTGCTGACTGTTTTCAGAAAGCGGACATATTCTTGCTGCAACAACTCTCCTCCATGTACTGGATCAAAGCTGCACCTATAGAAGCTGAAAATGGAGAAAAGGATGTATGAGATGGATGCCGAAACATTCAAAACTTTGTGCACATCAAAGCAACTAAGCAGCAGAAGCTGTTCAAAGAATAGAGGAGAATCGCATACCTTCCATCCATGCTAACAATGACGACAGTATTCTGAGAACCAAATGCTGCAATGAAATGGGTGACTTCTGGTATGTGGAACTGAGCAAATGACCACTCTGAGCTAAAATATTTTGGTAGAACTCCTGGCAGAAGATATCAGAAGAATGAAAAGTTCAGGAAACAAACACTTGAATTTAGTTATTCAACAATCTCAACAGCTAATGAACTCTATCCAACTTCAGACCTTAACGATAATTATCTATGCTGATTACTGCTACCACAATGTTTATATAATGAACAAATCTTTCTTACCTCTCATAAAAGACAATGATGAACCAGGGTTGGCCCCAGTGCTTGGAGAAATAAGAGTGTCAAAGGAAGAAGAATGGTTGAGAAGTTCTGTACTCTGAGAAGGAGTAGAAAGAGAGGATGAGGAGTCCTCGCCAACCACTCTAACTCTGAGACTGAATATATGAACAGTGCCTTTGTCACTTGCCACAGCCAACCATTGGACATTTGGAGAGAGAGCAATACTGTAAATCTCTGCTCTATCAACACCTCTTCGAACCTACATGGAAGCAATTACATTCAATGTATATTTTTAGATGATTTATGGGTTCAAAACGTTACAAAAACTCCACAAACAATTTAGATATCATGAACAATGGAACTTAATTGTTACTTTTCATACTATATTTACAGTACATTGTCAAAGAAGTTACCCCTGGCAAAATAAATCTAACTGAATATCAATAGAGACCTACGCTAAGCTTATTAATATGCTTTATCATTTAACCAATGGGTATTTGTATTTGTAAAATGAGTAATTTTGAAAATGTTGTATGAGATAAAACAGAATGCACTTTAAATGAGAGCAATATTAGCAATAATTGATGATCCGTTAAGCTACCTCTTGCAAGCGAGTACCATCCACCGTGTTGAAAATTCTTATCAAAGTGCCCCTGGTACTAGCAGTAGCAAGAAGCAGGCCGTCCAATGTGAGGGTAAAGCACGCAATATGAGAATCGTGAGCATTTATTAGCTTTATCATATTGAGCCCAAAGTGCTCAATGCGAACCTGTCCACGTTGGAGACCCGGGCAAGCCAACACAGAAGTACTCGAATTATGAGAAAGACAACAAAGGCCCCTTGGATTCGCGAGAGTCTCTATCTGATGAAGCAACTTGAGATCAACAAAACTATAAACATATATCTTATGCTCAAGAACAACCACAATTCGTTCCCTACTCAATTTCACAGAGCGAACATCAGACCTAAACGCAAACTCACCAATGCACCGGCTCTGATGATCATCCCAAATAATAACTTTATTAGGAGGATACTGAGAATTATCCCCAGCACCAACAAGTGCCAAAATATTACAACGAAACAACATCTCAACAATCCTAAACCCACCACTTTTCAAATCACGTCTAAAAGTTTCCTTAAACGGCTCACAATTATAAATTCGAAACCCACAACTCGTTCCAGCGGCAAAACAACCATAGTCCTGGTTCCAAGACACAGAGATCAACTCAATTTCGTCAATATCACTGAACCCCGTTTGCGGGTGGCCAAATGAAGCCGAAGCGGAAGCCGAAGCCCCAGCATTGGGGGATCCAAAGGGGCCCGGTGGAAGAATTTCTCGAGATGTCGAAACAGTTGAAGTCATGTGGGACGAAGAAACGGTCAGCAGCAGCAGCAATCAAAGATGAAAGTCTTATCGATTGTGAATAATTTCAGTGGCGCCCCCTGTATTCATACAATATTATGAAATATCAGACAAATACGCTAATTCCAACAGATTCTGCAAACTACTGTATCTCTCATAGCATGTAGAGTTAATGCATCTAAGCAGGCAGCAGGCAGCAGGCAGTGATCAATGATCGGCAATTTGCGATCGTGAAAATATCAGTCGGGCCCCCTGATTTCTTACTAGATTATATAATTCCAAACAAACAAAGTGATTTAATCGAAGAGTACAGAAATGAGAAATCGAATAGAGACACTAACCTTGATGTTGTGATATGAGAAATCAAATTAATGATCATCAGATCAAATTTTCTCTTTCGCTTTGTGAGAGATCTGAGAGAGAGAGAGAGAGAGACGTAAAAGGAAACAAAACAGCCCAAATTTTTTTCTTTTTTTGAATTATTCGTTGATTTATTCTGTTCCCTCCCCAACAAATTGATTGGTGCACGTGGCGATCTTTAAATCTCTTGTGATGTACGACTCGTGTCTGCCGCTCACAACTTAAGCTGCATCGAGTGGGTTAATGATTGTCACATACACTAACAACGCTAATACGTACGAGTAGAAGTAGAAGTAGAACTGGGCTGGACCCAAACAAAAATTTGAAGACCATTCATTTATTGCTTTTACAATTTTGTTGGGTTTTCTCTTGGACTCTGGCGATGGAAATCAAAGGGTACCGTGCCCCCCAGAATTTGGCACAATTCGCTTTATCAGATTTTGTTGATTCACCTGACAGGGGAAAATGATATTTGTCCAAAACAGAGATAGAAACTTTAATTTTGTATGACCAGAATGATGCTTCTTGGATATAGTGAAAATTATGTCGCCAAATATAATTGCTCTTTTGTCGTCACGTACGTACCACCATGCATGTTAGGTACAATGTATTTCGAAAATTTGCTAACTCTTTCAACTTTGTAGGCTCTATTATGATACTAGAGGTAATTTAAAAGAATTAAGATGTACTCCCTCAATAATAATAATAATAATAATAACAATAATAATAATAATAAGAAGGTTTACTTAGAGTTCAACTTTATTATGTATCCGAGAAGGGAATGTATATTTAAAGATATTTGAGATTATGATTCTCTTTTTATTTGAAATTTCTTAAGTTTTTAAAAGATCTTGTACCGTCTATTTTTTAATGATAATATTTTTTAAAGATATTTGAGATTAGGATTCTCTTTTTATTTGAAATTTTTCTTTTAATGATAATATCTTTTATCTGATGAGAAGGGAATGTATGTATATTTACATAAATATTACTCCCCGAGTTAAAATTTAAAAAAGAAAAATTTTCGTAATAGCAAACAAGGAAGCGAGCGAGCAACACACTTGTGATCAAAGAGAGAAGCAAGCAAGCACAACTTTCCGGGCATGAAATAGCAATAGTTCTCATGATGATGATGATATCATCCATTTGGTGACCCATTTTCAATGAAATTATACGTGAATAAAGTGAGTCGTGAGACAATTACATTACCCACACACACACAAATAACAAGCGTTAGATCAAACATCATTTTTTTCTTTTTTAATAGTTTCATGTTTGGTTCTTCTCGAGAATAAGAATTAAATATTGCCGACAATCATGTCTCACAACTTGCATAGTTTTGGCAGCTGATGATGCAAATCTCTCCTCTCTTTTTTTTCTTTTTCTTTTTTCGAATTTTAATTAATTATTGTGAACGATTTGATTCCTGATTTTATGGTGGACCACCCAATTAAATAAAGAAAAAATGGTGGGGGGGGGGAACATATAAAATTGGCGGAAACAGACGCTAGGGCATAGGGCTATAGACGAAGACGAAGACGAAGATGAAGATGAAGATGAAGATGAAGATGAAGATGGAAGGGCTTCTTGACTCAAGACTAATTTCTAAAACCGGTATGCTCATCCATATTTGGCAAATTATTACACAACACAACATATAACACACACGCCCCAATCACAAAACACAAAGTTGGGCAACAAGTACCGAAGCAGTATTCAAGTTGAGCAAAGTACTCGAAAATTTAATAAAATATGGCGAGTAGACCAAAAGCGAAGTGGATCCGACTGTACTTTGTCTCTTGAATAATGAAAAGATTAAAGAGTTTAATTATTTAGAGGGTTTTTAATTCCAAAATGGGTCTATTTTATGCTTTTCTTCTGTACTTGGTTACTCACATAACTAGTTATTAAAGTATATGCTTTCACCAACTTTTCAAATCACCAGTCATAAACCCTAGATTTTAGTTTATTTTACTCCCAAGAAACATTACTGTCCAGTCATATGTTGCACATATATAAAAGCAAAAGCAAAAGCAAAGCAATGTATTTGAAACTGCTGCAAATCAAGTATACAACAACATGATCAGTAAGCTTTGGACTAAAATGTAAAATTGAGATGAACAGTAAAAGTTGCCTCATCTGATTGCATTGCACCCTGCAAGTAGATAGTGTGGCAGAGGGAGCTCATCACAACCACCAAAAGGAAAGTTTGTGTTTGCGTAGCGGACAAAACTCAAAAGCAAAGGTTATTAATTTGATTGGATGGTGGAGAAGCCCACCGCAAATTAATTCGACTGTGGTTTCTGGCTTTTTGGCAAAGGAAAAGATAAACTCTTCTCTCCTTCCTTCATTCAATGGATCAATCATCGTAGCTCCACTGAGAGTCTCTGAGTCTCGATTCCAAGCTAGACTCAATGCTTCCTTATTCTTTAATAATAACCAATAACCATTCATCATCTCAAATATTGATTGATGAGTGAAAGTAACTTGAACATGCTCCTTATTTTGGTTTTTTTCCAGTCAGTTTAGGCTTTTAGACCAAGCCGTCACTTACTTAGAGTTGAAAGTGCATCTCCTAGGCAAAGATGAAACAGGAATAACTTTGAGAGCAATGTTAATTATCACAATAAAGTAGAGAAATTAATTGCATATAAATATGTAAGAATTAAATTAATGAATGAAAGGAATAGAACGAAGGAGCTCCCTTCAGTCCAAGCACAGAAAAAGAGAGGAGGGAAATTATCTCCCGCATCATTCACACAATCACAGTAGCGACAAAAAAAGCACGTCTACTGAGTGCTTGAATGAATGAGTCGGCAGCTAGTTCGTCCCCTTTTTCCCATCCATGAGTGGGCTGAAGGAAGCTCCCTCACACCATTTCTTCATCATACACACACACATATGTATTTCATCCAACTACTAGCTTAATTAATCAGCTTAGCTTATCACAATTAATTCCTAACAATATGTGTGTGTGTGTGTGTGTGCGTGTGCGTGTGCAAAAGAAACTTTCAATATCAAGGGCTAATTTTGTGCTAACAAAATCAAGGCTAGCTAGGAGAGATTTCAATGTAGCTGAAAATGCCCAAATTGGAGTCAGGATTAGAAAGGTACTATCAAGAGATCAAGCTAAAGCTAATGAGTTAATCTGACTGCAGCTTCAATCATACACAAGAAACAGTTTCTGCTTAATCTATACATGTTAGCTATATGTGCCTTGAAATTGTCAAAAACTATGTACAAGACATGATAATTAACCCAGTAGGAAAATAACAAGGTAGGGACCCAAACTGTGATGTAATATTATGATAGGAAAAAAAAAAAAAAAAAAGAGGCAATCACTCAACAAACTAACAATTTAATAGCAAATATTGCTTCAGGGATTTTCTTTCTGCTTGATCTTCTGAAACGAAGAAACATTGATAATATTTGCAATCAAAACATCCTCAGAAAGGAAAAACAACACTTAATTTACATAAAATCAGACACCTAAATCTTAATCCTTGTTCTCTCATTCTTGGAATCCAAACAAAAAGTTTTTTTCTGAGGAAAAATGTCAAGCATACATCTAAGAACATGATATGCTGAGTTCCCTCCAGAAAACATAATTAAATATGAAAATAAAATTAAAGAGCATATTAAGATTTAATTAATTATCATGATACAAGAAAGTAGTTAGAAAGATAAACAATACAAATCAAAGAAAGTAAACATTATTCAACTTAACTGGGCATCCTTGCTTTCTCCATACACTGAAACCCTAAATCTCAAGTAATGATCGTGAAGTTTGAAACCCTAACTTTCTGTGATGTTATTAACTATGTTAACTCACACTTCACTGAGCAAAACAAAGAGGGCCAAGTGTGAGAAAAGTTTAAGAGAAAGCTCAGGTAATGTTTGTAGAAAATAAATACACAAAAGAAATTGTAATAAAGAAGAAAAGAGAATAAGTTGCCAAAAATAAGGAAGGTGGAGATAAAGAAGTTTGATTTCATAATTCATATGGGAAGGTAGCTGCAAAAGAAGATGATGGGTCATTTTCTTTCATGAGAGTTAGAGACAAGAAAGCGACTCTAGCCAAGAGATCTTAACAAAATCCAATGGAAGAGAGAGAATAAGCAGACGCACAAGCCCGAGCTTTTACTTTTCTTTGTCTTTGGGGGGTATTGTATTTGTAGCCAGATGAAAATGAGTTGAAGCAAATTCATAATAAAAGTGAATGAATAAATGAGCAGGAGTTACTAATTTCACTTTCATAATAAATAATCAGCAAAAATAAATAGATAGAGGCATTCCAACTAGTTGACTCTGGCCAGTGGCCACATGAAAATATGAAAACACTTCCACTTCCAAGATAGCACCACTGTGACTGTGAGTGGCTGTGAAAATTGAATGACTGAATCCACTGTGCAATAGACTGCACTACAATTAATGCCTAGTCCTTTGCCATAAACTGATAAACATGACATGAATGATGAATTCACACTTCACAAACACTGCTTATATACACTTCCATATTCAATTTTCAAATGTTGCTAGATGATGACCAAATTGGGGATAATATTTTCTTCTTTTACTTTTAGTTATTAAATAGAAAATAAAGAAGTACAATAATGACATTTGAGATAAATCTGATTCCCTTTCTGTTTGAAATATTGTCATTAATCTAAGCATGTTGTACTTTGTTGTTGTCAAATTATTAGCATTGATTCTTTATATATATATATATAGTTAACAAATTCCTAGTTTTAATTATGTGATCGCATCATTAGATTTTAAATTGATTTGGCACTTGTAATTTTTAATCTTAAATGTATGTGGGTCACTATTAATAGATTTAGATGCAAATGACAGATTGATACGCAATTTACTTTTCATTCACATTATCACATGATAAAATAAACTAGTTCATTATGGAACTTAAAGTAATTAACTCAATCAGATTATATTATAAAGCAGGTTCTTAAAAAACTTAATTGCTTTTCTTGATGCTGTTGTTTTAATAAATATATTTCAGGTGTTTTCTTGAACCAAAGGTCGATCTCATAATTTTCTGACGTTGTACTTGATGACACTAATAAATTTCAGGTGATTCTGATGTAGGACAAATTAGGGTTTAGTAACTTAAGTTGTCGTACCAAGATTTTTTATTTTTGTCAATTCAATTAAAGTCATATTTGGCATGTATTTTTAGTCTTTTTCCTGAAGAGAGTAAAATTTTCTTTTCATGTCTGAGTTAACTTAAAAATGTGATCTTTCCATTACTATAAATAACCAAATAAACAGGGTAAGCATGTGTTACTTAACCATTCTTTTAGTCAATAAATTTTCATTTCCTTCGAGAATTATTGTTCTGTGCATTTGGGAAAAGTTTTGGGTGTTCCATGAGTACATTTTTTTTTTTTTTTTACTATTTGTAACGTGCATACTTACAGTGGCATAGCTAAAAAATCAAATTCTCGAGAAAAAAATAAAATGTAAAGAAATAAACGATGATTTCATCTGTCGTATCTGAGTTTTAGCTAGAAACCAAGACTTCAGCCTTTAGGAGAAAGGCAACAAAATTCCCAAATGGTGAAAAATTAAAATATGGTTTTAGTTTTTTTTTTTTTTTTGGGTTAATAATGAGTTTAATGGATTCCGTTGGATTAGGTATTTGTGCTTGATTTAAATTCAACAATTGGGCTAAAAGTTATAAATCGACGGGATTTTTTTAGATTTAAAGTTAAATTAGCGAAATAATCAATCCAATAAGGGCAAGTTTTTAATTTCAATGGAACAAGATAAAAACATGTCTTTTAAAGTTTTTTGAACATGCATGGACAATTGTTTTTGTTAATTCTCATAGTAGCTTAACCATCATATATTTATCTAATTATGATAATATTCACACGCATACGGTAAAAAGAGAAGAAATTACGATGCTATATGAACATAAAAGACTCTTCTCTTGGGATTTGACAACCCTCTTCTGAACTTGAAATTTTCCTTTATAAAATTATATTTTTCCTCTGAGATCCTTGCGTTGTAGATTCGACAACCCTCTTGAAAATTCGAGAAATTTCACACTTTTTCTCTTTTTCAATATACTTAACCCGCTTTCGTTTTCCTTGTTGCTTAAAGTTTTTGCAATTTGATTCGTAAGGTTAAAAGTAACGTCTAAAGTTTAGTGTACATTGTTAGGTCATACGTGTCCCAATCTCTAAACTGTTTATGGATGAAGCTGATGCACCAACATGTTAGGACATTTTCATGCCAATTAATTTCGGAACAAGTACTCAAGGACAAGGCTTCCGGTACCCACTTGCTATTTCTATTGATTAAGACATTACTCTGTTGACATAGAATACTCAATTTCGAAGGGTTAATGAGTCTTTAGCAAAATCACACGCACAAGGTGAACATAAAATGCAATCATCAATAATTTGTCAACTTGTTAGGAACCATGAGAGCCTAGAATTGAACCTAATGTAGAAAAATTCTTGAAAAAAATGGATGTACTTGCATACATTATTCCTCATCGCTATGAATTATGAATGAAGATATGATACAACGAGCCAAAGAGTACTTAAGTGGGTGGAAAACAGTTAAGCAGGTACACACATATATAAGCAGCAGTAGCGGTAGCAGCAGCACACAGCTTCTTTTAAGATAGCCCATATATCTATAAAGCTCTTAGAATGCCAGAGAATTTCAAAGGGTAATAAGTGCTTTTACCTATTGACTCCTCCCTGCTCAGCTGCATCGTGCAGGTAATTCATAGAGATAAGTGCTTTTGTGGTGACCACACGTTAGCTTATTATCTACTTAGGTGGTGCACATATATATATATATATATACACACACACACACACACTTGAGTCTCATTTGGTATCATCACTCATCCAGTTGTCTGTAGCTATAATGCTACAGGGAGAGGATGAACTTTAATCTGCAAAGTATCAACTCGTGAAAATCATGCAATTGGATCCTCGACATATCACATATGATCTGGACACAACTTGAAAGGAGTTTTGTCATGTTAAGGTCAGCAGGCAATCCTAACGCTAGTTGCAAACTAAGGAATAGGATTCTCTCCTGATTTGGGTATTATTGAGATTTTAATTATATTTTGTCATGTGTTTTTTAATGGTAGTGTATAGATAAAATTTAATTTCTTTTATTTTTTTATTTATTAACATCCAATTAGTGATTGAGTTATTATGATCAGATCAAAGAGAATCTTAATCCTGCAAACCAAACCGCACATTGCTAACTAGTCGCTGACATTTAAGTGCCTTTCGATGAATAGATTGCCCAAATGTACATTCGTGACAGGAGTAAATGTTCGAATAGTCCTATTATTTTAGGTTAAATACTTATTTAGTTTTTATATTTTAAAAAATATTTCAAGACACCTTTGTTATTTAATATGTGATACTCTTACCATTCTTTTTTTCTTATCTTTTAAAAGAGACATTAATTAATTGTTTTATGAAAAAGTTAATTAATAAATTAAGCATAATTATTTCTTAGCAAATTAGGTGATAATTACTAGTATGAATGAATTGATACTTTTCATACCCTTACAATAATCATCTAATTATTTAAAATAAATAATATTGGATAACTTATAGCAATGTTTAATGCAGTTGCAATTATTTGTGAAAAATAATAATTTACTGAATTAATTATAAAAGTAAAATAAAGAAATTAAATTTATTTTTAGTTTTAAAGCTAATTTGTCAATTAACACTTTTTTTTTTATAGATAAACTAATTAATATCCTCAACAATACTGTTACAATAATATTATTGTAAAAGTAAAGAAAAAAAAAGGGTATGAGTGTAATATATTTAATAGCAAAGATTTTTTGAGATATTTTTCAAAATATAAAAATTAAATAAACGCTTAGGCCAAAATATTTATCCTCCATGAAAATGAAGGATGTGTGCTAAACTCTATTGAACTTGACTCTAGTATGACTTTAGGAAATGACTTGAATGATGTAGTATAAGTGGAAATTGGAGACAATGAAATACTATTACTATTAACATTAGTTTACGTATTCTCTAAATCGGAAGCTAGCCACTACCCGTCTTTTTGGACGCAAGGCATCCTCATGGCCAATTCAGACGGAAGATATTATTAGGTGGGAGAGTTTGGCTAGGGCAGCACGTATGTTAAAAGATAACTAAGTTTCATCTCAAGATATATGTTTAAATTGAAATCTTTTACCTTAGGTTTATGATAGGTATATTTGTATAATGCACGAATATTTCTTATACTCTATTGAAATCTCTAATTTTACTACAGTAGATATAATATCTATCTAGGGTCTCAATAGATTTTAAATTGTATAAGTGTTTCTGTCTAGAATTCCAATTTATACATAAAATCATTTCATCTTGAGATGAAATAAGGATAGATTTCTCCCCACATATTAATGTTAGTAAATTTACGATCTTAGTGTTTTCTAGATCTCTGAACATTATTAAAACCCATCTCCAGACCTCTAAACTATACTGTAATAAGCATTTTTATCTAGAGTGCAGAAAACTGATCTGATGGCCAAGGAATACAACAATTGTACAACAAAAAGAGGTAGACATGTTGAGGGTGCGAGTATCCTTGACCAGAAAAAAACCCAAATGGAGGGGATGAGGCCTAAGTGTGCTGTAGTCATATGTTGTAAGTTGTAGCTTTGGTCAAGTATAAAATAATTTGTCCTTTGTCTTGTAATTTTTGTGGTGAATATGAATCATCCCACTATCAATGTTGGCAAAGAAGAAACATGAAAAGATACTACGAGATAACAATAATGATGCAAATATTGAAGGGTCAATGCTATATACAAACCCCATCATGTGATGTTGACGAGTTTTTGAGTTTCACCACACAGCCATGGGCCCAAAACTTCCTGTTAAGACTCAAGCACTGTGCAAAAGGTAACACTTAATGGTCAGTGTGTCAGTAAATGTTCTCAATCTTACTAGCAAGCTTGAAATGATAGGCCCGTCCAGGCAATGTAGCACAATTGCCGTTTTATTCTGATTATTATTAATTAATCTGATGATAAATGGGCACTTGGGCATCTCCCTAATCAAAATTGGCCAGTGTGAGCCAGTTCTCAGAGGTGCTAGGATCATTCTTTTGGAGTCATAAGTTTATTGTCATGAACCCATATGAAGTAGGCAGATTCTGGCCTCATTCAGATCGCTGCACTTTTAAGGAGTCCATTAGAAATTTAGAAGAAAAGGTGAATAGTGCATGCGTCCAGCACCGTCGGGTACACAGGCTCTACTCCCATTGAAAATATTAAATACTTGGTGGCATCATTGTAAAAAATTTGGAGTTTTCAGCAGAGAATGCAAGAGATATAACTAAGTACAACCTGATTTATAACTGACCACGGCTGTAATGTAGATAATCTCCAGTTGATTTCCCAGTTCCCATTCTGATTTAAGTGTGTGAACTAAAGATGAACATAAAATAAGTTGCAAACAGCTACAAGCTTCCTCTTTTATCAGAAAGTTAAATGTATGAATGGAATAGGGGTTAGAATTCTCTCTCCTTTGTTTAACAATCCTCGAACTTCACATATGTAACGAATGAACTCATTACCAATCTGATCTTGATTCTGGTAATATTTTTCTTTTCCACCTCTCTAGACAATTCGCGAATTACGTTTTAAATGATATGCATCAGCTATTTGCATGTGTAAAGATATACAATGAAGCAAAAGCATGGTTTTAGAACAACTGGAAGAGCAAGCTTGTTGATCCATCCCCAAATGATCGCAGATCAGCAGGCTTAACCAATGCTCTGCACAGTGGGCAAGTCCTTTCTCTCTCCAACCTGAAATGCAGACATTGAATTGGTCAAGTCAAAGAAGGAAGCCTTGCAATACAGTCTATACAGTTGATATCTGCTTGCCTATCATAATTTATAGAAACATTTTGCGCCCAACTAACTTGAAATCCATTTATTGAGGTTGAAGAAAATCAACATTATGCAGTCCAGAATATTAGCTCCGGAAGCAACAAGTTGTTAACTCCTTCTTAAGCATCTTGGACTATACATTTAACAATATAACAGTCTAAAGGTTAAATGAGGAAAATGAGACCATAAACTCACCATTCAGAAACACAGTCCTCACAGAATAAGTGTTTACATTGCAACAGGATTGGAGCGTGCATCTTTTCCTGGCAAATAGCACAGAGATCCCCTGCTGCATTTACCTGCACAAAGATTATCTAGTACTCAGAATGCATATATTGGAGAACTCACTAATAGAAATACAGGAGTTCACATTATATGCACAGCTGGATTTATGGAAACCAAGAAAGCTTCTTAACATAAAGTAACATCAACAGGTCCTTACATTCGGCCATAAGGCAGAGAAACCAAATGAAAAGATCAATCACAATGCTTTTTAAAAATAAAACAAAATGACTCCATTATACCTGTTCTGTAGTGGCATACGATCCATAGTGTACTTCTTTCCGTGATAATGCCCTTATGGCAGCAAAGAGACTCTGAACCTGAAGCGTAACTCCAATTTGCCAAAGATAACAAACCAAACCATTTTAAACAACACTATAAGCATTTCTTCCTATTCAAAGGAAACAAAGTGCAACCTGCAGAAAATTAAAGACACTGATGGAACTGTACCTTATCAACAACAGTTGTGAGCTTGAAAGTTAAATACAGCCCTGTTGTCAGAGATGAAAAGAGGTTTCCATAATCTTTGTTCAAGAAAAATCTGTACCAGACAGGTGTTGGCAACAAGGCACGGTATAACAGCAGTGCATACTCTACTAGAGTTAGTATTTGACCCTTCAAAACCAGATGCAAACAGTCAGAGAATTCTGAGAGAATGAAAGCGATATTTGCAGTTCCACATTATATTTGGAAACAATTTAGTGATCCAGGGAATCATTGTACCTGCCGACGGAAATTGTGGCCTCTTCCATTCTTGTAATATATTAGCAGTAGACACTTCATAGCCATAGCAGCCTGCCTTACCATTGTATCTGAATATGATAAAAATTGAAGCAAATGCCCAACATGTCAGCACATTCAAAATATCACTAAGCGATAAATTTAAGGCATATATGCTGTGAAAGTAGTGAGAAAGGCCAATTGGACAAATCAAATGAGAAAGGAAAGCAAAATCTTTTATAAAGCTACAGATTGCACATCCGCATTAATGATTTTTATCTGGATAAGTGAAATGAAACAAAGTCATGACCACACAATAACTGAAATCAACAAAAAGAAACCATGTGATAACTTCACAAAATGACTAAATAACTGGGAACTTAAACCCAAAAAACTTAATTATTACAGGAATCTTCATCATCAGCACAGATGCGAGAGTTCAAATCCAGGTTAGAAGCAATCCAAAATCTCTATTGTACTAATTACAAAACAAGCACAGTAATGACTAATCAAATACATACCATTCACTAAGATGATGAATACAGCATGCCAGAAAGGTGGTATTGTACTTGGAGGAATCATGAGCAATGGATATAAAATATCATCACTCCGAAACCACCAGTAGATACCAATCACCTGAAACATAAAACCTATAAAGATCATAAAGAGAATATAGTTTTTCCTCTCTCCCTGCAAAAAGCAACAAGAAATTAGGTCGTCACTTGGGAAAAGAAAATAAGTGGGTTGGAGAGTGAGTTTGAATTCAAGGAACTTTAAAAGTTGGAAGACACGTCAAACCACCTTTAAAGCAGTCTGCTTTCGAAGAATATCATTCGACTTAAAAATTACAGCTGTAATCCAAACAGTAACAAAGAAACCTGCAACAAAGAAATTGTTACTAAGAAAAGTTTCTTCAAAGAGTTGAATAATTAAAGAAACTAGACACAGGAGCTATACATGATCAGAGATAATGCAATAAAAGCTTACTTAAAGTTTCCAAAATACCAATCAAACTTCCCTAACAGTTTGTAGGTTGTTTCATGTGATGAAGAATTAATATAGCTACTTTAGCATTAGGGTAAATCATAGGATCATATCTTCACTGTTCTTAATTTCTCTCTTTCCTTTTCTTCTTGACATAATAGACAACTACTTTATCAGTACAAACAGAAGGATACAGAAAGGAAACACATTTCCCTGTGAGGAACCTAACTTGAATGCATTCTCTAATTGCAGCTCCTTGGACCAACCGGTCACTTTCAAGTTGTCCAAGCAAGGTCTACAGTAAATTAACATTTGCAACATCTTAGATTAGTCCACAATCTTGCTATTATGTAACATTTTGAGACCAAATAGACGCATTTCGACATTAAAAATTACCAAATGCATATAAATTGCTTTTAATACCCAAAATACTTTTGAAAACAAATTCTATTATTTTTTCAGCACAACAACCAGCGATCATTTTAAAAGCCACAACAATACCAAACTGACCCTTAATCTCGCTGAACCTTGAGTGAGTTTTTCAAAATTTTCTCCATCATACAACCCAAACTAACAGCCTAAACAAGAACACAAAGCACATGGAAATATGTTGTAAAGGCAACTTAATAGGTTTCCATTCACTACCAAAACCTTCATCCACTGACTAACCCAAATCCGATTGCTTTCCCATCCCAAATTCAAAGGTCAAAACACATTAGCTATTGAAAATTGAAATTACAATAAAAATATGTACAACATTCAAGATTTGAACAATCAGAATCAGGATCAAGTACCTTGCAAATGCTGGCGAACAAAAACGACCAACAACAGCAAGGAAAAAGGAAGAACTTGTTCCACCCACCGAGCAAACTGGTGAATATCATAGCTCTGATAAGAACTTTCCCTACTGGTGCTACCTTCTGAAGCCGCCAACGGCACCGTTTCACCTTCCCCAATTGCATTTCCCTCATTATCTTCTCCTGCCCCCGTGGCTTCACCATTTTCTTGCCTAATTATCTGAATAGATACCTCGCCTGTACTCAGAGCAGAATTGGGCAGCTGGGTTTGACCCCGAGCTTCAGAATCAGCGCTGACCGTCAAACGATCCTGCTCAGGTTCTTGGCTTGTAGACATGACACGAGAATATTCCAATAAAAGAGAGAGTGGTGACCGGAACAAGTTGAGTGCAGCTGGTAACTGAACCTCATAGCTTCTTGAATTATCACTAGCACTAGCACTAGTACTAGTACGATCATCATCCGGCAGCGGTGAAGAAGAATGACCGGGAACTGAAGTTTCCATTTTTAACGAGGGGATACGATGATGCAGACACAGTCACCTTGGACCTGGGACCTCGGGGATTGTTTGAAAAAGATTGAGACTTTGGAGGGTATTTAGTCGATTTTGACAAAAAAGATTAAGCTGAAGAATGAATCAGATGTGGAGATGACGATGATCCACTATGATTGGCTTGATCTTCAAAAGCCTTTTTCTTTATTCTTACGCTGCAAATTGGACGAAAGTGATGCGAAACGCGTCTCTCTGTCTGCGGCTTCAAAGTTAAATTTATTAAAAAAAAATTAAAATAAAAAAAAAATTATTCTAACCTTCCCCGCAAGTACCGGAAAAGTGGTGTCTGAGATATTTTCTGTTTCCTTCGGATTTTCCATTTTGTCCTCGAGGAAATAACGTGTAAACCCCTATGTTTTTACTTAATTGATTCAAAGATCCTCATTTATTTCAAGAATGAACATATAAACCCACCCTAAATTTGGGTAGTCACTTTACACTTGCGAGTTCTCTAGTTTTTTTGATAAATCATTCTCAGCATCGCATGATTTAGAAGAATAAAATATAAAAATATATTCAATATCCTAAAATAATTAATAAATACTAACAAAAGAATATGTCCGTAAAAGAAATTTTTTTTAAAAATATTGTGTGCCCATTTCTTAATTGTTAAGGAACTATTTATATATATTACAGTAATTCTTAAATATTTAGGTACTCATAACAATTAAAATAATCAACTCCTTTACATATATTTTCAATAGTCTCACTAATATATCTATATATTCTTCTGCTAAGAATAATTATGGTTAACATTGTATATGACTCATTCATTATTTCTTTTATGAAACAGCTCTTGTCATCCCAAAGAAGTCAAAATAAAATCCCACTCGTTGTTCAAGGTCTCTAAATAAGCCAAAAAAGAAAAAAAAACAAACAAAGAGGGTCATTCTGTCAATTCTTAGAACATCGGGGTGGGCCAGTAAATTAAAGCAATCCTTGGCGTCTTGTGTATTTTCTGTCCTTTTTATTTCTTTTAATATGTGATTTGGTATTGGTATCAACATAACGTACCAGTTGGTAATCGCTTTCTCTGAGTTTTATATATATTTTTTCGCAGACCTGCTCCTGCTGCCAATTTACCGGTATTATAAACCCTAGTCAATTCAAATAATTAGAATTAAGAAGTGTCATGGTTTGGATTAAAATTAAATCAATAAATAAATAAATCATTTTTTAAATAGGAATTAAAAAAATCATTTCAATAGATCTGGTACTGTTACCAACCGCCCAAATGAAAAAGGATGAAGTCAAAGCAGTGTAGTCGGCAACCCTTGAACTGTAATTGCACATCATGTTTTGAGGGGTAGATAAAAAAGAAACAATTTATCTTTCACTCTAATAAAACATTGAGAACAGGGAACTTAAAACAATTCCAACATTTCATCATTATTAGCATAGGACAAGCAACATCAAGAACACAACACTAGCATGAGCCCATTTTAAGTCGAAGCAAACAACTGGGAACCCGCTAGCCTGTAAGTTTCAGACATTTACAAAACAAACCAAGTTCCATATATGGCACCATTCCCACCCCAAATAAATAAACAAAAGCAAACTGGGGTGGAAAAAAATGTAAAGGCTTGATGCAGGTCCTTAATCAGCCTCTCCAATTGTCCTTTCGCTTCCTTATCTCCTGGAGAGCTTCAATGGGATCATTGAAACCAACCAACTCCTGTAAACAAGGCAAATATCAACATCAGAAATATTGCAAAATGAAGCCCTCTGAAGGAAATGCAGTGTAGTGAATTATTGATAGCTTTTGACATGGGCTGCATAATCTGTGTCCAAACATTTAAATTGTTTTATTCTGTACAACTGAAAGGTAACTCTTTTGTGGATATTAGGTGACCTGAAGCTCTGGTAGATCAACACGCATGAAGGGGTTCGTCTCCAACTCTTCCTCAATGGTTGAGGGAATGGTCGGCAGGCTAGCTTGCCGCTGGTTCTGAGCCCACGCCAATTTTTGCTGTAGCTTCACATTGCTTGGTTCAACAGTAAGAGCAAATAGTAGGTTCTTCACTGTATACTGGAGAAACAGCAAATCAAATGTTACATTAACCTTTAAAAAAAAGAAAGGGCCACAAAACTTATTCCAGTACCTTTATAGTAAAAATTGGATTTAAGGTAGAACATAACAAGTTTCAACAACTAGAAGGGAAGGAATCCATTCAACTCTAAACTTCATACTTAAACATTGTCGTATTATCACATTCCCATGGGATGCAGCTTATGAGTAAAGTATTTAGCAGGTTGATTTTGTGCACAACAGGGAGAATCCAGTAACTAGAAAATAGTAACCAGCACTTGAGAGTATTAAGGGTATTAGATGCTTAACTATCTCACAAGTCACAACCTCCATTGCAAACTACCTGAAGCTGGCATGTAAATTTCTCACACACCAACCTTGCTCTAAATGTTGCAGTTTCACTGACAGCTGTAGTCAGTAACCTATGCTAGATCCAGATGGTCAGAAAACAGATTTAGTAAATCTGAAATCTTTTTTGGAGGTTTTTAACGTAATGCTAGTCCATCAAGAGAATCACACAAAATCTGTAGAAGCAGGATTTCATGTGGAAGGCTTATAATTATCATCTACTAGAGTTGGGAGTTTTAAGTTATCACCAAACTCCAAGCTCATCTTAAGAAATAATTTCAGCATATTTGTTTCAATAGTTTACCTCGTGGCCACAGTAAACTTGAGTTGGCTGAGGTAATGAGCCCAATGTTACACACAGTGATTGATACATCTGTTCTGCCGAGCCTTCAAAAAATTTTCCACAACCTGCGACAAACTGCATATTGAAAAAGTGGTCAGGCAACAGATATACAAGTTAAAGAAACAAAACTTAAACAACATAAGGAAAACCACCCAATGACTGATCAACAAATTTCCAATAAACAGAGATTTTTATGGTCCCAAATGCAAAAGGCTTAACACATCCATGAATTTTGAGAATCTAACTGTAGGCTTTGAATTTGCTGCTCATCATTTTATCAAACACATTCTCTAACGTGCCCAAAGTTTTCTTGACGGACAGCTTCATGCAAAAGGAAGCAATAAAATCCTTCCTAAACTCACCAGTGTGTCTCCAGTGAAAACAGCTGGGTCTTCTCCCTCTTTGCCAGTCACAAAATAACTTATGTGACCTTTGGTATGGCTGGTGGTAAGCAAATCAAAAAAGAAGTCAGAAACCCTTGGTAAACAGAAAATAAAGCAAGCTGTGGATTAAAGACTCATGGTCTAAAACCACATTGGAAGTTGGAGGTTCACAGACTATGCAAAAGATGTTTGTTAAGTACAAAAGCAGGTTCTGAAATTAAAGAAGAGTAAAGAGTAATCTATAGATGCAAGGGAACCGAACTAAAATCATGTTCGGTCTGGGTTTGAGGAGTTGTGCTTTTTAAGTTTTAATCCAGAGCCTCTGTGAATTAGAATTACTAGCTGTCAAACATAAAAGGATATGCAGTTCGTAAACATTAGCTACCAAATAAAATTGGGTGTTTATACGACACTTAGTTGTTGTGCTCACTTTCAAAACTTAGTGAAACCAGTCACAAACATACACTGAAAACACAGTCATAAGATAATTAAAAATGAAGAAATATTTAAGAGAACAAGTAATTATAAGCATACCAAGGTGTGTGAAGAGACAGTACATTGACATGAGCCCCAATTGAGAACTTATCACCATTTTCCACTTGATGAGTGCATCCCTTTACATTATCAAGTGAGCCACCATACACCTTAATCCCAGGCACCATCTCCTTTATCTTTTCGTTCCCTCCAGCATGGTCCCTAATCATACACAAACCATACTCAAAAAAATAAAATAAAATAAAATAAAAATTGAACAATAATTTTTTTTTTTTCAATACAAAAGCCAAGTACCAGTGATGGTGAGTAGTGAGAACGGTGGTGAGATTGACACCATGTTGTTTGGCAGCCTCAATGATCTTCTCTGGCTCCACTGGATCAACAACCGCAGCTTCTTTAGTGGTCTCATCAATGACCCTGCAAAACCCAGAAAAAAAAAGGAAATTTTTTTTTATTTTTTATGATTAAAAAAACTAATTTTCTTCATCAAAATATTTAAAAAAATAAAAATTTATGTTAATTTACAGGTAGGCATAGTTGTCTTCCAAACAAGGAATATGAAAGATTTTCATTTTTATTCTCTGCTCAAGTGCACG
The DNA here is from genome assembly GCA_018350135.1 of Citrus trifoliata. Taxonomy (NCBI): domain Eukaryota; kingdom Viridiplantae; phylum Streptophyta; class Magnoliopsida; order Sapindales; family Rutaceae; genus Citrus; species Citrus trifoliata. The sequence goes on from CM031387.1 coordinate 19,755,936, forward strand.
AAGTTCCGGCAGCTGTTTGCTGATCCTTCGTTGGACATGTGGGCAATTAAGTCAAAGGTTCGAAGAAGAGACACGTAATCAGCTGGAGAGTTCCACAGGACTAGCCACGTCGTCAGTTTTACCTCACGTGGTAGGAGACAATTCTGGAGAAATGTGTTTGGGTGCGGGGATAAGCGTATCCTTATCCAAGCTTGACTAAAACCGATCGCGGGTTAGGTTATAATTGGGAGCTGACTGCTGACTGCTGAGGCCGAGAAATTGCGAGAAATTAAGAAACGAGAGAGAGAGAAAGTAAAAGAGATGGGAAAGCAGCCGGTGAGAATGAAGGCGGTGGTGTACGCACTGTCGCCATTTCAACAAAAGATTATGCCGGGGCTTTGGAAGGATCTGACGGGTAAGATCCATCACAAGGTCGCCGATAATTGGATCAGCACTATCCTTTTGCTAGGTCCTCTCGTCGGCACCTACGCGTAAGCTCTCTGTTTTAGTTTTATTTTTATTTTTATCTTATGTATCCAGGCTCCATGTTAAATCAATAGAATTTGCTATATCTCCGAGCAATTCAATATAGGGTTTGGCAAATTCGATTTTTTCTAGTTGATTACTTAATTATTAGGTTAAAAAGTGTTTGATTTATCGCATTCTCTAGGCTGACTCGCTGTAAAAATTTGTAGTTTTTTTGTTTGATCTATTATTTGAGGGATTGAGAGCATAGATTCAACATGTTGAAGTGAAAAATCTAGAAATGGAATATGTGTGAAGGCTGCATAAGGATCATGGTAGCTGGAAAGCCATTTGTAAATTTGCAAACTTGGTGATTGGCCTTTGGTGTGTGATGAAGAGGGGGAGAAAAATTAAGTGAACATCTAGAGGTTAGATGGGAAATGGTCTCCTAAGAATCATGGTAGTAATAAAAGCACAAAGACCGGGAACTAGAGTTTTACTGTGTGATGTAGAGCAAAAATTTCGTCATTTTGGAGTGAACCTGTAGATTTGAATGCAACATGTCTTCCTAAGCATCATGGTTGTTATAAAAGCTCAAAGAGATTTGAAAAATTGCAGACCTGTTTCAGCATCTTAGTGTATTATTGACATTTGACATTTTGTGAATTTGTTTATGACTTTGAAGCCTTCAATCTGTGACTGTGTTTATGATTTTGAAGCCTTCAAACTCAATTTAGATAATCCAAGTTATTGTGTCTTTAAATTTCTCACCCAGTATAAGCTGCCCTAGTTTGGGGATTTGGTCCAACTTCTTGTTGTTATGTTGCCATGTAATACGGTGTCAATCATGCACATATTCCAGGCATTAGAAGAAAGATGTGTTAAAGATGTACGACTCAGAGATGCTTGAATTGCACGGTCTGTTTGTTCTAAAATTAACTGTTGACTAAGGTTAGCATTATCTGTGCCAATTACCCATTTATTTTCTGACTCAGAGAAATATATGATGTGCCAAAAATCTGTACTGCACTGCACTTGGAAGAACAAACAATTTTGCCCATTTGCTGTTTCCTCTCTTACCTCTATAAGGCCTGCCATTCTTGGCTTGTCGGATATTCTTACACACAGCTAATGTAATTACTCTATTTATTTATATGCTGGATGTTTGTAATTGGTGCAGGTATGTCCAAAATTACCAGGAGAAGGAGAAGTTGGCACACAGGTATTGAAGCAAGCTGATGTGCCTCTATTTTTTCAGAAGCTTAAGGTTCTTGTGAATTAGCTACAACTCTTGTTGAAGTTGTGAAACATAATTGAAATTGCTATGTAGTTGAGACTACAGTAGTTTTGATTTGTGGGTTTTGTTGATGGATTGAGAACTATTGTCAAAATTCTGAGCAATATTTTCTCTTTCTTTTGATGAAATAAATTTGATGCATGGATTGCTAAATGCATGGATGTTGTTGTTTCTGTTTTTCAATAATTTCAAAAGTATCGAATGTGTTTCAATTGTATTAGCGAAAAAGCTGAAACATCCTGTGGTAAAAGAATTTAGGCTGGAGTCCTTGCTTCTTCTTGGGAAGGACCATCTTCGGCTGGTCTTATTCCAGATGGTGGGAGAGGAATCAGATGGTAGCTTTGGGAATTCTCTCGCCCTAATGAATTTCTTCATCTTTTGTGCGGGTGGGGATCTGAATTTGAGGTGGTTTAATTTCTGCAAATTGGAGTGAATTGGAATAAAAAATAAACTGTTTACTTGATCAATAAGAATTGACCATGAACTTAAATGAGTTGATATAAGAATAAATTGTTTATTTCAGTCATAGAAATCAAAATGAAAATAAGTTGTATTTATTTTTGCTTGTAATTAAAATAAATTGTTGTTAGTTATTAGAATGTTTTTAGATATATACATATTTATTATAATATTGAGTGTGGTATTATAATTTTAAAAAATATAGTTATTATTATAAAAATAATACTTATAGTAAAAATTATTTTATTTTTATTTTTATTATAATAATGGTAATAGTAATAATATTAATATTTATCAATATTAAATTAATATTTAAATGGGATTTTAAAAAAATAAATATTTAATTTCTTCAAGGGTATAAGTGTTAATTTCTTCTAAATTTCTATTCCCCCATTTGTTCATTTCTCATTTCGAAATTCGTAGAGTCAATCTAAAATTCATTTTCATTTCTTAATGTTTTTAACAGTAGAATACAATTAATTATTCCAATTTCTCAATTTAAGATATAAATACACCTTAAATTTTAACCAACATGCTGGTCTTAAATGATTCGTTATCCTTTATCGTTTGCTTAATACAAGTGTGTCGTTCTTGTTACAAACTTAAAATACAATATGTCGTCCCATATCTTGTAAAACCGACATTGTAGAAGGTATGCGTTGAAGAACTCATTGTTAACGGTTTTGCTCATGAACTATTTGTCATTCCTAATTACCTAGAGTCGACATGTCATCTTATCTATTCATATAATTGATAAGCATAAATTATATCCATCGACATGTAATGTAGATGATTCGTCATTTATTTTTATTTATATACGATATGTCATTTCATCTATTTATACATGCGTATACTTTATGCGGGTACATAGGTTGATGACTTTTTGTTTAATTTATTTATTTTTTTTTATTTCTATTCCTTTATTTTCATTCTCACCTCCTCATGAAAATGAGGTTTTCATTTTTCATCCCCAATTTTATGGGTTCCACCTAAATTCATTCTTATTTTTTATTGTTTTCATTTCGATTCTAAATCCAATAAATAAACGTACTCTTAATGTTTTGCACCTTAAGAGATTGAAATTGGTAAGATTTTAAGTTTTTTTTTTGGCTCTCCTGAATTTTTAAAGATTTTGCAACTTATGTCTTCTTTATTTTTGTCATTTATTAACCACTGATCAGCACGTACAATTTTTGCATAGTATAAGATTAGATCATAAAAATATGATTTAGTTGGAGTTTGTACCTTGTTTAAATAAAGATTGATTGCATCTCTTTTTTTTTTTTTTTTAACAAACTAATATAACAAGAAAATTTAGTAAAAACTGAAAATGAAAGGTGTGAAAACTGACAAATAGAGTAATAGACATTACTGTCTCATAGCTTGTAAACACATACATAGTTGGTAAAAATTTTCATGCTTGTTCCCATTTTTATATAAAGATTTTTCGCGAAGAGCAGCAACACTGATTTTATAATTTATTTCAAATATAATTATTTATAAGCGATAGTTCTCTTTACTGGCAATAATTTTTCATCTTTTTTATTTTTTTCAAGTCCTGGGGGCAACATTGTCACAACACATTTGAAAGGACGACGAATTTGAGTTAAAAATTTTCAGATGATCAGCACTCGTCTTATCCATTTATGAATGCTTGGCCTTTTCGAGAATTAGTAGTAGAAGATGTTTTCAATCGTTCAAAGACCAAACGACACGTCGTACATCACCGTAAATAACTAATTATATAGGCTTTCAAATGTGGGCTTCTGGAATCTTTGACCACTCCGCCATTGGGTTTTTCAAATCACAGCCGGCCCACGAAACCGCCACAGTACACACGCTTAAAACAATGGCCACGTGTGATAACAGAATTGGTCGAAGCGTAGGGTTTTATCCAACAACTATATAAAGGATCTTATTAGCCGCTCCTATGCTCTTAATCTCCACCGGCGGAGCCGAGCAGAAAGAGAGAATAGCTGAGACCGAACACGAACGCTCGCCATGGGAAGAAGTAAGTTTCATTTCAATTTATTTTCAATAATCGCGTTGCTAGATTTTATCAGATCAAAGCAATTTCAGTTGACGTGAGATTGAAAATTTGGATTTAATTAATTCAACACGACCTAATTTCTTTTAGGACCGGCAAGGTGTTACCGCCAAATCAAGAACAAACCCTACCCGAAGTCCCGCTTTTGCCGCGGTGTCCCCGATCCCAAGATCAGAATCTACGATGTCGGGATGAAGAAGAAAGGCGTCGACGAGTTCCCCTTCTGCGTTCACCTCGTGAGTTGGGAGAAGGAGAACGTGTCGAGCGAGGCCTTGGAAGCTGCCCGTATCGCTTGCAACAAGTACATGGCCAAGTACGCCGGCAAGGATGCTTTCCATTTGCGAGTGAGGGTGCACCCCTTCCATGTTCTGCGTATTAACAAGATGCTTTCGTGTGCTGGGGCTGATAGGCTCCAGACTGGAATGAGGGGTGCTTTTGGAAAGCCCCAAGGAACTTGTGCCCGTGTTGCTATCGGGCAGGTCTTGCTTTCTGTCCGTTGCAAGGACAGTAACAGCCACCATGCTCAGGAGGCCCTTCGCCGCGCTAAGTTCAAGTTTCCTGGTCGTCAAAAGATTATTGTCAGCAGGAAATGGTATGCGTTTTTATTCATGACTGCATTCATGTTAAAGTTTACTCGTATTTGCTTGTATTATATGGATTGGTGTGTCACATGATTAGCAGATTACATGGATTAAGTTGCCTGGTGCTGGTGTCTCTAGGAGTGAGTTTAAAAAATCTACCTTTATTTAAATGTTTTTTCTTTTTTCTTTTTTAAAGAAAAAACACAAGCAATTAGATGCCTGTTGCTGGTAGTCTCTAGGTTTGGGTTTAAAAAATTAACTTCAGGTAGTGTAATGGAGCTTTAGGGACATATGAGTGTTAGATTGAATTTCTATTTGTTTATTCTAGGCTAATCATGCTTTTTTTTTAATACCCATATCCATATGAATGCTCTCTTAAGATCTTGTTTGGGTTTACTTTCTCACTATTGCATCGTTATGCTTGCTTTTAGGGGATTTACCAAGTTCAGCCGTGCTGATTATCTGAGGTGGAAGTCGGAGAACAGGATTGTCCCAGATGGTGTGAATGCCAAGGTAACATCAAACTTTATTGGAGTCAAAACCTTGTTGCATTGCAATTTTGTTTTACTTCAGTCTTTATAAATTAGTGTTGTCAATCTCTATATTGTGTGTCAAAGCAATCTGCTTTTGCCTCAGTCGATTAATTATTGTTCTGTTCTACTTCTGGAATTTGTTCTCTTCAATTTGGCCTCTCATGTCCTTTCTTGATTTAGTGTTTATGATTGATGTTATTTGCTTGGCTGAGAGATAATTGTAGTTTCTGATAACTTAATGATAGATTGGGGTTGCATTGCAATCAATGGATCTAGCCTGTTGCTTATAAGTTTTGGTTTGTTTTTGTTTAGCTTCTCGGATGTCATGGTCCTTTGGCTCAACGTCAACCTGGAAGAGCTTTCCTGGAAGCAACAACCTAAGATATTTACTGTCTCAAAATAGCAGAGCTGTGTCTACTGTCTAGTTTATTATTTTCCATTCCGTACGTTTTCTCAGTTGAACTGGATTTCTCAAGTTGAAGTGACATGTATCTTTGGTTTAACTATGTGATCCTTGCAGTTGTCTTAGTGAATTTGCAATTTGCACTCTTCTATATGATTTATATGGTTTATTTTTATTCACCTTTTCTCCTCTTTTCTGATTGAGCAGCATGGCAAATTTGGTTTGTTGCTATTATCTTAATCACCAAGGGTCATTCATGTTTAGCTGATTTGGTAAAACTCTGCTGATCTATTAAGTGAGAATAATCGTGGTGTTAATAAATTGCATTTTGAAAATTTTTACTGGAATGGATGAATCTTTATCAATTAATCAGGAGAAATAGAGTCCGTGCGACTGAGTGGTTACGTTGAAAATTTACTATACTCTCAAATTCAGCAATGTAACGAATATTTTGGATGTTTGTGTGTGTGTGTTAAAATTCAAATTTTTTTTGTAAAACTAACCATACCTTTTGGAAGTATAATTTCCAATAACATGAAACGAAAGCACTGCAATGAAAGTGTAACAGTGAACTTGGAGACTTTGTGACCCGTTCTACACTTTGATAATGGTTATATGTTTAACAAAAGAGGTTCTACGGTTCTGTGAATAGCAGTCTTGGAAACTTGCTCCATCGAAGGAAGGAGAGACTTGCTGTCAAACTTAAAAACTTGCTCAATAAAGAGAGACCTGTTTCAATGTGGCCTAATTGGTGCATTCTTTTGAAAACTTGCTCTATTAAAGGAGAGGCCTTCTCGCAAATAAGGAGAATATATTTTCATAAGTCTACTTACAACAAGTCATGTTAAGAGATATGCTTTATTACTGGTTAAATGCTAGATTGGTTTTTTTCTAAATTACGAGAAATCTACTTCTACGACAACATTGTACATGAAATACTCGAATTGCGACAGCAACAGAACAATTCATTCATACTATAAACCTGATAGGCAAATTAATCATAAAAGGAGTTTTTTTTAAAAAAAAAAAAAGAAGAAGAAGAAGAAGTGTATTGCACAAAGAAAAGAATAATTTCATCATTCTAATGTACTATGATGTTTGTGGACTGCATAGTAAGGTGATGAATATGATTATTTGAAAGGTCAATAAGCTAAGAATTAAGTTAACTAATGTTAATCTTATGTTTAAGTATTGTATTTGAATCTATTCCCACAATGAATTTTCATTACCGTGATCGTGTATTATTGGCCGTTTAGACCGGTAATGAAAAGTTTACTCTCCTCCCTCAAAGGGAAAAAAAAAAAAAAAAGGGTCCAAATCGGTGCCTTGTGTCTCTTCTCCAACCTCATAGGAACAAATGAGCACAAAAATAACGACTTCCTGCGATGATTAATAAACACTAAACTTGTCTCTTTGTTCCTATGTCTTGTCATTTCAAATCAAAGGAACATTTTTCTTGGTTCTTTCTCCCATTCTCTGTCATAAAATTCTTGCGTTTCATTGAATTGCATTCGAGTTTGTGTGTTTTGTGAATCTAATTCTAATCTGTATCTCATTATGTCCAAACCCTCGAAAGCAATCATCAATGGCCTACTCAGGCTCCATTTCGACCACCTTCTTAGAGTCAACCCATCTTCCAAATCAAAACCCTCACTCTCCTCGGCATTTTATTCTCATTTTTCATCAAGAGGGTCCTCAAATTTCACAACTTCAACTTCCCACATCCACTCCACTAAGCTACCTTCAAAATTCACTTCTGCAAATCTTGGTTTAGCTCAGATTTTATCAAATTCCCGCAAACCCAATGTGAAAATTTCTCCTGGGTTCAGGTTTTTTTCCTTTAAAAGTGAATTTGGTCAGAAGCTTAATGGGAATTTTACAAAAAAGGTTTTTGAGAAGCCGGCCTCTGTCGTTTCCTCTACTTTTTCGAGGTATCGTGAAGCTATAGGGTTGCAAATTGATGCTTTTTTCAAGAGGAACTATCTGCTTCTGTTTGGTGCCGGTGGGGTTGTGGTTTGTATGTTGCTGTGGAGAATTATGTTTGGCATTGCAAATACTTTTGTGGGGATTTCAGAAGGCATGGCCAAGTATGGGTTCCTTGCACTTTCAACTGCTATTGTTGCTTTTGCAGTAAGTTCTGCTTCACAATGTCTAATGCATTTTCACTTGTTTGGTTTGCTTGACTTCCTTTGCATTTGGAATTTATATTTGCTGTGTACTGAGGGGCTAGCAATTAGTGGCAAGGATATTTTTGGTGTGGGTGTTAGTTTATTTAAATTATTCTTGTTTGCAAATTGAGTTGTTAAAGGGCACTCAAGGTTCTTCTGGATACACTTTATTTTGTCCTTAGGTGTGACAAGAACTTGCAACATGCTATACGTAATATGCTTGTGGTGATCAATGAATTGTTTGTATTATACTTATCACTATTTTCTGTTGGCTGAAAGAATAATGTTAAACTATTAATAAGAAGCTCCCCTTTCTTTTTTTTGACTGGTGATTGATCCATGGATGAGGTGGCGTTTGCAGTTACATTGATAAAACGTGTGCTCGTCTGCTTGTATTCTTAAGATATAAGTATTTCAACTCCAACTCTGTTTCTTAAGTTGATATGTTCTCTTATTACAATCTGGATCTCAATATGTTGTTTGAGGAATTCTATTTGTTGTACTTGTTCGTTTTTCTTAGACTTGAATAGGCAAATAAGTGGAAATCATCAGGAATATTTTTTTTCTGATTTCCTGTTAGATGGATCTACTTGTTGTTGTAGTTTATTACATATGAAAGTTGTAATTATCTGCAGATATTGCAAGTGTATTGAATGATTTATTTTTTCCCAAAATTGTTGGCTTACAAGCTTTTGTTTTGGATCTAGAAGTACCTTTTTGTAGCATATTGTAACAGCATCATAAATCTGTGAATTTTAGCCTCCTGACTTATAAGTTTCACATGCTTACTGGAGAGCAAAGCATCATGAATAATGGTGCACAATATACAAGCATTTAAGCCAGAATCAGTCAATATGGTGAATCGTTGGTGATACATGAGAGGAAATTCAAACAAATTATTATTACTGCAGACATCTGAGCTTGAATCTGAAACCTCTTGCATTGTCATCTAGTTAGCTCGTTGGCATAAAACCTTCCCTCTTATCAATTCATTTGTAAAGCCCTCATCCATAGATCCTGAGTTTTTCCCAGTTTATGCTGGAATGTTGCTGACATCATTGTGGAGAGCTGTGTCTTATGGCTTATATCTTATGAGTGTGTGTGTTTTTTATTTCTTTCAGGGGTTGTACATTCGCTCAAGGTTCACAATCAATCCTGATAAAGTTTATCGAATGGCTATGAGAAAGCTCAATACTTCTGCTGGCATTCTTGAGGTAATGGGTGCCCCTCTCTCAGGAACAAGTTTGAGAGCGTATGTTATGTCCGGAGGTGGAATTACAATGAAGAACTTCAAGCCAAGGTTCCGGAGCAAGCGCTGTTTTCTCATTTTCCCAATACGAGGTTCTGAGAGAAAAGGTCTAGTCAGTGTTGAAGTCAAGAAGAAAAAAGGACAGGTTTGTTTCTCATTCTCCCCATTCTCCTCACACCCAACACCATAGCATGCATACGGCTCCTCATGAACTCCCATACCAGGTGTGGTTGCTTTCACAGAGAACATAAATATAACTTCCAGTTTATGAGTGAGGCATTTTTTTTCTCATTCTGCCTTGACCTTTCCTTGTGACGTTCTTGAAATTTAACTTTATTGATGGCCTTTCCTCTATTGTTGGTATATATCAAGCGATGATTGAATTGATTGTTAAACTCTATGTTGTCGCGCACCAATATGGTTTTCCCTGTATATTACCCTATTCACTGATGAGTTGAGTGTCATCTAACAAATTCTGTGCCACGCTCATTTCTTTTCTGAGGATGTTACATTCGTTAATTATTGTTTGGTGTTGCAAAATATGTATTGCTATTGCATCAGTTCATTAGGAAACGGAATATGGCAACTGTGTGAATGTATGAGTATGGGAAGACAGAGATCTTTTCATGAATTCTTAAAGCATGAATCTAGCTTATTGAAGAATTATGTTGTTTGAATATGCAGCATGATATGAAGCTGTTGGCAATTGACATTCCCATGAAATCAGGACCTGACCAGCGATTATTCCTGATTGGGGATGAAGAAGAGTACAAGGTTGGAGATGGCCTTATAGCTGAGCTAAGGGATCCTGTAGTGAAAGCTATGGCAGCAACCAAAGAATTCGATGATCTTGACAGAATAGAGGATGAGGAGGATGCTGAGAGAGAACTTCAGGAGGCTGAAAGAAAACACCGTGAAGAAATTAAGAAGCTTGAAAAAAGCTAGCACAGTGACTGTTTCAGTCCCCTCGGCTTGTTTTCATTTTGTTTCTCGCAGGAGTTTTTAAAGGTTGCATAAGGCTTTGACAATCTCAGATAAACAGAAATGATGCAGGAGCACATTTCATCCATATCAGACTGTTTGGCGAGGTTGTATTACCTTGTTGATAAACATGTTTGGAATTCCAAATTTTCAGCATTTAAAGCAGACTTAAAGCGTACAATTGAAGTATTGCCGGCGTTCAAGCATGCTTTATTTTAGAAGTGTTACTTTTTCTTGGCACTTGTTTAATACTCTGTTTACTGTTAAGAGGACAAGGACAAGCCGTAACCGGGTGCCAACAACCACCATCTGTTTTGAACGGATGGTTTAGTCTCATTCTGAAGTAAGTTTAAAGGTTCCTTTCTGGTCTTTAATTCCCGTGGACTCCCTTAGCAGTCCTGGAAAATGACACCTTAACCTGAGCAAGACCTAAAGATGTGGCATTTATTTGTTAACAAATGCATTCTGAGCTGTGACTCTGTCTTTATCTTTCTTTGCTGTGCTGTTGCAATGCCAGAAAGATTTGTTTTAAAGAGGAAAAGGACCCCCTTTCTAGATGGTATATACCATGAGAAAAAGATAATTACAAAGAGAAAGAAAGGGGCCTACCATGTGAGCAAGCACAAGTTTATCTCTTTATGAAGATGGTTATGATAATTTTGAACTTTCTGGTGTTTGGGGTTTGAAGTCAAAACAAAGATTGTTATGTGATAATATTTTTCTGTTTGAGTTCATAATTTCCTTTTCAAGAAGGCATTAATGTGCCATCATAATCCTATTGAACCATGACATAACGTGATTGCTTAATTCATCCTTACTTCCAACCGTCAGTTTAAGTGGCTCCACTTGTGAAAGTTGCATTTGCATCGAGCAGATCCTAACCCAACCATAAGCAATAATTTTGGCTATTAATTACTTAAGGGTGAGTTAGCCAAGTAATCACCCAATTTTTTGAACTGGGTCAGTTAGTTACACCAACCAACTCCCACTGGTCCGCATTAAAAGGCTAAGATTACATACACACACAAATATTACATCAAATTGGAAACTTGCTGGCTATTCTGTACTCTCCATACTAAAAATATGACACAAACAATGAAGTGCATGCTTTCATTTCTAATTTTTTTACGTTTGACATTTGCTTTGAATAGCTTTTTTATTTCAACAAGAAGACATTATTTCATTATGGGGTTGTTGGTTGGGTAATGAGAGCTTTAAAGCTTTGATGTGTGATTGTATATTAGTGATATCCTTTCATTAGTTTTAAAAGAGGAGTAATTTTTAAAAACCTTCTATGAGGTTTGGACTTGTTGCAAGTAAATGGTGAAAATTTGTTTATTTGTAAAAAATCTCCTACCGTCAGTTAACTTTAACATTGATCGTTAGTTGACTGTGCAAAGATAATATTACCCTTAACAACAGTTTGTAAACGGAAATAATTAAAAAAAATTAAAATTATTGGCTATTTTACCCTCTTTAAATTATTGATATTTTCTTAATGTTCCTACAAGAAAGATAAAATTAAAAATTTAAAAATCCTCTTTAAATTATTGATATTTTCTTAAAGTTCCTACAAAAAAGATAAAATTAAAAACTTGAAAATGAAATAGTTATAATCTTTACCTATGATATTGTAAATCTTTGAATTGACAAGGATAAAATTGTCAAAAAATAAGGTTTGTGCTTTTCAAGCCAATAATTTTAATTTTTTTTAGTTATTTCCGTCTATAAACTGTTGTTAAGGGTAATATTATTTTTACACAGTCAACTAACGGTCAATGTTAAAGTTAACTAACGGTAGGAAATTTTTTATAAATAAATAAATTCTCACTGTTTACTTACAACAAGTCCAAACTTCGGAGGAAGTTTTTAAAAATTACTATTTAAAAAGAGAGCAAGGTTGCTTTTAGCGTGGCACAGTCCTTTGTTTTACAGAACAAAGGAAAATTAGCTTTTGCTTTTTCTTCTTTATGATGACAAATAATTTTCTCTTGGTTTCTTTATAGAATAAACACTTTGCTTTTGTCAGTGGAGTACCTTTAATACTTGTTTCTCAATTTTTTGAATTTTTACTTGGAAAAAAAATTTAATTTAAACTCAGCTTTTCTTTTTCTGATATAAAAGGTTCAATCAAGTCTGATTACTATTTTATTTCGGCAAAGAAAATTCAATCCCACGTACCATACTTTTAACATAAAACAATTATGCTGAAAGGTAGGAGAATGCATGAGCTGATATTGCTTTAGAATGATTCCGGCTTATGTGATGCATGTTCAGCTAATTTTGTCTTTTGGCCTTTCTTGATTGATCCAGGAGAGCGTACTGAAGAAATATCCATGAAGCTCCAGATCTCCATGGTTGTTCCTATTTTCCTTTTCACTGTACTTCCTATCTTTCCTACGGTTGTTGCTGATCTGAACTCCGATAAGCAAGCCCTCCTTGACTTTGCTGCCGCCGTCTCACATCTCCGAAAGCTCAACTGGAGTGATGCTGCTGCCCCTGTTTGCTCCTCTTGGATTGGTGTCACTTGTAATGTAAATAGAAGCCGTGTGATCGGCATCCATCTTCCTGGCATCGGATTCACTGGTCCCGTCCCAGCCAACAGCATCGGAAAGCTCGATGCTCTTAAGGTCCTCAGCCTCCGATCCAACTACCTCACCGGAATTCTTCCTTCTGATATCACCTCCATTTCCTCCCTTCAATTCGTTTATCTTCAAAATAATAATTTCTCCGGTGTCCTTCCGGCCTTTCGTTCCCTCCAACTCAACGAATTGGATCTTTCCTTCAACTCATTCAGTGGAAGCATTCCACCCGGATTTCAGAATCTTACACGACTTCATTTGTTGAACCTTCAAAACAATTCCATATCTGGAGCTATTCCCCCACTCAATCTCCCCAGGCTGAAGATCTTGAATTTCAGCAATAACAACTTGAATGGCTCCATTCCTGACTCCCTCCAAAAGTTCCCTAATTCTTCATTTGTTGGGAACTCTATGTTATGTGGGCTACCACTCATCCCCTGCTCCACGGTTTCCTCTTCTCCTTCTCCTTCCCCAAGTTACTTTCCAACAATTTCCCCACATAAAAATGCTTCCAGAAAGAAACTTAATTCAGGTTCTATCATTGCTATTGCTGTTGGGGGCTGCGCAGTGCTGTTTCTTTTGAAAGGACGATGAATTTTAGTTAAATTTTTCAGATGATTAGCACTAGTATTATCCATTTATGAATGCTTGGCCTTTTCGAGAATTAGAAGTAGAAGATGTTTTCAATCGTTCAAAGACACAACGACACGTCGTACATCACTGTAATAACTAATAGTAGGCTTTCAAATGTGGGCTTCTGAAATCTTTGACCACTCCTCCATTGGGTTTTTCAAATCCCAGCCAGCCCACGAAACCGCCACAGTCCACACGCTTACAACAATGGCCACGTGTGATAACAGATTTGGTCGAAGCGTAGGGTTTTATCCAACAACTATATAAAGGATCTTATTGGCGACTCGTACGCTCTTAATCACCACCGGCGGAGCCGAGCAGAAAGAGAGAATAGCTGAGACCGAACACGAACGCTCGCCATGGGAAGAAGTAAGTTTCATTTCAATTTATTTTCACTAATCGCGTTACTAAATTTTATCAGATCAAAGCAATTTCAGTTGAATTGAGATTGAAAATCTGGATTTAATTAATTCAACATGTTCTAATTTCTTTTAGTACCGGCAAGGTGTTACCGCCAAATCAAGAACAAACCCTACCCAAAGTCCAGCTTTTACCGCGGTGTACCGGATCCCAAGATCAGAATCTAAGATGTCGGGATGAAGAAGAAAGGCGTCGACGAGTTCCCCTTCTGCGTTCACCTCGTGAGTTGGGAGAAGGAGAACGTGTCGAGCGAGGCCTTGGAAGCTGCCCGTATCGCTTGCAACAAGTACATGGCCAAGTACGCCGGCAAGGATGCTTTCCATTTGCGAGTGAGGGTGCACCCCTTCCATGTTCTGCGTATTAACAAGATGCTTTCGTGTGCTGGGGCTGATAGGCTCCAGACTGGAATGAGGGGTGCTTTTGGAAAGCCCCAAGGAACTTGTGCCCGTGTTGCTATCGGGCAGGTCTTGCTTTCTGTCCGTTGCAAGGACAGTAACAGCCACCATGCTCAGGAGGCCCTTCGCCGCGCTAAGTTCAAGTTTCCTGGTCGTCAAAAGATTATTGTCAGCAGGAAATGGTATGCGTTTTTATCCATGACTGCATTCATGTTAAAGTTTACTCGTATTTGCTTGTATTATATGGATTGGTGTGTCACATGATTAGCAGATTACATGGATTAAGTTGCCTGGTGCTGGTGTCTCTAGGAGTGAGTTTAAAAAATCTACCTTTATTTAAATGTTTTTTCTTTTTTCTTTTTTAAAGAAAAAACACAAGCAATTAGATGCCTGTTGCTGGTAGTCTCTAGGTTTGGGTTTAAAAAATTAACTTCAGGTAGTGTAATGGAGCTTTAGGGACATATGAGTGTTAGATTGAATTTCTATTTGTTTATTCTAGGCTAATCATGTTTTTTTTTTAATACCCATATCCATATGAATGCTCTCTTAAGATCTTGTTTGGGTTTACTTTCTCACTATTGCATCGTTATGCTTGCTTTTAGGGGATTTACCAAGTTCAGCCGTGCTGATTATCTGAGGTGGAAGTCGGAGAACAGGATTGTCCCAGATGGTGTGAATGCCAAGGTAACATCAAACTTTATTGGAGTCAAAACCTTGTTGCATTGCAATTTTGTTTTACTTCAGTTCTTTATAAATTAGTGTTGTCAATCTCTATATTGTGTGTCAAAGCAATCTGCTTTTGCCTCAGTCAATGCATTATTTATTCTGTTCTACTTCTGGAATTTGTTCTCTTCAATTTGGCCTCTCGTGTCCTTTCTTGATTTAGTGTTTATGATTGATGTTATTTGCTTGGCTGAGAGATAAGTCTAGTTTCTGATAACTTAATGATAGGTTGGGGTTGCATTGCAATCAATGGATCTAGCCTGTTGCTTATAAGTTTTGTTTTGTTTTTGTTTAGCTTCTCGGATGTCATGGTCCTTTGGCTCAACGTCAACCTGGAAGAGCTTTCCTGGAAGCAACAACCTAAGATATTTACTGTCTCAAAATAGCAGAGCTGTGTCTACTGTCTAGTTTATTATTTTCCATTCCGTACGTTTTCTCAGTTGAACTGGATTTCTCAAGTTGAAGTGACATGTATCTTTGGTTTAACTATGTGATCCTTGCAGTTGTCTTAGTGAATTTGCAATTTGCACTCTTCTATATGATTTATATGGTTTATTTTTATTCACCTTTTCTCCTCTTTTCTGATTGAGCAACATGGCAAATTTGGTTTGTTGCTATTATCTTAATCACCAAGGGCCATTCATGTTTTGCTGATTTGGTAAAACTCTGCTGATCTATTAAGTGAGAATAATCGTGGTTTTAATAAATTGCATTTGAAAATTTTTACTGGAATGGATGAATCTTTATCAATTAATCAGGGGAAGTAGAGTCCCTGCGTCTGAGTGGTTACGTTGAAAATTTACTATACTCTCAAATTCAACAATGTAATTAATATTTTGGATACTCTGAAATTCAACAATGTAATTAATATTTTGGATATTTGTGTGTGTTAAAATTCAATTTTTTTTTGTAAAACTAACCATACCTTTTGGAAGTATAAGTTCCAATAACGTGAAACAAAAGCACTGCAATGAAAATGTAACAGTGAACTTGGAGACTTTGTGACCGGTTCTACATTTTGATGATGGTTATATGTTTAACAAAAGAGGTTCTACGGTTCTGTGAATAGCAGTCTTGGAAACTTGCTCCATCGAAGGAGACTTGCTGTCAAACTCAAAAACTTGCTCAATAAAGAGAGACCTGTTTCAGTGTGGCCTAATTGGTGCATTCTTTTGAAAACTTGCTCTATTAAAGGAGAGGTCTGCTCGCAAATAAGGAGAATCTATTTTCATAAGTCTACTTACAACAAGTCTTGTTAAGAGATATGCTTTATTACTGGTTAAATGCTAGATTGGTTTTCTTCTAAATTACAAGAAATCTACTTCTACGACAACATTGTACATGAAATAACTCGAATTGCGACAGAACAATTCATTCATACTATAAACATGATAGGCAAATTGGGGTTTTTAATTAAAAATGCCTTAAAAATAGGGTATTTAGTTAAATATACTTCATATTTGAAAATTATCTAGATATACATTTTCATGTGGTACATTGTCTAAAATATTCTTAAAGAAAAATATAAAACATTCACAACTCACCTCCAACACTCTTTACTTTTCGTTTTTTTTAACTCCACACAACAAAAACTCACGTCACACTCAAAATCACTCATGAGTAGTCAATGCACTGATATTTTAGTTTGCAACTGGGTGCATTATTCATCTCATGAGTAAGGTATTTGAAACTTTATTTGTATTTTATGTTATTTATTCATTTTGTTGACATTATATTATTTTTAGGGTTTTGTTTGATTTGTGATAAACAATAAAGCAACTCACATTTTTATTACATTTGCATTATATGACTGTTATTTGATGGATTTTATAAATACATTTGTTAAAACCTGAAGTTGTTGCCAAAATTTTGTTCTGCACCCGATATACATAACAACAGTCAAGTATGTATGGATTTACACGACTGTACTAGTGAAAATGTGTAAAAGATTCTAATTATTATGACACCTTACCATTTTATTGGTGCAAAAAAAATTTCACTAGATATATCATTTTACTATTACTGGACTATAGTCGTGTGTTTTAATAAGTTATACAACTACTATCGTGTACGTATGGATTTACAAACTATAATTGTGCATATATATAAAATGTTCCAACTGGTATGAGATCTCATCATTTTATCAGTGTAAGAAAAATATTTTTTAAAGAAAAATATGTCTTCTGACTATTTACTGAGTCATGTATTTTTGCAACTTACACGACTTTTGTCGTGTATGTATGAATTTACATGACAATAACCGTGCAAGTTTGAAAGATATAGTAGTTGTTATGACACCTAGTATTCTGTTAGTACAAAGATTACAATATTTTTTACTAAATATATCATCTGACTATTTACGGGACTATAATTGTGTATTTTAACAAGTTACACAACTATTGCCGTGTAAACTAACAATTGCATGATGTCAGTTATGTAAATAGGCAGCCAGTTCCACACTTCGCTATATATCTTATTTGATTTTGTTTTTGCATTTGTTGTATAATCAATTGTTGTATTATTGTAGGAAATGGCTTCAGCACATGTGCCTATTATGTTTTGTGGTGAATGGATTGAGCAAAACGGCCATTATAAATTTAATGCTATGGAGGAAAGAGGGATCATGGTGCCCTGTTCTACAACTATGAACCTTATATACTTGTCATTTTTGTTGTTTTAATTTCTTTAATATCTATAATATTTAGTTGATAAATTTCTACTTTTTTTGTTTCGCAGATGTATAAACATGTTTGTGTTTGGGTTGAAGATGCAAAAAAATTATGATGATTGTGTAACAAGTTTAATTGTATTCGACTTATTTACGATTCGAATAAGTATTGGATTTTATGTTGTTTGATGTACAACCACTTTTGTTGTTTATTAAAGTGAAGTTTGATATGTTAAAGCCTATATTGGTTGTGTCATCAATATAACGAATGTTTTAGGTATTTTTTGTTCTATGTCTACGTACCCAACTACAATCGTGTATTTTGGATGTTACCCGACTATTGTTGTGCATATGTAATTTTACTCACCTATAGGTGTATCTATTCAATACTCGACTAAAGTCGTGCATCTGTAAAAATACCCAACTACAATCGAGTATCTGTAAAAATACCCAGTCGATCATGTATGTTTGTAAATACTCGATTGTAGTCGAGTATTAGTATAAATACCCGACTTCAGTCTTGTATTTTCTTATAGACCAGTTGGTCATGTATATTTACAAATATTCGATTGCAGTCGAGTATCAGTGCAAATATCTGACTGCAGTCGTGTATTTTCTTATATAGAGTTGGTAATGTATATTTATAAATACACGACTGCAATCGTGTATCTGTGCAAATACCCGACTGCAATCGTGTATCTGTGCAAATACCCGACTGTAGTCGTGTATTTTCTTACAAAGCATTCCTTGAGCATATATGACTATCATGTTATATCACATACATTGTACAAACTATCTTCTCTATCTTTAATATAATTAACAAAAAAATAAAATATATTAATTATGTTAAGTTATCTTTAATGACATCAAATATCAACAACATTTCTATTGTAACCATTACATCTCATGGTCCAAAAAATGACGCATCGACTATGTTTTTAAGGGTAGGACACTACGAAGTTTTTTTCCACGACCTATGCCCAAATAATTTGACAGCCAATGCTTTTCGAAATTGTGTAACATGATCTTATTGGCAATATGAATTGACATTAAGTCCATGAACTATGACCTCCAAGTACTGCAACAAAAATGCTCCACAATCACCACTAAAAAAATTCATATATATCAATTGTTAAAAGTCATCATTTTTATTGTTAAGTTCAAAACACAATATATATAGTACATACCTTGATTTTTGTTGCGGGATGTTACGTACTCGCACGATGAGCAAAAGAATTTTTTATATAACCTCAGTATAATTTGAATTTGTTTCGTGATATACTATCTTCTGAAGTACCAGAGGTATCATATCTGTAACAGGTAGCAATTGTCTCACTAAAATTGAATCTTTTGTTTAGTCAATCATAGAGTCATAAATAGAAATCTTGCCCCCAAGTATATCGACCACACCGAGAACCCAATGCTTATTCATGAATATCGGAAAATACACTTACGAAATGCGGATAATATTCTTAGCAACTAACGGCAAATATATAAACTAATTACAACAAAGTCATATTTCAATTTTCTTATAAATTAAGAAACCATCAACTAATAAAGTCATTCACTTGCAAAAATGAAGTATAAATAATGATAAAACTATTAACCTGAAACAATACCCAGTTGATGAGCGTAGCTTCAACTATAGGATCATTCATATCTCCTAGCTCTCGCAACTCTAAAATTTTCTTCCATTTTCGTTTCTTTTCCCAATTTCTCTCAACCCAAACAATCCTCTTCCCTTGCCTGTCGTAAAACGAACCCGAACCCTCCAACCTACTGCTGATTATACTACACAATAACTTCACTTCTATTTGTTTCGATCGAATTCAGTTTGTATGAATTAAGGGAATTTGGGCGTTGTGTATGCTGGTCGTGAATGATGTTTAGGCATTGTGTATGCTGGTTGTGAATGATGAACTGGAAGAATTTGGGCATTGTGCATGCTGATTGTGAATGATGAATTAAGGGAATTTGGGAGTTGTATATGCTGGCTGTGAATGATGAATTGGGAGCCATGTCGTGAATAATTTTGGGAAATTAGTTTTTTAATTAGGGTAATTTAGTACTTGCACATAAAAAAAGGTATATGTGGGGAAATTTGAAGTATGGAGGTGTATCTCAATCAATAACATATTTTAAGAGTATAGCATGGACAAATCCCTGAGGCAAATTAATCGTAAAAAGAAGTGTATTGTACAAAGAAAATAATAATTTCATCATTCTAATATACTATGATATTTATGGATTACTTAGTAAAGTGATGAATATAATGATTTGAAAGGTCAATAAGCCAAGAATTAAGTTAACTATTTGTTTAAGGGATATACCTCGACGAGACCGGCCATGATGAGCAGATACCTGGTAGTAGGATTTTGCGAACAAGTATATTCCGCAGAAGTCTGGTAGTAGGAGAACTCGAGTAGGAATATTTTGTTCGTTCGCGAATGTACCATCCATGGGACCACAGCGGAAGCCGGCCTCCTATCAGGAGCATAAAACCATTCCTGCTAGAGGTCGAGGTGAGGAGACCCGGTCAATGACGATTGGCAAGACGTACGTGCACTCCTACCCGAGAATCAAGGCACGGAGTTCATCCAGCCACAACTATGATAACGGAGCGTCCACTTCCGAGAGTTGGAGGGAGGTAATGGACATGTGTTGAGGAAGGCCGGGATTCAAAGAGAGTCTATAAAAAGGTAGCCAGCGAAGGTAAAAGGGTTAGATTTTTTTATATTACAATTAAGATAACAATTGAGATAACAGAGCCTTATATTAGGAAATCGTAAAAGAGCCATAAGAAGAGTGGTCGTTTTTCCCAGAAAGGCAAAGCTTTCATTTCTGACTTGAGTGTCGGAGGGTTTACGTCGGAAAAACACCCAGCGTGCTCTGACCTATCTCTGTGTACGTAGGAGTTTGCAGAGAAGAAGTCTTACGATGAGAGATCCTGGTCGTGGACGAGCAGAAAATCAAAATCTTGCATTAACATTTTAGCGCCGTCTGTAGGGAGCTAAGCAAAAAGCTTTCATTAATAGAGAGAAGAAAAGGAAAGGAAGTGAGGAAACAATGGACGTAGGAAGAAATAGTGCCTAATGAGGTGACTTGAGGCTTAACGAGTCCGTGACATTGAGAGAGATAGCCAACGAAGCACGGGAAAAAGCAATGCATGAGCGCATGGAACGGATGGAAAAACAGATGGAGACCCTGACAACCATCCTACACAAGCTGATGAGTGAATGAAAGGGAGTCCGTGAAGAAGGGGTGAGAAGTGGCGGAATGGCACCAGGGCATGATAATATGATGAGAGGTCGGACCACCAGAAGATTTGGTAGTAAGGGAGGTAACTCATCTCTACGGGGAGAAATCTATAGAGGAGAAGATTAATCCTCAGGAAGGAAAATCTCTGATAACGATGGCGGAAGTGGCAAATACGGAAGAAAGAGAACTCCGACAACACCTGCATGATGTTGAGTAAGAGCGAGATCAGGTTGCAGCACGTGACCCTGGTCGTGATAGACAGTTGGAAAAAGAAGTGCACAAATTAGCACAAATTAGCGCAAATAATAGATGACATATAAAGACGAAGCAGAGTACCAGGGTGGAGAATAATGCTGGGCGGAGAATCTCCGCTCTCGGCAGAAATCATAAGGGCAGTCATTTTGAGGGATTTTCGCTTCCCAGACCTCAGATATTCGAGATGAACTGATCCGTTGGTGCACATAGAGCGCTTTAACGATATGACTGAGGTGCAAGGATTATCCCATGCTCAAAGATGCAGAGTGTTCCCACTATCTCTAGAGGGATGAACACGCGAGTGGTATAGGAAACTTCCTCGAGGGAGCGTCAAATCCTTCGAACAGATGTGCCATGAATTTGCAGAGCACTTTCGTGGGGCAATGGCACCAGAAGATGATTTGATGGAACTGACGAGTATGAAGTCGGGAGAGGAAGAAACCCTTCGGGAATTCATCAAAAGGTTCCACCATGCTATTCTCGACTTGGGAGCCTTCAACCATTCTCAAGCATTAAGAGGATTGGAAAAATGAGTAAAGCTAGGACGAATGTGGTACAATTTGAGAAGCCCAGCTATTCAGATATATTCAGCCGCTTACGAGCAGGCTAAGAGAGACATAGATATCGAGGAGGAAAATGCCGAACGAATTAAGACAGATCAGCTGGAAGGGTTGAGGAGGAAAGAGAAGAGAGCTCTATTAGGAAATGAGCCGATCAAGAAGAATGATCATCATGCCTCAGGCAATGTAGTAGGGAGGTCGGGTCACCTCTTACCAGCCTCATCAGAGGCCACCCCCATATTAGCGCAACAGGGCGCAACCTCCTCGTTCACCAGCCAGAAATTCATGGAGAATGCATGACTCGATATATGGTTATCCTCATCCACACCTACACAGTTGTAGAGAAAGAAGACCAAAAGCACCGCTGCCCCCTCCAGTTCAGAACAGCAACAACAGAGAAAGAACAGTGCACATGATCGACCAGAGCTAAGACTATGAGCGATATACTTCCTTGAAGATGCCCATAGATGAGGTGTATGGGTCATAAAGGAACATGGATTACTGTATCTCACTATCCCAATAACAAAGCTACCCATCAGGAGAGATAGGGGACGTTATTGCAAGTTCCATGGCACTCACGGTCATACCATAACTGAATGCAGAGATTTCAAGACCCAGGCTGAATATTTGGTGAGAAATCGATACCTGGACGAGTTTATAGATGAGACTTTCCCAATGGTGGTTTTGTCAGGTGAAGGGGAGAAAAGTGATAGGAACTTAAGCCACAAGCAGTTGGTGGTAAGAGTAATTGCTGGGGGCTCAACATTGGCGGGAGATTCCAACAGAGAAGTGTTCTTAACACCCCAGCAGCGAAACGAGGAAGAATCAGGCAGGTTCCGATCATGTAGACAAATGAGAACAAAGAAGAGATTCTATATCCATATAAGGATGCCTTAGTCATTAAAGTCACTGCTGCTGGCAAGAAATTTGACCAAGTTCTGATAAACACGGGAAGCTCGGTCAATGTGTTGTTCAAATCAACTCTGGAGGAGATGGGAATAGCAGACCTAAGGTTAGAACATACCAATACCACATTGAAAGGATTTGGATGATGAAAGCTGATTCCTCTAGGCGTGGTCGAACTGCCCATCACAATCAGTAACTCCCTAACTGAAAAGACTATGATACTGGATTTTGTGGTGGTCGACGAAGAGGGTCATTACCAGGTGATCATAGGCTGTCCCTTTCTAAGGATAAGTAAAGCGGTACTTTCTAACCATTACTTAGCTCTCAAGTACCAGATGAATGGGGTAGTTGGAGTGGTGTGAGGAGACTAGAGAATCGTCCGAAACTGTTACTCCACAGCAGCAAGGGAAGCAATGCAGATTACATCCCTTGATATTCGAATGGGGGCAAAGAATGGCAAACAGGAGCCTGTAGAGGAACTAGAGACAGTAAGCTTGGAGTAAGATGATCCAGGAAAAACAATCTGAATATGGTCGAGACTTAAAGATGAGCAGAAGCAAGAGTTGGTGCATTACTTATGAGCTCATGCAGATGTGTTTGCTTGGACACATGAAGACATGCCGGGAATCAACCTTAAGGTCGCATGCCATAGGTTGGCAATAAAGAAGGGTGCTCGGGCAGTAAGGCAGAAAATGAGGTGCTTCAATTGGGAGATGTATGAGGGTATAAATGGCGAGGTGGAGAAACTCTTGAAGATAGGGTTCATTCGAGAAGTTAACTATCCTGAGTGGATATCGAATGTGGTCTTAGTAAAAAAAGTTAATGGCAAATAGAAGATGTGTATAGATTTCACAGACCTCAATAAGGCATGTCCGAAAGACAGCTTTCCCTTACCTAAGATCGACCAGCTGGACATGACCTGCTTAACTTCATGGACGCATTTTCAGGATACAACAAAATCCCAATGTTCGAGCAGGATGAGGAGAGCACGACATTTATTACTAACCAGGGTTTGTTATGTTATAAGGTAATGTCGTTCAGTCTTAAAAATGCGGGGGTCACATGCCAAAGGTTGGTGAACAAAATTTTTAAACCGCTGATTGAGAGAACAATTGAGGTGTATGTGGACGACATGATAACCAAATAAAAAATTCCGAAGGAACATGTCGAGCACCTCGAGGAGACATTTGGACTTTTGAGAAAGAACAAGATGAAGTTGAACCCGGACAAGTGTGCCTTTGGGGTCGAGTCAGGTAAATTCCTTGGGTTCATGGTAAGTCATTGGGGGATCGAGACGAATCCGAGAAGATCCAGTCAATCGTGCAGATGAGATCTTCTCGTAACCTGAATGAGATACATAGCCTTACGAGAAGGTTGGCGGCCTTGAGTCGGTTCATATCCAAGGTAACAGATATGTGCCAAGCATTCTTTCAAGTGATAAGGAGAGGAAAGAAAACAGAGTGGACTACTGAATGCGAAGAAGCCTTCTATAATTTGAAGTAATATTTACAGCAAGCACTTCTGTTGTCCACACCGCGGGATGGGGACGTGCTGTTCTTATATAAGGCGGTATCAAATTATGCCACGAGTTATATTCTAGTAAGAAAAGAAGAAGGGGTTCAATACCCAATATATTACACAAGCAAAGCCCTGCTAGATGCTGAGACCAGATATCCGCCGCTAGAAAAATGGGTACTGGCTTTTGTGGTTGCTACTCGGAAGCTAAGGCCATATTTTCAAGCATTTCCCATCTCGGTAATCACAAACCAACCGTTACGGCAGACTCTATACAAGTTGGATGCTTCTGATCGGTTAGTGAAATGAGCCATAGAGTTGAGTGAGTTCGACATAAGTTTTAAACCCCGAGCAGCCATAAAGGCTCAGGTAATGGCCGACTTCGTGGCAGAATTCGCAGAACCCGAAGTATGTTTCGACCAACTGGTTGCTGCTAGAGTTAACAACGAAGACCAAGTATGGCAGGTGTCGGTGGATGGATCCTTAGGGGACCAGAGATTTTCTTGGAAGACCCAGAAGGGGAGGAAATCTCATATGCTGTAAAGTTCAAGTTCACAACCACAAACAACCAGGTAGAGTATGAAGTTTTAATAACAGGCTTGGAATTGGCCAAAGCAGTGAAAGCGGATAGGGTGAAAATTTGAATTGATTCCCAACTAGTTGCGAATCATATCAGTGAAAAGTTTCAACCAAGAGATGGGAAGATGGAACAATACTTGGAGAAAGTCAAGCAGATGATTGGAAAATTTGAGGCGGTTGAGGTGATACAAATTCCAAAGGAGCAGAATAGTCGAGCAGATATTCTGGCCAGAATGGCAGTTGTAACAGACCCAAAAATGCCTAACTCGATCCCTTTGGAGGTGAAGACCAGTCCTACTATCGAGCAGAATTTGGAGGTGATGCGGATAGAACAGAAATGCTCGTGGATGGACTCGATAATCTCATACATTAGAGACGGGGTATTACCACCAGATAAGCTGCGAGTTCGGAAAATCAGAGCCAAGGCCTTGAGGTACACGATGATTGATGGGGTGCTATATCGGCGATGATATACTCTACCATTCATTCGGTGCTTGGATGAGGACGACGCGGATTGCGTACTGAGAGAAGTACATTAACGGGTTTGCAGAAACTATTCTGGCGCGAGATCCCTTGCCCACAAGGCTCTAAGGCAGGGATATTTCTGACTGACGATACACCATGATGCGCAGGAGAACACTAGAAGTTGCGTGAGCTGCCAAAGTTTTGTAAATTTCTCTACCCAACCGCCAGAGAAGCTCACTTTTATGGCCTTACCATGGCCATTTGCTCAATGGAGAATTGATTTTATTGGGCCGTTGGCAAAAGGACGAGGGGTAGCAACACATGCAATAGTAACGATAGACTACTTCACGAAATGGATAGAGGTGAAAGCCCTCAGCAGGATCACAGAGAAAAAAATGACTGACTTCATATGGAGAAAACTGGTCGGTCGTTATGGGATCCCTTGTGCCTTGATAGCAGACAATGACAGGCAGTTTGACAACCATAACTTTAGGAATTTCTGCCAGAAACTCAGGATAGAGTTGAAATATTGTTCGCCTACTTACCCTCAGTCTAACGAACAAGTAGAAGTAGCAAACAAGATAATCAAGAGGTTTTTGAAAACCAGATTTGGAGCAAAAAAGGGTGTATGGGTTGATGAGCTACCAAGTGTATTATGGGTGTACAGGACAACCCACAAAATAGCAACTGACGAAACTTCATTCGTCTTGACCTTCGGACATGAAGCTGTTGTACCAGTCGAGATAAGGACGACCACACACTGGACATATCACTTCGATGTGCAGGAAAATAACGGCAAGATGTACTTGAATCTAGATTTGCTAACCGATCAGAGGGAGCAAGCATCGAAACGATCAACCATTTACCAGCAGAAGGTTGTTCGATATTACAACCAGAAGATGTGTATACGACAGTTCAAGGTCGGCGATTGGGTACTAAGGAAGGTGAATCAGAATACGAAAGATTCGATACCATGAGTATTTGGACCAAACTGGGAGGGGCCATATAGGGTCAAGCAGGTAGCTGGACTCGGAGCCTATAAGCTTGTTCGCGCGAATGGCCACGAGATGAAACGCCCCTGGAACGCAACACACCTCAGGAAATATTTCTAGTAAGACTCGTTCCTGATTTAAAGTTATTTCTGCTTTCTTTTGTGGTTATTGGTTTTAAACCAATCTCATGTAAGCCGAATTCTGTAATCAATGAAACCATGAGGAATTTGTCATTCTTATTAATTTGTCAATAGTTTGCAAAGCTCTTGATCCTAGTATACAATGTTCGAAAAAAAAGTAACTACAATATAAAACACGCTTAAGAGGACAGCGGGTCAGTAAGCTGGATCCCCTCTACTGGCTGCTCCACCTCAGGAGCAGGAGGGGTTTCACTAATTGCCCCGGGGGGGTACTTGCCTCGGCAACATTAGTAAGGACTGTACGAGGAGGAGAGGTTCCCTCATCGGTGGCATTTGACTCCAACTCTTCAACATCTTCTTTAGCTACCTCTTCATCCATATACTGAGCAACACCAGCAGCAAGCTCATCCATCTTTAGATCAGGATGCTGCTTCCCAAAGACAGCCATGATGCAGCGATAAGAATGCCAAAGTCCCTGGTCATATTGATTTTTAGCTTCCTTCTCTAGGTTCTCGACCTGAACCTAGTGGGAGTTCTTGAGAGATTCGAGCTAAGCCTAGTAAATAACCTTCTGCCTTTACAGATCCTCCTTAACTTAGTCAGCTCTTCCTCAAGAGTATTGGCCTTTGCTTAAGGGAGAGATTCTCACTCTATCAACTTCAGATTCTCGAGATTCAGGTCTCCTATTTTCTTCTCGGCATCATCAGCTTTGGTTTTGATCAATTAAATGTCCTCCCTCATCTTCCGATCATAGCGGTCGACATTCGCCTTATAATAGGTGGCCATGCAGCCGAGGTAAAAAGCACTATACTGCATAACCCCTACCAACTCGCCCAGAGTGCTGCCGTCAAAATCCTCCAAGTTCTTGTTGCTCACGAGCCTAGAAAACTCACTGATGTAGGGGACCAAATGTTCTGTTCGATTGTCAAATAAACGAGGTTTCGGCCTAACTAGTAGAGCAGAAGAAGCGGGGTCAATGGCTGCTCCACTAGTTTTTTCGGTTTTGGTAGGAGGAGGTGGTAGAGTCCTCAATGGGGAACTTGCTCCACGATGTTCGCCCGCTTCGCAGTGGGAACGTCCTTATTCTGGTCTAATTTAACAGTATGAAGTCGATGACGTTTTCAATTTAGAGTCCCGATCACAGCGTCCTCCATCTTAAGGTCAGTAGACACCAAATGAGATTCAAACAATTTGTAAATGGTTAGCAACTCTCGATTCGAACATGAATTGGCCAACACAGTCTCGACCTGCTTGAGTAGCTCATGTTTAAGCTGGTAGTGCACACACTAAGAACCTACAATTCGAGCAGATACTGGATTAGAGATAAATCAGCAAAATGAGAACAACTATAAAGACAAGACATCTAAAGCTAACATGCAACCTGGGACCACGAAACGGAGTGGGACGCGATAATCATTCCCATCAATCTGTGAAACTTGACCCCAAGGACCTCCCAGCAAAAAATAATTTTTTCTTCCAATTCCCACCACCACCAGTTAGAAGATCAGTTATGGGTTTCCTGATCTTGGTACTTGATTGGAAGTAATACCAGCTAACGTCTTTGGGGCTGCTCTTTAGCTGGTACAAGTGCTTTATCTCATCGACTGTGGGCTCGCTCTGGCAGCATCTGTCCCATAATATGAACAGACTAGAAAGTACCCTCCACCCGTTGAGATTCAGTTGACCAAGAGTTAAGTTCAGCCCATTAAGTATTCGGGCAAAATAGGGTTGTAGGGGGCACCTTATCCCAAGTTTAAAACTGTCCAGAAACAAGGTAACGTATCCCTCAAGAGGCCAGCTAGGAGTATATTTTTTTCTTGGGATCCTAAAGGGTATATCATCAAGAATGCCATACATATCCCGGAGGTTATCGAACTCGTCTTCTGTGGTCGTGCACGTAATGAAGTTAATAACGTAATGCTCCGATAGAGCCCTACCTCTTATTTTGGTCTTCATATCTGGTTATGATGTTCCTAGTGAGGACATTTAACCAGAACCTTACCTCTAGTCCTTACTCGAGGTGTCTTCCGAACCAGAAAATCCTCGTCCCCGCTATTACTAGTTGAGGAGGATATTTGGGGAGACGTCCTCCTAGCACTAGTCTCAACAGTAGATCTAATGATTTCTAAGGGGATTCCGGTGTCAAAGGCAGGATCGACGAGCAAACTAGGCAAAAAGTCTAACTCATCATCATCAATCTTAGTTACCTTCTTTTTGCATTTTGACATTTCCTAAACTATGACCAGAGTAACATCACCAAATACCACCCAAACAAGACAGAGAGAAAATAAATTTTCTATAACTATCTAAAACCGCGGAAGTAGAAATAATACCTGTAATTGTAGCCCAGCTAAATAAAGACAAGGAATGTAGCTTTTACGCCGAAGGAGAGGAATGACGCAGTTGCCGGAGAAGGAGAAGAGCGATAAAAGATGAGTTTCCCTTTGGGGGTTTTAGATTCCTTAATGTGGAATAAACCCTCGGGCTGTCAGCATTTAAGGGCACAAATTCTAAAGGTCTCATAGCCATCGGTTTGAAATTCAAATGGAGGGATAAATTTCTGCCACATCACCTTGCCCGCAATTTAATGCTACACGACTCCTCAAAGCCTCTTCCTATCCCGCGCGAGCCAGAACTGTTGAGTTTCTACTGTTGGTTCACTACGTTATCCAACACCAGAAACTGGGGGACTGTGTTTGGGGGATATACCTCGACGAGACCGGCCATGATGAGCATATACCTGGTAGCAGGATTTCGCGAATATGTATATTCCGCAGAAGTCTGGTAGCAGGGGAACACGAGCATGAATATTCAGCTGGTCCGCAAATGTACCATCCATGGGACCACAGCGGAAGCCGGCCTCCTACCAGAAGCATAAACCCATTTCTGCTAGAGGTTGAGGAGAGGAGATCCGGTCAATGACGGTTGGCAAGATGTACGTGCACTTATATCCGAGAATCAAGGCACAAAGTTCATCTAGCCACGACTACGATAACGGAGCGTCCACTTCCGAGAATTTGGGGAGGTAATGGACGTGGGTTGAGGAAGGCCGGGATTCAGAGAGAGCCTATAAAAAGGTAGCCAACGAAGGTAAAATTGTTAGATTTTTTGAGATTACAACTGAGAGAACAGAGCCTTCTATTCGGAAATCGTGCAAGAGCCATAAGAAGAGTGGTCGTTTTTCCCAGAAAGGCGAAACCTACATTTTTTATTGAACATCGGAGGGTTTACGCTGGAAAAACACCTAGCGTACTCTAACCTATCTCTGTGTATGCAACAGTTTGCGAAAAAAAAAATTTATGAGAAAAGATTCTGGTCGTGAACGAGTTAGTTGAGGATAGATTCTGATCGTGGACGAGCAAAAAACCAGAATCTCGCATCAACACTAATGTTAATCATATGTTTAAAGTATTGTATTTGAATCTATTCCCACAATGAATTTTCATTACCGTGATCGTGTATTATTGGCCGTTTAGGCCGGTAATGAAAAGTTTACTCTCCCCCCTCAAAGGAAAAAAAAATATAGGAAAAATATCCACCGTCCACCTATTTTTTACACCTTTTTCAAAAATATTTTACACCTTTTTCAAAAATACACAATTCCTTCATTTTTTTGCTGAAATCCACCTAAAGTTACATTTTTTTCACTTTTCCACTTCCGTTTAGAATCCGTTAAGAAAACTAACAGAAACTTTAAAAAATGACTATTTTACCCCCAAAACGAAAATTATAATTTCACCCTAAAATGCCAAAAATAATAAGATTTAATAATGAATATCATTATTGGTACGTTAATGAAGTACAAAAAAATCTTAACTACTAGAGATTATAACTCAATAAATAATAAAATTTTATTTATCTTAAATTCAATTGATGGTTTGTGAGATTGGACTATTTTTAATACTACTGTTATAATTTAGCATTCTAATTACCGACATATTTTTTAAAAAAACTTGCATTTGGTGGTTGTGAAATTAATTTCTTTATTGACCGATGGGAAAAATTATTAGATTTAATCTGATTATTTTTTATAATTTTTAACGTGAAATTGTAATTTTCGTTTTGGGGGTAAAATGATCATTTTTTTAAATTTCCGTTAGTTTTCTTAACAGATTCCAAACAGAAGTGGAAAAGTGAAAAAAAATATAACTTTAGGTGGATTTCAGTTAAAAAATAAAGTAATTATATATTTTTTAAAAAAATATAAAAAATAAATGGACGGTGGATATTTTTCCAAAAATATATATGGGTCCAAATCGGTGCCTTGCGTCGCTTCTCCAACCTCATAGGAACAAATGAGCACAAAAATAACGACTTCCTGCGATGATTAATAATCACTAAACTTGTCTCTTTGTTCCTATGTCTTGTCATTTCAAATCAAAGTTACAATTTTTCTTGGTTCTTTCTCCCACTCTGTGTCATAAAATTCTTGCGTTTCATTGAATTGCATTCGAGTTTGTGTGTTTTGTGAATCTAATTCTAATCTGTATCTCATTATGTCCAAACCCTCGAAAGCAATCATCAGTGGCCTACTCAGGCTTCATTTCGATCACCTTTAGAGTCAACCCATCTTCCATATCAAAACCCTCACTCTCCTCAGCATTTTATTCTCATTTTTCATCAAGAGGGTCCTCAAATTTCACAACTTCAACTTCTCACATCCACTCCACTAAGCTACCTTCAAAATTCACTTCTGCAATCTTGGTTTAGCTCAGATTTTATCAAATTCCCGCAAACCCAATGTGAAATTTTCTCCTGGGTTCAGGTGTTTTTTCCTTTAAAAGTGAATTTGGTCAGAAGCTTAAAGGGAATTTTACAAAAAAGGTTTTTGAGAAGCCGGCCTCTGTCGTTTCCTCTGCTTTTTCGAGGTATCGTGAAGCTATAGCGTTGCAAATTGATGCTTTTTTCAAGAGGAACTATCTGCTTCTGTTTGGTGCCGGTGGGGTTGTGGTTTGTATGTTGCTGTGGAGGATTATGTTTGGCATTGCAAATACTTTTGTGGGGATTTCAGAAGGCATGGCCAAGTATGGGTTCCTTGCACTTTCAACTGCTATTGTTGCTTTTGCAGTAAGTTCTGCTTCACAATGTCTAATGCATTTTCACTTGTTTGGTTTGCTTGACTTCCTTTGCATCTGGAATTTATATTTGCTGTGTACTGAGGGGCTAGCAATTAGTGGCAAGGATAATTTTGGTGTGGGTGTTAGTTTATTTAAATTATTCTTGTTTGCAAATTGAGTTGTCAAAGGGCACTTGAGGTTCTTCTGGATACACTTTATTTTGTCCTTAGGTGTGACAAGAACTTGCAACATGCTATGCGTAATATGCTTGTGGTGATCAATGAATTGTTTGTAATATACTTATCACTATTTTCTGATGGCTGAAAGAGTAGTGTTAAACTATTAATAAGAAGCTCCCCTTTCTTTTTTTACTGGTGATTGATCCATGGATGAGGTGGCGTTTGCAGTTACATTGATAAAATGTGTGCTCGTCTGCTGGTATTCTTAAGATTTAAGTATTTCAACTCCAACTCTGTTTCTTAAGTTGATATGTTCTCGGATTACAATCTGGATCTTAATATGTAATTTGAGGAATTCTATTTGTTGTACTTGTTCGTTTTTCTTATACTTGAATAGGCAAATAAGTGGAAATCATCAGGAATATTTTTTTTCTGATTTCCTGTTAGATGGATCTACTTGTTGTTGTAGTTTATTACACATGAAAGTTGTAATTATCTGCAGATATTGCAAGTGTAGTGAATGATTTATTTTTTCCCAAAATTGTTGGCTTACAAGCTTTTGTTTTGGATCTAGAAATACCTTTTGTAGCGTTTTGTAACAGCATCATAAATCTGTGAATTTTGGCCTCCTGATTTATAAGTTTCAAATGCTTACTGGAGAGCGAAGCATCATGAATAATGGTGCTCAACATACAACCATTTAAGCCAGAATCAGTCAATATGGTGAAACGTTGGTGATACATGAGAGGAAATTCAAACAAATTATTATTACTGCAGACATCTGAGCTTGAATCTGAAACCTCTAGCATTGTCATCTAGTTAGCTCATTGGCATTAAACCTTCCCTCTTATCAATTCATTTGTAAAGCCCACATCTATAAATCCTGAGTTTTTCCCAGTTTATACTGGAATGTTGCTGACATCATTGTGGAGAGCTGTGTCTTATGGCTTATATCTTATGAGTGTGTGTGTTTTTTATTTCTTTCAGGGGTTGTACATTCGCTCAAGGTTCACAATCAATCCTGATAAAGTTTATCGAATGGCTATGAGAAAGCTCAATACTTCTGCGGGCAATCTTGAGGTAATGGGTGCCCCTCTCTCAGGAACAAGTTTGATAGCGTATGTTATGTCCGGAGGTGGAATTACAATGAAGCACTTCAAGCCAAGGTTCCGGAGCAAGCGCTGTTTTCTCATTTTCCCAATACGAGGTTCTGAGAGAAAAGGTCTAGTCAGTGTTGAAGTCAAGAAGAAAAAAGGACAGGTTTGTTTCTCATTCTCCCCAGTCTCCTCACACCCAACACCATAGCATGCATACGGCTCCTCATGAACTACCATACCAGGTGAGGTTGCTTTTACAGAGAACATAAATATAACTTCCAGTTTATGAGTGAGGCATTTTTTTTTCTCCTTCTGCTTTGACCTTTCCTTGTGACGTTCTTGAAATTTATCTTTATTGATGGCCTTTCCTCTATTGTTGATATATATCAAGCGATGATTGAATTGATTGCTAAACTCTATGTTGTCGCGCACCAATATGGTTTTCCCTGTATATTACCCTAGTCACTGATGAGTTGAGTCTCATCTAACAAATTCTGTGCCACACTCATTTCTTTTCTCAGGATGTTACATTGGTTAATTATTGTTTGGTGTTACAAAATATGTATTGCTATTGCATCAGTTCATTAGGAAATGGAATATGGCAATTGTGTGAATGTTTGAGTATGGGAAGAGAGAGATCTCTTCATGAATTCTTAAAGCATGAATCTAGCTTATTGAAGAATTATGTTGTTTGAATATGCAGCATGATATGAAGCTGTTGGCAATTGACATTCCCATGAAATCAGGACCTGACCAGTGATTATTCCTGATTGGGGATGAAGAAGAGTACAAGGTTGGAGATGGCCTTATAGCTGAGCTAAGGGATCCCGTAGTGAAAGCTATGGCAGCAACCAAAGAATTCGATGATCTTGACAGAATAGAGGATGAGGAGGATGCTGAGAGAGAACTTCAGGAGGCTGAAAGAAAACACCGTGAAGAAATTAAGAAGCTTGAAAAAAGCTAGCACAGTGACTGTTTCAGTCCCCTCGGCTTGTTTTCATTTTGTTTCTCGCAGGAGTTTTTAAAGGTTGCCTAAGGCTTTGACAATCTCAGATAAACAGAAATGATGCAGGAGCACATTTCATCCATATCAGACTGTTTGGCGAGGTTGCATTACCTTGTTGATGAACATCGTTTGGAATTCCAAATTTTCAGCATTTAAAGCAGACACAAATAAAGCTTACATTTGAAGTTTCCAAACTTTCAGCATTTAAAGCAGACACAAATAAAGCTTACATTTGAAGTATTGCGGGCGTTCGAGCATGCTTTATTTAAGAAGTGTTACTTTTTCTTGGCACTTGTTTAATACTCTGTTTACTGTTAAGAGGACAAGGACAAGCGGTAACCGGGTGCCAACATCCACCATCTGTTTTTAACGGATGGTTTAGTCTCATTCTGAAGTAAGTTTAAAGGTTCCTTTCTGGTCTTTAATTCCCGTGGACTCCCTTAACAGTACTGGAAAATGACACCTTAACCTGAGCAAGACCTAAAGATGTGGCATTTATTTGTTAACAAATGCATTCTGAGCTGTGACTCTGTCTTTATCTTTCTTTGCTGTGCTGTTGCAATGCCAGAAAGATTTGTTTTAAAGAGGAAAAGGACCCCCTTTCTAGATGGTATTTACCATGAGAAAAAGATAATTACAAAGAGAAAGGAAGGGGCCTACCATGTGAGCAAGCACAAGTTTCTCTCTTTATGAAGATGATTATGATAATTTTGAACTTTCTGCTGTTTGGGGTTTGAAGTCAAAACAAAGATTGTTATGTGATAATATTTTTCTGCTTGAATTCATAATTTCCTTTTCAAGAAGGCATTAATGTGCCATCATAATCCCATTGAACCATGACATAATGTGATTGCTTAATTCATCCTTACTACCAACCGTCAGTTTTAGTAGCTCCACTTGTGAAAGTTGCATTTGCATCGGGCAGATCCTAAACCCAACCATAAGCAATAATTTTGGCTATTAATTACTTAAGGGTGAGTTGGCCAAGTAATCACCCAATTTTTTGAACTGGGCCAGTTAGTTACACCAACCAACTCCCACTGGTCCGCATCAAAAGGCTAAGATTGCATACACACACATATATTACATCAAATTGGAAATTTGCTGGCTATTATGTACTCTCCATACTCAAAATATGACACAATCAATGAAGTGCATGCTTTCATTTCTATTTTTTTACGTTTGACATTTGCTTTGAGTAGCTTTTTTATTTCAACAAGAAGACATTATTTCATTATGGGGTTGTTGGTTGGGTAATGAGAGCTTTAAAGGCATATTGAAGACATCGTAGAAAGGCTAAATGATTCTGGGACGAGAGCTCTCTTTCTAAGAGCTCTCTTTCTAATTGAAGACACTTGAAGATTGTAAGTAAATTTGTGTGTACTCCTCGTCCTCGGCATGGTAGTGGGGTGATCAGTACATTACACTCCGATGCTCATCCCACTGCCATATGCAGAGAAGTATACGTAGGGTGCTTTTTTATACCTAAGTCCCCTGCCTAGTTTTTGAAACAGTGATTAGTAAAAGCTAATTATAAACATTGCCAAGCCCTTTTCTTCCATTCGTAATTTTCTAGACGAGCAAACAGAGAATAATTAGCCTTTCCCATGTGCCAAACTTGAATATGGACTGGCCTTATTTCCTGCAATAACATCTTCACTCCAGGTAGTTTCTATAGTTGTGTTCTAGTTCACACGCATGCTTCTCCGTCATCACCATTCTAAAATTTTAACTTTCTGTAGTTGTTTGCCACAAACTTTTTTCCATGTCCACTGTAAACTCATTGTTGCTTCCCAAAGAAATGAGCAGTGGAAATTACTTTTGTCAATTCTAAGCGTAGATCCTGGAATCAAGGCATCTAAAGCTTTGATGTGTGATTGTATATTAGTGATATCCTTTCATTAGTATTAAAAGAGAGAGCAAGGTTGCTTTTAGCGTGGCACAGTCCTTTTTTTACAGAACAAAGGAAAATTAGCTTTTGCTTTTTCTTCTTTATGATAACAAATAATTTTCTCTTGGTTTCTTTATAGATTAAACATTTTGCTTTTGTTAGTGGAGTACCTTTAATACTTGTTTCTCAAATTTTTGAATTTTTACTTGGAAAAAATTTTTAATTTAAACTCAGCTTTTCTTTTTTCTGATATAAAAGGTTCAATCAAGTCTCATTACTATTTTATTTCGTCAAAGAAAATTCAATCCCGCGTACCATACTTTTAACATAAAACAATTATGCTGAAAGGTAGGAAAATGCATGAGCTGATATTGCTTTAGAATGATTCCGGCTTATGTGATGCATGTTCAGCTAATTTTGTCTTGTGGCCTTTCTTGATTGATCCAGGAGAGCAAACTAAAGAAATATCCATGAAGCTCCAGATCTCCATGGTTGTTCCTATTTTCCTTTTCACTGTACTTCCTATCTTTCCTACGGTTGTTGCTGATCTGAACTCCGATAAGCAAGCCCTCCTTGACTTTGCTGCCGCCGTCCCACATGCCCGAAAGCTCAACTGGAATGCTGCTGCCCCTGTTTGCTCCTCTTGGATTGGTGTCACTTGTAATGTAAATAGAAGCCGTGTGATCGGCATCCATCTTCCTGGCATCGGATTCACTGGTCCCATCCCAGCCAACAGCATCGGTAAGCTCGATGCTCTTAAGATCCTCAGTCTCCGATCCAACTATCTCAACGGAGCTCTTCCTTCTGATATCACCTCCATTTCCTCCCTTCAATATGTTTATCTTCAAAATAATGATTTCTCCGGTGTCCTTCCGGCCTTTCGTTCCCTCCAACTCAATGCATTGGATCTTTCCTTCAACGCATTCACTGGAAACATTCCACCCGGATTTCAGAATCTTACGCGACTTCATTTGTTGAACCTTCAAAACAATTCCATATCTGGAGCTATTCCCCCACTCAATCTCCCCAGGCTGAAGATCTTGAATTTCAGCAATAACAACTTGAATGGCTCCATTCCTGACTCCCTCCAAAAGTTCCCTAATTCTTCATTTGTAGGGAACTCTATGTTATGTGGGCTACCACTCACCCCCTGCTCCACGGTTTCCTCTTCTCCTTCTCCTTCCCCAAGTTACTTTCTAACAATTTCCCCACATAAAAATTCTTCCAGAAAGAAACTTAATTCAGGTTCTATCATTGCTATTGCTGTTGGGGGCTGCGCAGTGCTGTTTCTTTTGCTAGCATTGTTCTTTTTATGCTTCTTGAAGAAGGTGGATCGCCGAGGCAGTGGTGTGCTGAAGGGAAAGGGCACCGCTGAGAAGCCTAAGGACTTTGGAAGTGGAGTGCAAGAAGCCGAGAAGAATAAGTTGTGTTTCTTGGATGGCTCTTATTTTAATTTTGATCTCGAGGACTTGTTGAGGGCTTCAGCTGAAGTTCTTGGCAAGGGAAGCTACGGTTCAACTTACAAGGCCATTTTGGAGGATGGTACAACCGTGGTAGTGAAAAGATTGAGGGAAGTTGCAGCGACCAAGAGGGAGTTTGAGCAGCAGATGGAAGTCGTAGGGAGGATTGGAAAGCACTCAAATGTGGTGCCAGTCCGTGCTTATTACTACTCAAAGGATGAGAAGCTTGTAGTCTACAGCTACATGCCAGCGGGTAGCTTGTTCATGCTCTTGCATAGTAAGTTTCACCTCCACTCTATATTATTATCATTATTCAAACAAATCTATTAACTCTTTGGCAGTGATATTGAATTTGTTGCTTCAATTTTGTGTTTTCCTGAAACAACAGGAAATAGAAGTGACGGTGGAACTGCACTGGATTGGAATTCAAGAATGAAAATTGCTCTTGGTACTGCTAGGGGGATTGCTTTCATCCATTCCGAGGGTGGTGCTAAATTCACACACGGCAACATCAAATCCTCCAATGTCCTACTCACCCAAGACCTTAATGGTTGCATATCTGACGTTGGCTTGGCTCATCTGATCAATTTCCCAACAACCGCAACTCGAACCGTAGGGTACCGTGCTCCAGAAGTAACTGAGACCCGGAAAGCGTCTCAAAAATCCGATGTTTATAGCTTCGGTGTGCTCCTCCTGGAAATGCTGACAGGCAAAGCCCCTCTCCAACACTCGGGCCATGACGATGTGGTTGATCTTCCAAGATGGGTCCGTTCTGTTGTTCGCGAGGAATGGACAGCCGAGGTGTTTGATGTTGAGCTACTGAAGTACCAAGATGTTGAAGAGGAGATGGTGCAGATGCTACAGATTGCATTGTCATGTGTAGCAAAGGTCCCAGACTCTAGGCCAAAAATGGATGACGTTGTTAGAATGATAGAACAAATTCAACAACCTGAGTTGAAGAACAGGGCATCTTCTGGAACTGAATCTAATGTCCAAACACCCTGATTGCTTTGAACATTTTGCATTATGCTTCAAGCCAACTTTGTTTGTTTGTTCAATAACCAATGTTGAGCTAAGATACATTTGTATGTTGGGCCATTCTCCCTGAATTCGTTGAATTAGTGAATTTCAAATTCAGCTTGTGGTACTATTCTTTCTTTTTTTTTCTTTTGTAAATATGTGTGTAACTGTTGTGCTTACTTTGGAAAATATTGCAGCGGCCTCATACTCACTCATTCATATTTAATATATGGTGTCTATTGTTATATTTCACTAATGTTTGGATCTTCATGACCTAAAATGGGCTAAAAATAACACTGAATATCCAAACTGTAATAGGCTGCCTTGTAATAAGGCTCGTCCAGCCAAACGATAATGTTAATAATTAAAAATAAAAAGTGAATATTTAACAATGACAATCAAAAAGAGAATTTTATTAAGTTACATTTAATGTAACTTAAAATCATAATAAAATATGTAAATATTTGTGACATGACAGTGGGATCAACTGTCATGTTTCAAGAGTTGTAAATTACATTAATTGGAATTAAGTAAGATCCTCAAAACGAAACAAAGTATAACCTTATTTTGTTGTTATAAAAGAACCAATAAAAAAAAAATTATAACCGACAATTTCAATAAACCGTTTGTTGGGCGAAAATGGAAAAAAAATATAAAACGAATGCATCAGAGGCACTTGGAGATGAATCAGACGGTTGATATTTGAACATAACCGGTTGGTATGATTCTAATTCAATAGAATCCAGCTAAGCTCATTAACAAGGACATAAATTTATCCGTATTAACGGCCTTCACCTATTTTCACGCGTTCGTTATATGACTTAACCAACACGTCAGAGAAAAAAAGAGGAACCAAGCCAAGAGAGTCGAAATTAAAAAAAAACACAACCAAATTAAAAACCAATATACCAAAAACCGTACCAAATCAAGTGATCATAATAAATTCAATTAGTTTTCTTGTTTCTCTTTCTTATTGTGTGATTCAAACTTTTCCTTTATGGGTTTTTTCTTGGGTGATGTTAACTTTCTTGAAGGCCAATAACCACATCATGTAATCTCCAGGATTAATAGGTTTTTTCTTTTATCCTACTTTTTTTTTTTTTTCATTTGTTGTTTGTTTTGTGGCAATGGCAGCATTTTTTCCCTCTTCATTATTAGTTGTTCGAGATTTTGACACAAATTATGTACAATGGATTTGAATCCTGGAGCACACTTCTAATTTGGGATCGGAACAAAATGGCTCCAATATGTTTTGCAGCATTTTATAAGTAATTTGTTGTTGATCCTCAAATTTTCATTCTTGACCCCAGAAACTTGAAGCGTCAAATAATACACAAAAAGTTAATGGTTATAAACGAAAATTTTCAAAACCAATAACAAGATGATTTGGAAACTTGAGGTTTTCATAAATAGAATGGGATAAAATGTAGCACCCAACAATTATCTCATAATTTAGACATGAAATGTACGCTACCACTCATATGAATTGTTGTAGACAAATTATAGCAATGTCATTGTAAAACAAACTTGTGGGAAGGCCTTTAAACTTTTCATTCTTGATGCCCACACAACGGAGGGATTATGATTTGTGGAACTTGACTGCTTGCTGTTTCTTCTTCTAGGAACCAGCTGTGAA
The DNA here is from genome assembly GCA_018350135.1 of Citrus trifoliata. NCBI lineage: Eukaryota > Viridiplantae > Streptophyta > Magnoliopsida > Sapindales > Rutaceae > Citrus > Citrus trifoliata. Next base: position 19,795,535 of record CM031387.1, read on the forward strand.
TCAATCACCAGAGTTCCATCTCGCTTGTGCTTGTGAATGTGCATGCTGGATGGGACATTGTTTGACCAAGGTGAGTGTTCTGTCCTGTGCCCTGCTTCCTTATGAAATACATCTTGTTCGTTCAATACTGCTTCAGGTTTACACATAATTTTTCATTTTTCACATTACTTTGTGTACTGCAGTGTTGCAGACGCGATGTCAAGGAGGACGATGAGTGCCGTGATCATGTAGAGTTTGCCAGTAAAAATGTGCACCTTATAACTACCATGGTGAGCTGGGAGGCAAAGGTATCAGAATCAATCAAGGACGGCAAAATTGTAAGTCTAATAATAGTAGTCCCACATAATGTTGGATAGTTTTTTATCCTATAAGGGAAATTAATCAGCCTTGTGAGTTGTGTCAAATGGTTCTAATTTAACTGTCCAACAGGTTGTGGCAAATTTCAGTGCTCAATGGTGTAGTCCTTGTAAGAAAATAGCACCAGTATATATTCAACTTGCTGATAAATATCCTTCTATGATATGTCTAACGGTGGATGTGGATGGGCTTCCTGTAAGTATGAACACTTTCTGTGTAGGGCATCAAAATTTTCTTCAAATCAAAATGGTGTAAAGTCTTGATAAGCTGTGATGTGGTGATTCCGCAGGAATTCAGTAATTCATGGGGGGTCACGGCCACCCCAACATTCTTTTTCCTTAAAGATGGACGACAAATAGACAAACTTATCGGATCAAACAAGCTAGAGCTCCAGAGGAAGACAGCTGCCGTCTCTAAACTTTTGAGATAAGTCAAAATACTTGACACTTCTAGTATCCATATCCAGTGCAATTTTTGTTGTTACAAATATAGTAAAAATCACATTTTGTGTTTTTTTTTTTTTTTGGGTGTTATCATGCTCTGTAATTAGCATATGATTGTTTACACAGTTCATTGCTATTTTGGATCCTTTCAAGATTGTTTCAAATTTGAATCTTGCGTTTAAGGGCTTTATTTTTAGAAATTTGTAACCCCTCAATATGGAATCAAAACTCAAAAGCCCAGGTTATGCTAGGAAAAGGAGAACCAAGTTTTCAGAAAGCTTTCTGTTATGTTTATATAAGCAATAAGCACTTTATAATTGGGAATTTGGGATATAAAAAAGGAAAATTAAAACAAACATCGTATTGTGATTTGATTTCTGCTGTTCATGCAAATTGTTACAATATCTATACTTAATTTTCAAACTTGTGAACTTACTGAAACTAGTCTTATTGTCTTAATCTCGCACTTCTCAAATGAGTGAGCTTATTGAAGTCCATTGTCAAGTACAAATTACAATACCCATACATAGTTTTATAAATCTAAATAGTACGAAAACAGAGTTCATGCAGTAAACAGACTCATTAACAAGAGTGTAGGTAAAACTGAGACAAAGAAAGTAATTTTATTCTCGCCAGCGTTGCTTGGGACTATAATTCCATTAAATCCTGCCCAAAAAAAAAGGGAAAAATACACAAATGTTAAATGCCTAAAGTCTCTACTCATATTTTTCTTGAATAATGTTATGAGACTCTAAAACAGTAGTACCAGAAGCACATCCATTGGTGATGAAATTGGTGACCTCCTGCACTGTGGCCCTGTTCACAAACTTGTAGTCATCTTTAACCAGGTGAATGCATGTCAGCACAGCCTTGGTGTGCTCAAAACACCCTCCGGTGCAGAAATCTCCAGCATCACCATCAGTTACATTCAACCATCCGGAATCATTTAGCGTATACTTGTCCAAGCAACTATGTGAAACCTAATCACATCCACCACGAATAAGTAAGCGTATGAGGAAACAACATGCGCAAGATTATATCATATGGCGAATCTGTTGTTTATGATTTGCAGCGGAAAGTTAAACAACATGTGTAATAGATACACGTATTATAGTTTTCATGTTCCTCTCAAGTAGCATGAATACTTAAGAGGAAGGATTACATTTTGCATGCATTCATAGGCACTTCTCCACTTTTCAAATGGACTTAGATTCACATTTCCAGTAGGGTCACCGGGTTCTGCATCTGCAAAGAAACAAGCAAGCAAACGTAAGATTGAAAATTTATTAGTTCCAGCACAAGTAAAAGAGAGGGAAGAAAGAGAGACCTGCGCGGTTGACGCAAAGCAGAAGAGAAATCATCAATAAGCCATAGAGAAAACAAACTCTTCTTTCAGCGGTTGATGCTACGTCCATCTTCAAGTGTGGTGCTCCTGTAAGTCTAGCAGTTGGGCAGAAAAAATCCTTCCAAACAACCCCTTAAAACCTATGGATTTGAAAGAACATGTATGTGAAGAAACCAATGGAGTAAGTGTTTGGTGTGTGGCATATGCCAAGTATATATACATATTAAAACTTTGGAGAAATATTCTATACTGAAACATGACAAGGTGACAGATAATTCAAGCGATTTATCCTAAAACTAGATAACAATGACTTGCACTTCATAGGTAGCAGAAGATTATCAATGATACATGTTAGAGCCTACGGACAGTAAGTTAAATCAAGTAACATGTAACAATCATTGAGGTAGCCAAAAAAACACAATATGACAAAGTGCAGAGATTTGTCCGTGGCGATAAAGACTAAGTTTTCCGAGACTCTTATGGCTTTCAGCTGTCTATTTGCTGTCTTGATACTATCGGAGATTCCAACAAGACGTTAAGTACAAAGAGAATTTCTTGTGTACCAACGAAATATCTGAAAAGACTTCAAGAGAGGGAGAGGATTCAGCCAGTAGCATAAATTATGCCTCAACACTTCCATTAGCAATTCATCTCTCAGGCAGTATCAGTCTCTTGTAAGAACACCACAGGCATGGCAGAAGGAACGCAAGCCATCTTCTCATCTCTTGACAATGCCAGGACACAACTTTACCATTTCAAAGCTATTGTTATAGCCGGAATGGGATTCTTTACTGATGCGTATGATCTTTTCTGCATCACTACCGTTACCAAGCTCATAGGTCGCCTTTACTACTATGATCCTACTGTTGCTGGAGGCCCCAAGCCAGGAACTCTCCCAAAAAATATCAGTAATGCCATAACTGGAGTTGCTTTGGTCGGAACATTGGCTGGGCAACTCTTCTTTGGATGGTTAGGTGACAGGCTGGGGCGGAAGAAAGTTTACGGGATCACTCTAGTAACTATGGTGGGATGTGCCTTGGCATCCGGTCTTTCATTCGGCTCGTCAGCTAAAAGTGTGATTGGTTCTCTTTGCTTCTTCCGCTTCTGGCTTGGATTTGGCATCGGAGGGGACTATCCGCTCTCAGCCGTCATCATGTCTGAGTATGCCAACAAAAGAACCAGAGGAGCTTTCATTGCTGCGGTCTTTGCAATGCAAGGAATGGGAATATTGTTTGCGGGAGTAATATCCTTGATTTTCTCCGGCATATTCTTACATGTTTATAATGCCCCAGCATTTAACAGGAATCACGTGTTATCTGCTCAACCACAAGGAGATTATCTTTGGCGGATTGTGCTCATGTTCGGGGCAGTCCCGGCAGCTTTGACATACTATTGGCGGATGAAAATGCCAGAAACGGCTCGGTACACAGCCTTAGTCGAGGGAAACCACAAGAAAGCTGCAGTTGATATGGCCAAAGTCCTTGACACGGACATAAACGTTGTGACATCAGCTTACCCAGCTCCTGTCAGTCCTGAGGTTTCTACATATGGGTTATTTTCTAAGGAATTTGTGCAGAAACACGGGCTTCATCTTCTCGGTACTACCAGTACGTGGTTCCTGTTGGATATTGCATTCTACACTATCAACCTTACCCAGAAAGATATTTACCCAGCCACTGGAATTGTACGTAAAGCTGCAGCAATGGATGCCATAGAAGAGGTGTTCAGAATCTCAAAAGCAATGTTCTTGGTAGCATTGTTTGCGACAGTTCCCGGGTACTGGTTCACGGTTTTCCTGATTGATAGGATTGGACGGTTCATAATCCAGCTTGGCGGGTTCTTGCTCATGTCCATTTGCATGGCAATTCTTGGAGCTCGCTATGATTCTCTTAGAGGAAAAAAGTGCGATGCCAAGAAAGATCCACTGCATGAATACTGCGACGGAAACCACACGTTGTTTATGATTCTGTATGGTCTGACCCTCTTCTTTGCGAACTTTGGACCCAACAGCACAACTTTTATAGTACCAGCAGAGCTTTTCCCTGCAAGGCTTCGTTCAACATGCCATGGGATATCGGCAGCGGCAGGAAAAGCAGGAGCTATTGTTGGTGCATTTGGGGTACAGTATTATACCCAAAAGGGTGACAAACAGATTAAACAATCAATCATTACACTAGCTGTAGTAAATTTCTTGGGGTTCCTCTGCACTTTCATGGTCCCAGAAACAAACGGGCTGTCACTGGAGGAGCTATCTGGTGAGGACAAGGAAATTGCTGCTGTCACGAATGGAATCGCAACCAACGGAAAGCATGAGCATGAAGACAGTCAAATGGTTTAGTGCTTTTATATTGATTGATTCCTTTTCTCTGAGATTATGTATCAATGTCTAATAAAACAGATAAAAACTATGGAGTATCAAGGGAAAAAAAAGGAAAAAGAAAAAACAGCTCCTTTTTGTGTGAGTGTGTGTGTGTTTGTATTCCTGTATTTTGTGGCTGCAGTAATAAACTTGCTTACTTGATCACGTAAATTTATGATTAGGTGTACACTTGACATGGTACCTTGCCACCCTGGCCTCGTGGTCTCGTAAAATCATCTACAACTTGGATTCCACAATTACACGCTCTAAATATATCATAAACATTGGTGATGACAGAGAAAACTCTTTCAAAAATAGACTTAATTTAACTGCACGAGTTTCGTCCAAATCTTGACAAAAAGTAACCAAATTCGGGTGCGTAAAAGATATTTGAAACCAGAGTTCGGCACAGCATATAAATAAAGATTACATGATATTACTCTCCTTCAACAATCTCCATGAATAAAACATGATTTCTTCTCTCTTTCGGTCATAATTCAGCTACAAAGAAAACAAATATCCAAGTTTTTCAAGAACCTGCAAACGAGGGGCTCAAAAGTCCCCTGACAGTATCAAGTGTTCCTTTGAAGAAATGATGCAGCAGGCCTCACGTAAGTAAACCCCTTGAAGGGATTCTCATTAAATTTTGGACTGGCAACAGGAGAATCCAGCAATGGCATGTTAGTCCAGCACTCCTCAAAGTTAGCAACACAGTGCTTGCCAGCGACTTCAGGAAGAAAACTTGGCCTAGTTTCCCGTGCCTCCAATTTCTTCCAATTGATCATCTTGAACCACTTGTGGGATTTTATCTCCTGACTGCCACCTGGTCCACTGCCAAGGCGCTTGCTTGCTTCTTTCTGCAGCAGCTGGAAGAGGGAGACCAAAAGAAATATTATTCTCAATTTCATTACTAATTTTGGCAGACAGACATGCAATGTATCATGGAACATTTTTGCATTTTTGTCTCACCAGCCTAAAGGATGAAGATTGTAAAGCACAAAAATTTAAATCATTTGAGGATGGGATCAAAGACTAATATAAAAAGCAAAATAGATAAGTGCTTAAATCGTACAACTATTGGATCCCTCAAGGACATGTGCCAATTTTTACCAACGAACTCAACAGATGGAAATTACATGTTCATCTTTTTTTCCATTTCTTTTCCTCACTATGACAACTAACTCAACAGATGGAAAGATCATGCTCATTTAGAAAGCAAAGGAATAGATATTGACAATAGTGAATTTACCCCTTTTAAAAGTGAATGTGCTTCACTTGACAAAAACGCAGGCAACTTGATCTTATCCTTAATTATCTTCTGCTGGATTTTCTGCCTGTTCCCACCAGTAAAAGGCGGCTGTAGACATAGCAAACAAGGAAAAGATACCAGGAGTCAATTTAAAAATGAAACACGAAACATTCTACAGTTATCACATTGTCTCTCTGTATCAAGGACGAGCATGGTCAAATTGAGTTCATCCAATCATACAAAAACTTTAAAAAATCAAGAACAACTAAGCTCATTCCCTAGAAAGAGAAACAAATATATGCAAAATGACCATCTCCTTCAATTAAAATCTAGGACTTCACAAAGGAATTTGCAGAAGTATAGATAAAATGTAGTATGGACAATGAAATAAATACTAACCTGCCCAGTAAGCATTTCAAAAAGAAGGATTCCAACACTCCACCAGTCTGCAGCCTTATCATGGCCTTTCCCAAGGACAATTTCTGGCGACATATATTCTAAAGTTCCACACATTGAGTTTGATCTAGTATTTTCGTCAAATTGCTTCGCGAGGCCAAAATCAGTCAACATTACCTGGAACAAAGTACAAAAACAACACCAGGTCTCACAGGGGCAGGCTATATCATCAAAATAAATAAATAAATAAAGCTAAGCAAAAGCAAATAGAGCAGGCAGTCACACAGGCTTGCACATAAGCATGTACATAAACACAAAAACATATAGACAACAGATTTCAGGATCTTACATGACCATCTGCATCTAGAAGAATATTTTCAGGTTTGAGATCCCGGTGCATTATGCCATTTGTATGGAGATGAGAAACAGCAGAAACAATCTCAGCAGTATATATACGTGCCAAATCCTCCCTGTGTAGACAAAGGTGACAATTGTTAGCGGCCAGCCGGGTCATGTTACAAGGATTTCGCATCATACCACAATCGCAAAGGGCAGAAATGACATCATACCTGAACAAGCCTTGGCGATAGAGCAGAAAGAAAAGGTGGCCGCCATTGACAAAATCAAGCACAAGGTACAGTCTATATTTGGTCTGCAGAACAGATTAATTTATATAACTGCTGTATACAAAATGCAAAGCTCCATAAGTAGAGCAATGGAAATCTGCTATCATGATCAAACTAATCTTGAGATTACTAACTAATTAACTGAATCATGAAGGCAAAGCAAAGTGCATGGAATTCACAGTCTGGTGCAGGGTTAAAAAGACAAAACGTTTTATGTGTGATAAAGATAAGACATTACTTGAAATGAGTATCTGAGCTGCACAATGAAGGGGTGATCTACTTTCGTCAGTATATTCCTCTCAGATTTCATGTATTCCGCATGATTTTTCTCCATAATCTTGTCCTTGCGCATGACCTTCATTGCATAAATTTCTGAAGTACCGATCCTCCTCACCTGGTATACTTTTGCAAAAGCACCTTGGCCAACAACCTTCAAAACTTCAAAATCTTCAAGTCCTACACACTGGTTTTCAGAAGGAAGATTATCTATGTGCCCAGTAGGTTTCTCCAGAACAGCATCAACAACAGAAGGGTTGTTAGGCCCTTCCTGTGTCTCTTCATCGATTCCCTCCACAAAAGAATCTTCTGCCTCATGCAAGGTGAGCTTGCTAAGCTTCAATGATTGGCTAACATAACTTGAAGGGCCAACCAAAGAATGTGAACGGCTGTGGATGACAGCTGGCTGATCATACACTAATTCATTTGCATAAGAGATCTCACCGCCAACTTCTATAGATGCTTGAACTGGAGCAGGACCAAATACATCAGAGAAATCAAACTCAACATAATCAGAGGAAAGAACGTCAGGTGGCCCCCTTGGAAGAAGCAACTGGTTCAGGAAAGGCTTCCCCGCACAATCCCCATTCAAGCTAGACAATTGCGAAGAAACCATGTTGCTTGTATCAACTTCGCCGAGCACACAGCAAACGACTAAGCTAAAAAAATACTCACTACTATAGACAGATCTCTCCGAAAGTCTCCAAGATGCGAAGAGACGATGACGGACACCTGACAATAGCCTTAAACAAGAAGAAGTTGACGTATGCAATCAAAGTTCCAAGGAAAGTCGGGGGCAAGCAGACCAAAATCCAGTAAAAGAAATCGTTCTTGTTTCCCGATTTGCAGGAAACAGTGAATGCAACAGTGCTTCTTGAATTCATGAAGATCACGTAATTGAGCTGCCACAACAATATATCAATCAGTCCCATCCATGTGTGTGTATATAAAATTACAAATCAATCATATCACCCACTATAAAACACAATTCATAATTCGAATCATATCCCCTAATTTTCAATTAATCAAACTAATTGACGCAGCTAAAAATTCCATCTTTTTAAAGGAATATTCATAAAGATGATAAATTGAGTCCATTAATGAACTATCTTTTATGGAGCATTAGATCTGTAAATAAAAACAAGCAGGCTCAAGTTTGGAAATTGCGAAAGCCAAACCCTAAATAGCTGCTAAAAATTTCAAGTAATAACAACAACGGCAACGGACAAAACAGAAACAGAAATTAAAGACAGAAGCTTAACCTTAACAATTCGAAACGAACCAACCAAACATTAACAAAATGTACAGGAAGAAACTGACCTGTGAAAGTTGCAAAAGAAACGCGGCGAGGAGTCCGGGCGTAAAGTGTAGAGAGGATTATAAAAAAAAAAAGGAATCCAATAACTTCCTGAGATTGATGCCTCTCAGTTCTGACGACGTGGCTCACTGTGGTTGGCTGTTCTGCTATAAACTTTATATTCCAACCTATTCTGTCGATTTACGATAAATTGAAAGTCATTTTCTATTCGTACATATTCTTTTTTTCCCCATCAAACGACTTTGTGATGGTGTTTTATCGTCTAGATCCTTAAGTGTCTTTCTTTTCTTAATTAAGTGTGTATTTAAAATTGAGATTGGACAGTTGTATTTTAAAAATTATAGTAATAAAATATTAAATAAATATTAACTATTGTATTTTAAAAAATATGTTGATATAATTTTTCAGTTGTATAATAGAGAACTTATTATATCTTTAATAATTTTATTAAAATTATTATTTAAAATTTATATTTATTACATATATTAACTTTTATTTCATAATTATAATTTTTTTTCACAATAATTATAGTTTAAAAGTTACAACACTCCAATCTCAAACACAGTCTAAGGGTATAACTTATAGTGTTTAAGTTTCGAAGTCTCATGAAAATGACTTAATTATGTTTATATTCAATCCTGACCAATCAAATATTAGAGCAGTTTTTGTTACTAATTTTGTAGTCTAATAATATTCATACCTTTATAAAGAACTGCCTTTAAATAAAAATAAATATTTCTTCAAACATTATTAGAAGTAAATTTTTGAATTAAAATTTTCAAATTTTTTTAATATATTAAAAAGTCTATATATTTAGAATAGATTTTAAAATTATAGAATCAAAGTAGAATTTAGATTAAAGTATAACCATTTAAAAGAGAGAGAGAGAGGAAGCTAGAGGGTATTTTAATTAATTCATCAGGAAGTGGGGGCTTAATAAGACAAATTTATAAACTATGCTGTTATTTGGGAAATAAAAAAACTAGAGTGGGAAAAATAAAATTTGATTTCCTGATGGGGAGGGCCGGCGGGGTGGGGCGGCTTAGCGTGTGGTTTAGGCACTCGCATCACTCCCACGTGCTTGTTCAACCACGTTGTTTAATTACTAATTGTTAACAATTTGCTAGTAAATTAAAAAAAAAAACTCTATCATTTCTTTGAATATAAAATCAAAAGAAGTTATTTTTTTTTAATTTTTAGGATTGGAAAAATGATATGTTTTTTCAATACTTTTTTATAATTGTTTTCCAAACGAGATTACCAATGAAACTGAAGTTTATCAATGACTATTATCACAAATATTAGACTCCACAGCTTGCAGTAACAATCAAATCATTCAAATGTGCTAACTAATTTATTCAACTAATTAATTGCCAATAAAAAATGAAAACCGCTGAGCCAATGCATGCTAAGCCTAGTTGCAGCCAACAGAAGCGGCAGCTTTAATAAGGCAGCCGGCGAGAAGAAATGGGGCCGAAAAGAATGGGCTGTGATCACTATCCAAAGCATATACATCAGACGGCGGCCACCTCTTTATCATGGCATCTTGTTGCTCCGGTTTGACAACATGATCGTGCATGGTCTTGATGTAAACACGTGGCACCCTTTCCACTTCCTCATGATTCTCTCCTGTGAACCGGGTTGACTTTAATGCCAGGATCGGTCCTGGCCTTACAAGCATGGCAGCTAGTGTTGAATCCTAAACCCAAAATCAGTAACCAATGTGCATTTAGAATCTATACAAACAATATAAATAGAATAATTATAGAGGAAATTCGTGCAGAATTTAAGGTGGGTAAAAATGTTCGAGACCAATCCGACCCACCCACCAGGGCTTTGGTTAATGGTTATCAAGTAATTGAACAAGGGAGAACAATTTACTTACATACTTAATTGACATTCATAAAAAGTATTTCATGAATTATGAGTTTAATACATATTGTTAAGCAGAAAGATGGATATTCTTTGGTCATTATCAAAGAGTCACTTATTCACAAACTTATTGTGAGACTAATAGTTTTCATTTTCCATCCCATAAAAAACTCTTTTCGCTTTGCCTAACTCCTATTTTAGTGATAGGTTCTATAGGAATTGGACACTCCTATTTGGTCAAATACCTAGTGGCAAACTCTTATGTTCCTTTCGTTACAATATTTTTAAATAAGTTCTTAGATGACAAGTTTAAAAGCTTTCTTATTGATGTTATCGATGACGATAGAGACAATATTGATGTTCCGTGAATTTAAGACCTATTTTGGGCTAAGCTTGGTCCGAGCTTACATAATGAACCTTAAATTGTTTTTAGATTTTTTAAATAGTAAATTTAAATATAAGATCATAAATCCCAAATTTAAAATTATAATCACTATACAATCATTAGATTCTAAGTGATGGAGTCATTTTTATTTTTAATAGATACAATGTGTCTATATGAATAAGAACTCATGATATTTTTATTATTTTTGTCTAATTTATTATTTAAAAGCCATATTTACTACACATTAATAACTTTTATTTTATAATTATAACTTTTTTATAACATTTGTAATTTAAAAGGTACAGTACCTTAATATCAAACAGCCAAAGAGAGCCTAGAGTAATGATAGAACTACACTTTATAACATTTTCTTATTGCTTATTTGGCTGTAAAGTTACTATATTTGGGCGCATGATGTGACTTTATAATACAAGCTAGTTCGATCTTTGCTTAAAAAAGACATAAATTTCAATACAATAATGGACTAAAAAATACATAACTTCTAATGTATTAAAATTTTTGTATTTTACTGACATCTCACTTTAATAAAATGATAGTACTCTCACTAGAAAATGACTATATATGTATATAACTTAATTAAAGTTTTATATCAATTTTTTTTGTAAATATTATTATTTAATTAGTTTAATGGCATTAAAGATAAGGCTGGTATGAATTTAGTCCACAATTCATCTTAAAATTAATGGCCTAGACAGTAGACACAGTGTCACTTTGCGTTGAGAGACACAGATGATAAGAACCAAGAGTAATACAATTTTCCCAGGCAATTCTCCGAAAATTTCCAAGGCAACCAAAAATGGAAACGCACCATTTGCAGATTTGGCCTGCCTAGGAAAATATGAGGCACAATTCCCTGGACAAAATAGTATTTTTGAAACCAACATGATGGTGGAAATACACCAGAAGCAGCCAAAAGATGTCTTCTAGCCTTCTCTAGGTGGGGTTATGGCCTGATAACTTAAAATTCGGAAAGGAAATATTGGACTTAAATCTTCTAGCCAAACATGTCAGAAAAATTCAGTGTAGCATTTGCTCTGTCTATTCAATTATTTTCCTTATTGAGCTGTCAAGTGTGTTTCCATGACCAGGCAAAGTCTGTGTGGCCCTAGTTCATCAACTGTGTCAAATGTCAACGAATCAATGTGGTGCAAATCTAACTTTTCAATCGTGTATGTTTGTGAAACAGATAAAAAATGTGGCAGTCCCTATCTTACATGTAAGATAGGGGATCCTAAAAATGTTTGCTCCATGATTCAGGAATCATGAAGATGGCAAGTGGGGCATTGGCTACAATAATACACACCCAAAAAGGCATTAAAAGAAAAGGAGGCTATAGGCCTATAGCATAGTGCTGTACTGTAAGTTGCAAGCGGGTGTGCTGTGTCCACAATTGTTGCAAAGTTAATTACCTCTTGAGGACTCATTTGATAGATGATTTTGCGCTGCAATTCTTGCTTGACAATGGCGCTGGTTGGAGGTTGATCAGCTCCTAATCCAAATCCTAATTGGTACACGTCGTCGCCGAATGCCGATAAGTCAGGTATCCCCTGCTTGTCATTTAGGAAGCAAACACCACAAAAAATTTTAACCACAATCATGATCTCATAAAGTAGCTGCATAATTTTCACGGCCCAATAGCTGAATCATTGGAGGGGTAGATTGAGCATTGAGTAGTGTGATTTAAAAAAAAGAAGAAAAAAAAAGTAGGCCATTATTGAAACATTGTCAGCTAACTGACATTTTATCAAGCATTCACAGAAAAAGCAAAGGGTATATGCCTTAAATAAATAATTGAAGAGAAAACTTCTGTGCAATGGGAACTGGAAATCACAGCCTTGCTGCTAACACTACTTGCATTTGATCTGAATCTGAATATGTTCTTTCTGCTGACCCTTAAAACTTGAATTCAAAAACACTCTAATTATAATTCTAACACAACAATATTCATAGGAAATTACAGTTCCCCACATATCATTCTTGAAAAAATAATAATAATAATAATAATGGAACCATTATTATATATATATATATATATATATATATATGTGGAGCATGATCACAAAGTCAAAAACTATCCACCATTATATATGCAAGCTTTGAATGCAAGTTATGAAGTGCCAAAAGAATTTTGGTCATATATATTAGGTAGCTGCTGATGTAGCCTGATAAATATGCATCATCTGCCTTGTTAATAAGAAATTAATTTTTCTTTCAGTGTAATCACTACTTAAATTGTAACCATTTGGATAAGTCTTGACTGACAGCCAAATTTTTTTATGGAGACAGTTGGCAATCATGCCAATTTCTTCTCCATCGCTGCAGAAGCATCAGATTCCCAACAACAAGAATCAATCAATATATTACAAATTAAAACCAAAACGGACTTATAGATTGAAAAGTAGGGTCAAAGAAAATGAATAATTACATCTTTAACATCTTCATCTGTGCAGAACCCCAGTTTCAGCATCGTGGCTGCCAAATAAACCGCCAGCCGGATTTTTTTACCAAATTTGTGACTGGCCTGAGTTATGCTTAAGCCTCCAGCACTGTGCCCCACCAATATCACCTGCAAAAGTATTTACAATCAATAACAAATTAGCGAATCAATACAGTACAGTACATAATCATGCATGCAATTTAATGATGATCGAGGAGTAATAATAGATGCCGTACCTTTTCATTATCAGTCAAAGAAGACATGAAGTCCATGAGAGGTTTGTTATAATCATCAAAAGAATGAATAGAATTTGCATCGGATGGATCAATTCCAGAACCTTTGAGATCGATGCATGAAACTTTGTAGCCTGAATTCTCCATGAGGCATCTGATTTTGTACCAGCACCATGCTCCTCCACCTACGCCATGCACCAGAACAAAGCGTGGCTTCTGTACTTCAGCTGGTTTTTCAATTTCTCTCATGTTAATCTCTTCTCCCATGGGTTAATAGCTAATTCCCTTCACTGTACTCTTGTCAACTTATTGAGACTCGGGGACTTTAAGAGTTGGGATATCATTTATAGTTGGGATATTGTCTTAAGGAGTCGTGATTCATGCTACTTTAAGAGTTGTGGCTATGTGTGCTCAGTTTCATCGTAAGATGTCTCAGGTCTTGTTAAATAAAGAAAATGACACCCGGAGACTCCAATTGCATGCTTGATTGGAAGAAAATGGAACATAGGAAATGAATGGAAAAGAGAGAAAGAGGGAGAAAATGAGGAAAAAAAGGTGTTTAATCTCAATTTTATTGTTTGACTTGACATGGAATCATCTTCTTCTTTTTTTTCTCCTTTCCTCACTTTCTTTCCTCTCATTTTATTTTATTTCTTCAAATCGAATTTGCTTTAATGTATAAGTATTTTTTTTCATGTATATTAAATCAGGTATTTAAGACTACATTAGGTCTCAACTAATTTAAATTTGAGTCGGATATGATTATTAGAATAGTAAAGTTTTCCCAATAATTATTTAACACAGTGCATCTTTAAAACTCGAATCATAACTTCGATTAAAGTATAATAGATCTATGTCAGCAGATTTAAGCTCTTATTGGTTATAAACATATTTTTTTAATGTTTAGTACTGTCATAGTCAACATTGAACATGTCGTCCCTCCACTACTCGTTTTGTGAAACTAATTTGATCTACACTATTTATCTTGGCAATATAATCCTATGGTATGTTGTAAATCCTCGAATAAAATAAGAAGCATTAATGAATGTGGGTTTGTACATTCATTCCTCAAATATTAGAAGATATATATCATGTCCAATGTTGTACTCAAAATCAATTCAACACTGAATCTGAGGTGAGTCCACATGGCACCAAATTGCATCGCTCACACGCACTGTTTCACATGATGCAGTTACAAGCAAGACAAGTCGTGATAAACAATTGAGAGGGCAATCCTTGGCAAAAGTTATCTTTGGAAATGGAGATTTGTCACTGAATAGTGAAGCAAGAATTTTTGTATTCCTTTTCATTACATATATGAAATAAATATTTGATTTTGATCTTACGTTAATTGTCGGCTACCTGACAAATTTGTTTATTCGTCAATTAATTTGTTTATAAGTATATTGCAGGCCGACCCATGTATCCTTATTTATTTTATTCTGTTTATATATCATTTTTAAAAACACGATTGTTCCCTCTTGATCTCTTCAAAATGGCCACACAATGCCATAAAAATATTGTAAATTTCGCTCAGTTGACGCATCCGTGGAGCAAAGCTGCAGAGGTGGCTGATACGAATTGGTAAATACTTCGATTATATTGCTAGGTTTTATGTACTAGTCTAAATAACAACAGCAAGTTTTCTGTTTGGTTCTTAAAAATATTCTTGGGAAACTTGATATAGAGAGAATAAAGAAAATGAAAATGTGATACATTGAGAGAAGATGTGCACAAGAAACGTATTTAAAAGATTCTGGAATTAACACCGAGCATTTTGCTCGGTTTTTGCTGAAAATGCACCAAGAAAAAAGAAATAATAATTAGCAGCTATAGCTACATTGGAAAGTGAGCCATTGGTTGATGTAACTCAATACAATATGGAGCTTTAAAAGAGCAATCAATGCCAGCAAAGCCAAAAGCCACATAAATTGGTGATCTCAGAGATCAACATGCACTCAATGCATTTACTGAAGGAAAGGTTTGCCAAGAAAAGACAGTGCCTTAATAAGTCACCAAGCACAACTGAAAAAAATACAAAATGTAATTTGCTCGATCCACTGACTTTAGGGTGCGGTGTAGTTTTCAAATGGAGAAGACTTTCAAGTTCAGAAAAGTAATTACACTATTGAATTCGTTGTAATAGTAGATTTATAGTAAGAAATTTTAAAGTGCGGAAAAATTTAGAAAAAAATTTAAAAATTATGTAGTTTTAAAGATTTCTAACACTTTCCCGTACTTTAAAATTTTAGACTGGAACATTTTTATTTGTTGTAATGTATTGCTTTTCATTGTTATGATTCTTCATCTAAATAATAGGAGTGGAACAAAATTTGTGGCTTCATTTTATTAGATGGAAATGAAGAAACAACATTTGAAATGGCCACCGAAAACCTATCTCCATTATTTATTTTAACTTCTTATGGGCAGGCCGAAGCATTAGCATACAAAACACATAGTGAAAAGGGAAAAAAAAAAGAGTCTAATAGAAAATGACATAAAAATGATGTAGCAACCTCTTTGTGTTGATGTGTATGGTCCATTTGGAGGTAGATTCTGGCTGTGAAATCAAAAATGCTTCTTCTAATGAGAAACAGACGAGCACTAAAGGCCAATGAAGCATGGATAGCTATTAATTATTGCTTAATTATTAGGCAATGCCAAACTAGCCTATGTTCAAGGGATTTTTAACATTATTGGTTGACAGAATGTTAATCTTATATTTCAATATTGTTAGATATCTCAATATTCCAGTTTTAATGTAAGTTCCATTAACATGACAATTTGTTTATATAATTGTCACATCATGCTAAATATCAAAAGTATAATTCAATTGTTTGAAATTATTTTCAATCGTCAACGTTCGCTTTTACCCCTAATTGTTATTTCTTTTCAATAGAATCCTTTGTAAAGTTGTTAAGCAAATTAAAGTGGAAAAATGGTTTATCTGAAAGGTATAAATTATTTCTTTTAAACCTTTTAGTCGAATCTATTCTTTCTGAGAAAAAAAAAATTAGTCTAAAACTAAATATCGAAAAGTCTTAGACACTCGACTAAAAAGAAATTGACTCAAAATTAAAAATTAATATTAAATGTTTCTCTATATTTTCTAGTGAAAAGAAAATGTATCAGTACAAGTTTTAATAAAACTTGATATGACATTTTTCTAGAGGTAGGAAAATGAACAAAATAATATAATTAAGTTACGGTGTAACTGTTGCATCCAGCCGTTGGAAGCACTTAAATTGATAGAGTCCACTGACATTCAACGGCTGAATGCAACTGTGGCACGATACCACAGTTGCACTTAAGGTTTTTCTAAATTAATAACAATATAGAATTGATATGGTATTTATCATGAGAGTTTTGAAAATAGACAAAAGAAAAATTATTTGATGATTTTTAGTGGCCAAGGCTGGAAAGGGTCAGAATGAGCTAAGCCACGTTAAATGGAAGCCAAGAATCAACAAAAAGTTGGATATATAACAACTAGAGTTATAAAAAAGCTACGGCCTCCATGCACATTCTGTCAAGGTCACTCAAGCAAAAAGCTAATACTCCTTGCGATGGTAAAACTCAGATCTATCCGGTTCCACTTTAAAGTTTTGATATTTAGATATGAGTAATATTCACACAGACTGATAGCAAATTTTTTTAAATATTCAGATCTGCAGAATAATAAATTCAAACATAATTTTAAATTCACACAATTTACTTAATAATAGGGGTGGGTAAAACTGAACTGAACCCGAAATATTATAGGTTCAATTTGATTTTTTGTCGGCTCGACTCGGCTCGGTACTTTTTTTTAGAAAAAACTAAATGTTTCGATTCCGTATAAAACCGTATACTTTGATTTGGTTTTTGATTTAAATTTTTAAATCCAAAAACCAAACCAACAAATCGAAAAAATAATTTTCAAATTAAAAAATGACATGTAGCGTTGGGGGAGGGCAAAACTAGATTGTTTTGGTTAGGTTTTTTTAGATTTGGTTTGGTTTTTCTAGTTTCGATTTGGTTTTTTATAACAAAAAAAAAAACTGAATGGATTAACACCGAAACCAAACTTAATAGAATTTTTCAAACCGACCCAAATCGGTGCCCACCCCTATCTAATGATGTCAAATAAAATCCAATTATAATTCAACAATCTACAATTCAACATAAATAACATACAACAACACCATAGATCCACAAATAAAAATTTCACAACATAAATCAAACATAAAAAATTAAAAAAAATCTAAGGTAAACAAATTCATTACAATATTATGTAATTATTATTTTTTTTTAGTTTCTTAACTTATTTTCCAAAGTCAATGAAGATTACAAAGTTAATTATGCTTATGCATATTAAATAAATAATTTAATTAGATAAATAATTAATTAGAAAAATAATTTAATTTATATATTTTTTAATTAAAATTTAATCAAATAAATAATTTAATTATAATATAGTGCGGATTCGGATACCCAGTTTTTCAAAAATACTTACACCCACATGGATCTTAGATTTTAGGTTTTACATCCAAATTTTTTAATATATGAATCTAAATTTTTCCAAATCCAGATTTTCTAAATCTTTTCGAATGGGGCCAGATCCAAATTTCCTTACCATCTCTAACTACTCCCTTCGTTGCTTTCGTTCAAGTACTTCCCATAAAAGCACTTATAATTCCGATCATGGAACGTGGAGGGAAGAAGCTAACCATTCTGCTGTTGGGAAAATATGCTCTTTAAAAGCATATGTGTTTATTTAATTGTAATAACAATTTTTCTGATTAATAAAATAAATGAGGTATTTTATTCAAATATCTTAATTGCATTAATATTTGTATTAAAGTCCATTTAATCATATTATATGTATTTATGTGATCACCATGTGGATTCACAAAAGACATAAATACAAGTTATCTTATGATTAAATAAATTTAGTTCGCAGTTGATAAATAAAGTTGGGCACTTTATTTAGGTATAGACTGTAATAAATTCATTGAATGATTTGTCTTAATCATGTATGAATTTATTGATGTAGTACGACTACATTGAACAGGATCACATATGAGATTTAATTAACTTTGTATAACTGTCAGACTTATTAAATCTCATAGGCGTTGATTTTACTGTAATCTTAATCTTGAGTTAATTATGATTTCATGATTGTGATTGTTATTTCATTTGAGTTACCAATGGGCACGACACATCCTTGTGGTCAAGATTACCCGGTATCTTGGTGGGAGCAATTATGAGTATTGGAGTTATGGATTAACAATATAGAATTTGTACAACACATCTCTTGATAGGTTTTCGGTACTTGATCATAGAATTCTCTGGCCAGAGTGTGTCAACATATTTAGTATGTTGAAAATGATCATTAGAGAAAACCAGTAAGGATCAAGGAATAAGATGTTATTAAATTGATTGGACAGTTGAGATATCAATTTAATTAACGATGTGGTACAAAGGATTGTGCAGTAAAGAAATCAATGTGGCTTGGGACGAATTATTATTCGAGCATACAATTATGGAAGTCAGTTCCAATCTTTTAGTGGAGTAGATTTGGAATTAAATAATTGGGCTAGTTTAATTACAGGCCTAATTATTGTAGCCACTATTGTATGTTCCCAAATGATCCCCGGGTTAGCTCATTTAATTGACTGCACCACTACTGGACTAATAAGTAAGATAACTAGCTATTTGGGTCAAAAGCCTAAATATATCATTTAGTGGGAGGCTCCATTTAATTAGCTTTTGTATAAGGGGCCTTATGTTATTTTACAAGGTGGGTCCCCTATTGAAAAAGAAAATAACGTGAGTTTTATTTAGGGCATTTTTTGGAGCCTAGGGTTTTCACTAAAGGGAGATATATAAGGCTTATTTTCTCTAAAAGAAAAAGTGAGGCCACTTTATACAAATCGGAGAATAAGATTTTTCTCTCCATTGTTGAGAGAAAAATTTTCTCGTGCTAGTTGCTTTGGTAGTGATAAAGGCGCCCACACGTCAAGTGCAGATCGAACCTGAGTCATAACTTGGAAGATCATTGGAGACAGTTCGTGATCTAACAAGCGTGGTGGTGACGGATCGTGATCTAACAGGAGTGGTGGTGGCGGATCGTGATCTAAGAGTGCTACATCTTTAATCGAAATATCAGTATCCCTTCCCCCATACGACCGATTTATCTCTTCGTACCATATCAACATAATTTATTGGTTAAATTGACTAGCACTCGCTTATATAATTAACTACGTATGCTATAAAATAAATTAGCTCACGCACTTATAGTAGTTTTTTTTTAAGGGCAATGTTTTTCAATTAAAATAATCATCTAACACATAATTTTGTACCCCAGTGGTTGGAATTATTTGGCGGAAAAAACCAAAAAAAGAAGAAAAAAAATATATGACCCCAAAACTCGAACGCAACTTCTTACGACTTCCAATTCAATGAGGGAGATGTTGAGGCCACGTTGGGTTGTCTCCACGAGTGCTTGACAGTTGATGCCCCCACTTTGCCTTCTCCAATCCCAAAATATTGCCTTTTATTTACCACCCAAAACACATTTAAGTGTTAACCACCATGGCATACGTAATGGCTAGATTTGTGAGAAAAGTGGTTACAGCTCCCGCAAATGTATTATAAAAATTTAATTAAAATTTTTTTTTAAAAAATTTGAGTGAAGATAGTATTTCTTTTAGGAGGAGAGTTGACGTCTCTCGAATATGTGAGAAGTATTAGAGTTGATATAAACTGATTTCAGTAATTGTATAATTGTAAATATCATGAGTAATAGTCTCCTTTAAAAAAAAAAACACATTTTAGTGTTCATTTTTAGTCATATTATACTATACAATTCAATTATTAATTGAATTTGGATTTTTTTTTTGGGTCAAACATCTGTCCAAAATGAAATGAGAGCAATTTCCCAAATACGAGATAGGGGCGACAAAATCTCAAAATCTAAATTAATTTTTTTATTTTTTTTTTTGAATTTGGAATTCAAATAGTTAGTTAAACAAAATTTCTCGGAAATTTAATAATACTTAATTAATGGTTAAATGTCCATTTAGGATCAAATTAAGATATGATGAATTATTTTTTAATTAAATTCGTGAATCATGATGGTGATTGTTGAATGCGATGCCTAATATAAACGTAATGCAACTTGCATAAGGAATAGCAGCCGAAAATAACGAAGGAGGCATTCAAAGCTAAAATCAACAACCAGCCAACGTGTGGTGGCCCCAACAACAGATAAGAGATGTTTTGGGAGCTTGCACTTTTCCGATTTTCCTTCCTTCCAACTGGCAATTCCAGAAGTAAAAAGCGAAAATGATGCCTCACCAACTCCACAAAAAAAAAAAAAAAATACTAAGCAGGGGCAGGACATTTGCTTAATTTAAATTAAAAAAAAAAAAAAAACTTATCTGGTGGGCCATTGAGCTTGAAAATTTGAAATGAACTAACTATTCAAACAAGAATTTCCCGCCAAAGTCCATCAGTCGGTTGGTCTGGCCCAGGCCCATCCGTTCGAGCAAAATAATCGGGTTATAAAAATTTAAAAAAAGTCTAATTTTAACTGAACCGAACTGACTCGAAACGGTTCGGGTTGATTCAGTTTATTTTTTCTATTATAAAAATAAAAGAACCAAATAAGAAAAATACAAAAATAAATTTGATGTGTTCGGTTTAGGGATGGCAGTTTTTTCCGACCCGGACGAACCCGGACAATCCAGTCCGGATTTAATCCGTACCGGAGTACAATAAAATTCGGGTCCGGAATTATTTTTCTTAACCCTAATATATCCGGGTTCGGATGCGGGTTTGAGTTAACCCGCATATCCGGAACCCGGACCTGAATATATTATTTTTATTTTTTTATTATATTTAATATAAATAGTAACATTAGAAAAACACACACACAAGTGCCCTAATTTTCACTCGTCTATCGCAGCCACCATAGCCCAAAATCAGAGCCAACCATTTTCTTTCTCTTCAAAGTGTCTCCTCATCAACTCAAATCATTGTTCTTCGCTACCGTCGCAACTCTTTTCATCATCATCATCATCGTCGTCGTCAGTTGCCGTATTTCGAGGGAAGACGCACCTTCATCAGCTTGTGGAGAAAACAGCACTGATAGGAAATTAAATTGATTTGCGAAATTGCCAGCAAAACTACTCAGACTGGGAAAAAAATGAAAGAGTTATACTTTCTTCCGCACGTGCTGTCTTATGTGTTTCTCCTGCTGGAAAACTTTTCCTACTTCAAAAGCTTTTGCAATTACTCATTTTCCGACTTTTTTTTCTTTTTGGATGGCATTTTTCTGACTTCAAATAAGTATGTGATTGACCAACAGATTTTTAATTTTATGAGTCTGTATATCACGTTAATCCTTAAATTTTCTGGTTCATGTGATGGGATAAAACTTTTTTTTTTCTGACTTCAAATAAGTATGTGATTGACCAACAGATTTTTAATTTTATGAGTATGTATATCACGTTAATCCTTAAATTTTCTAATTCATGTGATGGGATAAAACTTTTTTTTTTCAGATTGCTCTTATTGATCCGAGTTTAAAATCCGGATTTATCCAGGTTTAACCCGGACCGGACCCGGATGCAAGAAAACCGGGTTAACATCCGAGTCCGGTATAATGAAAACGGCATCCGGGTTCGGAACCGAGAAGGCCAAACCCGGACCCAGACCCGGCTTTTGCCACCCCTAGTTCGGTTCGCTATTGATTTAAAATTTTATAACCTAAAATTAAAAAAAGGCTCCTAATTATTTTTACTTAATTAGATGGACACCTTTAAAATTATAGAAGAATGTCTCATACAAAAATGTTGAAAAAAATAAAAATAAGTGTTTTGTTTTCATAATTTTATTGAGTTGTAAATTGAGGGGGGGAAAAAAAATAGTTTGAAATTTAAAAGAGAAGGCAATTCGGGCAGTACAATTTTAAGTGAAAAGGCGGGAGTTTATGTGGTGCCCAAAGCACGGGGAACGGTGCTCGACAGCCGACTGTCAAATTTCACTCCAATAATGAAGAAGAATGTTTTCATTGAGATCCTCCTTTTCTATGCATATTTCGTTTAAGGTGCTTTTCTTTTTTGGGAGAAATAAGTACAAAACTAAGTGAAGACTAATTTATGATAATTGATAGAATTATGATAATGTCAAGCGAATTCTAATTCTTCTATGGTGCAACAAATGAGATAGGAAATTTATGAAATATCATATTAGAATAAAAGAATTTTAAAAAAATTGATCGAGTTATTTCTAAGTAGTATTCATTGATAGACGACTTGAATTTAAATGTTAGAAAAAAAAGATTAAAAAATAACTCTTATCGAGGAGAGTTATTTTTATGGGTAAAATTTTTTCAAATAAATATTCAATCATAAACACTCTACGACAATCAAGTCTTTATTATTGACTTATATCTAATTCTAATGGACAATTATCAAATTCACAATACGTAAAATAAAAATCCACTTAATTTAGCTTGTTTATTTACACACATAAGTCAAGTTTCGACATAATCAACTTCCATAAGCACGTAGAGCAGGGGCAAAACATGCTAATTTTGACTACAAGGGTCAAAGAATTTATACAAAAAAGATCAACATATTTCATTGCACTTATTCACAAGATAATCCCATATTTGTTGATGTAATCCCGGATAACATTGTAAATAGTTTAGATTATCATCTTTTCTTAATTCAATTCTTAGAGATTTAAGGAGATGCTGCATGCTTTTGCTCAAGAGTTAAAGATTCAACATCAATTAAATTCATAGTCAAAGAACTAAAATTTTTTTATGCATCTTTTCTCTAAATAATGCATCTAGAGTATTTGTTCCTTAACTATAATCTATGGGGGAAAAAATTATATATAAAGGTTATTGGACAACTAACAATGCAATGGCAAAGAATTATTATTTATAAAAATAAGTGAACATTCAATTATTTTTTAATTTCTAATAAGTAGAGAGATTTTTTATTTATTTATTTGGCTAGCTATTAATTATATGCTAATGGCGAAAAATTGGAAACTGAAAATTCATTATTTTAGAATCAAGACAATCATACACATTACTAACAAAATCATGTTTAAAATCAAGATTTACATTTAATTGAGAAGTTTTGCTAATTTTTCAGCTAATCAAGCATCACCCGTGGGATAAGAAAGTTGATCTTCTTCATTTAAGTTTTGCATAAGAAAATTTCAATTTAGTATTTCTTCATTATCGTTAAATTTCAATTTAGGTCTTCTTTTTCTTTTTCGACTCCTCTTCTTTTATTTTTTTATTTTTAATTATATGGCTAAACGGCAATGCACACGTCTATAGAAGGGATATTTTATTAATATCAAGTTATTTTAATATAAAATAATGATTTTTATTTTTATTTTTTTTAGATATTGTGGCTCATGCCAATCCCTTAAAAAGATCCGCCCCTGAGTAAGAGGGAATTAAATCTTGACTTATGGATGTAGATTTCTCTCGTCCTTGAGGTATAACTCTCTCTGTGTGCTTGTGAAAAACAATTTTGTTAAGGGATTTGAAATACTAATTTCCGAATGATTGCCCATAAATAATATAGTAAAAAATGTTGAGGACCATAACGAAAATACCCAAATGAAACAAGCGCAAATACCCACCCAAAAAAAAAATCAAATTAAGAGCGCCTTTTTATGTTCCCTCTCTCAGCCTTTTCTCGTTGTCCCCATTTTCTTCAGGTTCTATCATCAACATATCTCTCTCATAATAATTCCCTGCATCAGATTTCAGCTTTTCATCTGCCTTGCTGTATCAAAACGGTTAGTAAATTGAGCTTCCTCATTACTACTAGTTTCGTTTGATTTGATTTGATTTTTTATGATTTATGATGTATTTGGCTCCTGAGATTTACAAGATCTGTTTATGCTTAACAATTCCTTCTCTTCGTCATTATAATTGAAGTTTTTTGTTTTGAAATTCCGATCGGTTTAATTTTTCAGTAATTGATTGAATATTTATCAAGTACAAGATGATGAAATTCCATCTTTATCTCTATGAGCTATAGAGTCTTAAACGTTATAATTAATTTTTGTAATTACTTTTTTGTTTAATTGTGGATTTAAGGCTGGGTCTAGTTTAACACTGTACTGTAGCTACTCTTGTTAGACATGGATGTTTAAGCCTCAAATTCACATTTTAAAATATGCGGATTTATGTTAAGAGCTTGTATTGTGTATGGCATTTAGTAATTGAAGTCAGATGGAGACTGATATGAAGCAAACAGAATCCAAGGAGTCGCAATCAAGCTCAAGATGGCTGGCAGAAAATCTTGAGGGTAAGTTGCTGCATCCTTCCTTACTCCCTGTTTGTTTCTTGGTAATTTATTTGTTTGCTGCTTTGAAGTTCATTCGTGAGCTCATTTTTACATTCCAATGGTAGGATTTTGTGCTTTCAGTTGAGCATCATACTCTTGTTGGGATAATGGTCTTTTCTCTGATGTTGATTTACTGTTTAATGCGTTCTAAAGCGCTTAGTTTGTATGAATGACAGAAAAATAATGAAATTTTGCAGAGATGGACCGGAGTGTCAAGCAAATGCAGAAACTGATAGAAGATGGTGAATCTTTGTCAAAATTTCATAGGCCGGAGTTGACTGCACACATTGAGGATTTCTATCACTTGTATCAATCTTTGGCTGAGCGCTACGATCATCTGACTGGAGAATTTCAAAAGAATGTACCATCAGATATTCCACTGCAGGGTTCTGGTAACACTAAATCTGGCTTTGCCCAAGGCTCTCCACTGCTGACTCCTGATCGTAAGATGGGTTTGCACAACACTAGCTGTCAAGCTACATCTTCTACCTCTGGTGGCAGCTCTAATTTTTCTTTGAAGGAAGGGGCTGAATTATTTTCATCCTCATCATCGGACTCAGAGTCAGAGTTTTCTAACTCCTCTGTCAAAATCCACCTGGATGCACCTATAAACATGGATGGCAAGGAACTTACCGAAGCAAATGAAACTTATGAAGAACTACTTGGGCATGTTACTCAGAATGAAGACAAGTTAAGGGTTTTAAACTTAAGTCTCCAGCTTTCAGAAGAAGAGGTTGCCAGGTTGAAGAGTGAGCTTCATTCTCAGATTGAATTGGCAAAGAGAGATGTCAATATCAGGGAGGCTGATCTGGAGATGGAGAGAAGACAAGTGTTTGAACTGCAAAACTATGTGAGTGAGTTAGAAACTTGTGTTTCAGAATCAAATTTTGAGATTGAAAGGTTGATGAAAGAGCTTGAAGTAAGTAGTGAGAGACTTAAGGGATCCGAGGAAGAGATAAATCGATTAAACAATCGACTTGCTAATGAAATTTCTGAGGGTACTCATCAACTGCAAGGCCAGCTTAAACTTGCTCAAGATGATGTGACCACGTTGAATGCAAAGCTTGATTATGAGAGAATGCAGGTTCTGAAGTTTCAAGAGAGGATTGCAAAGGTTGAAACTAATGTGTCTGACCGTAATAATGAGGTTGCAGAACTGAAAATTGCATTGAGCGATGCAGAGGAAAAGTTCACTTCAGACAAAGCACAATTGCAGTCTGAAATGTTTTGCTTATTAGAGAAACAGGCCCTTTTAGATGCAAGGCTCAAAGAGTGGGAATTGCAAGGAAAAGCATTGGAGGACAAAATAAGGCAGTGTGAAACTGAAAAAATGGAGATCATAGGTCTGCATGAGGCCCAAGAAAGGGGGATGCAAAGTGAAATTAATCAGTTGAAAGTAGAAGTTTGTGAGAGAGGTAACTGCATTGAAGCTTTGAACAAAATTATGGACAGTCTTAAACTGAAATATGACATGCTTATGGCAGAGAAAGATGAGATTAATGCAAAGGTAAACACACTCGTGGCAGAAGCAAGATCCCGAGACAATCACATTGGCCAAATAGAGGAACACTCACGAAAGCTACATATTGAACATGTGGAATTGATTGCTGCATCTGAATCTTCAAGGAAGCTAGTAGATAAATTAGGATTCAGAGTGAAGGAACTGGAGAATGAGGTGGACCGACAGAGAATGGTCATCTTAGATGCGGCTGAGGAGAAGCGAGAGGCAATAAGGCAGCTTTGTTTCTCGCTGGAGCATTATAGGAGTGGGTATCAGGAACTTCGCCAAGCGTTTCTTGGGCACAAAAGGCCTGCAGTTATGGCTGCATAAATTTGATTTCGCTCCATTATTGGTCTAGTAAATTTCCAAAACTTGAGGTTTCATTTTCCTTTGAAGTGTTGTATGTTGTTGAAGCTTAAATATTGTCAACTAGCTTTTCAAATATCTTTGTTGCTGGGAATTTTTTTTTACTTTTTATTTGGCATCTAAACCTGTGTGAGTGTGTTCAACTTATACTGGATGGTTAAATTAATGCTTATTGCTTAGGCGATCTGTAAGCTGCTGTTACTCTCTATTTTTGTGTTTTAAGATGAATTAGAAATTACTACATTTTTTATATGGACAAAGTAAGAGTATGTGGTAATTCGAAGCACAAGTATAAATGAAAGTGAAAATACAGTAGGTTCTATTTTGATATAGAAAAAGAAAAAGTGCCACATTAATTTTATTTACTCATGTTATTTTATTATGTTTGTAAAATATTCTGCACAGATTTTCATTTTATTAACTTAAAGCTTTAGATAGACCCTCAGCCAAAATTTTCGTGCGTTAATATCACTAAATTTGCACGAGTCTCTCACTCAGATACTAATTTTCATGTCCTTAGAAAATATAATATACATGTTTTTTTTAATATTTATTATCACTTGTTATTATTTATATATATATATATATATACACAGAGAGAGAGAGTAATAAATAATTTATTATAATGAATATTATATAAATAATTTAAAATATTAGAGGAAATTAAAGTAACAATTTATTGACATGGATCACTCAACCACATATCAAAGGCTTTTCATAGAGTCCAATGGAGTAAAAAGTAATTTATTTTAATAAATATTAAATAAATAATTTAAAATATTAGAGGAAATTAAAGTAACAACGAGGTACTCACGGTTTTTTGAAAATATCAATATTTGAAAACTTCTATTTTTCTTTTGAAATAATTAACATTTTTCTTACTTGTCAAAAATTTGCAAAGAGAGTAATGATGCGAGTAACTTATTGATTGTTTATTTTAGTTTTATTTTTCTTTAAAAATAAATCCATTTAAATTATTTGTGATGGCTGATTGAAAATCTGGATAATTGTGTCTTCAAAAAAAAAATGAGTCCACAAATTTTAAAAAACTTTCAATCACATAATTATAATTAAACTATAAGTCATTCGTGTTACTTTCAATTGTATGACGTTTTCATTAACTTAAAAAAAAAAAAAAAAAAAGAGTCATTGGCCCAGAATATTTCCCCTCTTTAGAAGGAGTAATAAATGTGAGGGCGCTTTCAAATGGTTCCGTGTACAAATTTCCAAGCGGTCTCTGCCCGGACATTTGAATCATGACTTCTTTATATGCACACGTTATATTATATTTGACGTCATTATAATTTATTCCATTCTTCTTTGAACTCTTTGACTCTGACCAAGTTTTTGCATTAACTTGGGGACACCCTTGCTTTCCATTTTAAAGCAGAGAATGGAATTTATTGAATTGAATGTTTCGTCCAATTTTTTTTTTTTTTTGCCCTTTCTAAATTAGCAGATTGATTCTTGCCAATTCCATTTCATAAATCGTTTGACTTAAAATATATATATATTTTTTTCAATGTAAGGTTTCTTACAGTCAAAACTCAAGCAAAGGCATTAAGAAACTTAATGAAGAAATAAAAAACTGAATCAGTGGGAAACAGGGGCCAGTCCTCCAAGTTTGGTCTTAAACACAAAACGGGAATTTGAGCAGAGAGCCAGGCTGTTTTGACAGTGAAGGCAACTGACAGCGACGCCAGGTGGCGTAATTCGATTGGCTTTCATAATTAACGATGGAGTCCCGCCGGTCGTTAATGGTAAGATGTGGTACCCACTTTAGACTTCCTTAAATTCAGAGAAATTACTTTGATCTTTACAGCTCAGGTTCCTGTATGTCTGTCGCCTGGATAAATTCAGTGCCACGTGGAGACTTTGGGCCACTTCTAGTCACCCCCATGACTTTTCCAACCATTTCCACCGTTGACCCACTTGTATTTATCAATACATCCAATATTGACCTTTTATATGTTCATTGTTAATGTATTTTGTATGTAAAATCTTATATTGAGTAATACTCACTTAGGTAAGAATGACTACAATACAGCCGTAATCAGTATCTAAAAATGACAAAATAATGAGTTCAATTTAAGATTCCATACAAGACTTATATCCAAATAGATTATATTTAAATTCATACCCACACTGATTTTTATATGTTAATGAGTTATTATTAATGTATTTACGCATACAAATGATAGATTTTGGGAAGCCTATGTATTTATGAGAGCGTACTCCTCAAAAGTGATATAAAAAATTTAATTGTAGAGTTTTCTCGAAACATATTTCTTTACCCCAGACAGAATTTAATTAAACTTTACGTATTAATGTCCCTTCTCTTGATTGACATACATTGCAATCATTAATTCTCATTGATTTAGGTAAGGTGAAATACATAAATTGTAATGATGCAAATAGTAGTTTGATTAATATAAACGGCAGAACATAGTGGAGTTTTATTATTATTTAAGATTATTGGCCAAACCTACCAAATAACTTAACTTCTAAACTCATCTAAGTCAACTTACTTATTATTGTAATTATTCACTTAATATAACAAAAGGCAATTTTATTTTTTTTGTTTTTTAGTAAAAAAGTCACCCAACTAGTAAGGAAGAACTAATAGATTGAGAGAATGTATAATATATTATTAAAGAACAAAATTAGGGTATGACTTGGTAAATGTCAAAAAAAAAATCATCAACTTACCACTAATCAGACAATAAGATCACTGTAATAATATATTTTTTTTATCTCGTTAGTGACGTTTACTTATAGAATGAATTTTTTATTTAATAGACGAATACTAAATCATCTCATATTAGAATTAAACTACTGCTTAAAATATGTTATATTATGTTTTAGAAATATAATTTTCAATTTAACTGATAATTATAGTATGTCTCGTATTTTAAAACGTGTAAAAATCTGCATAATATTAAAAAGAAAAAAGAAAAATGAAGAAGTAAGTGGACAGCTTATGAGAGTTGATGTGTGAGAGAGAGAGAGAGGCAGAGCTAGCAGGTGTGATCTTAAATACAATCGGCACCGACGTCAACGCTAAGCCTCCCCCACCACCTTTTCTCTTTTAAAACCAACACCAGCACCCAACACAACGAAAAAAACACACAAATTTAGGAATCAAAACAACACCAAGAACAAGAAGAACAAGTTGTGGAGCAGCTGAGCTTGACTTTTAAAAAGTCCTCAAAGAAGCTTCTGAAGCACGTACCGAAAAAGAGACTGACTCTAGAAAGAAGAAAGAAAGACTTTCACGTTGTTTTGATACATGCGTACATACAAGTCTATATACAATCTTTATGTATACATGTATGCGTAGAAATTGCAGCGTCTCAAAAGCAGCATCATATCATCATCATCATCGACATTCAGCAGCAACTTTGCCTCCACGTCAAGAATCTTTCTTCTGGTGCTTTTCCAATTTCCAGTAAGGTTCGTTAGTCTCTGACTTTTTACCCATGTCTATCCGTTTTCACGTTTAATTCCCTTCTATAAATATATGTGTTTGAAAATTCGTTTAATATTAACTTTTTTTCTTGTTTTAACTCAATACCCCCAGATCTTGTAAATTTTAGTTATTGCTATTACAGGTATGTGTGTGCATGTATGTTTTTTTCTTTTTCTCTTTCTCCAAATTAACATTAAGATGCTGTCATTTGATCTGATGATCAAAGCTCTTTAGTTTAATTTCCTTGTGTATTCCAGCAATCTTTACTAGATTTCATTGCTTATCATCGTTTACTTATATATGCGTGTCTGTCTCTATATATATATATATGTCTGCATACGTCTGATGTTGACCGTTGCATAATTCTATTCTGTTAGTTAATTTGCTAGCAGCGGCTTGTTGATAGGTTATTGATTAAAATTAGATATTTTGGTGCCCTTAATTAGTGTGTTTTTCCCAGTTTAGTAGATCTCGGATTGCTTCTTGATTCATTCTTGATTTGATCAAGGGAAAATACAAAGCTTCTTTTAGACAACATATCTGTTTAAAGAGATGAAATTATTTCCATGGGTTGTTTTACATTTGTATTTCTCTTGAGCTGAAATTTAAGAATCTCTCCACCTGGCTGCCAAAGTGTTAAAAAGATTGATGCCTTATTACTACTTTAACAACTTTGTTCACTTGCTTTGTGATGACAGTTTCTTAAGTTTCTCTTTCTACTTTAAACTTTAACTTCTGTAACGATGCCGATTTTGCAGGCATGGGACTGTATAATCTTACGACAAGCCGCTTCGTTCATAGTTGAATCTGGGTTTAATTATGAACTCTGTACTGTGTTGAAGTTAGTGTTGGAATCTAATTGACTGCATAAAGCATACATCTTGAGGAATATGGAGAGCGGACCAACTCATAGTGTTCGAGTGGTTAAATGCCCAAGATGTCGAATGCTGCTTCCAGAGCCATCAAATATTCCAGTATACAAGTGTGGTGGATGTGGCACTGTTCTGCAAGGTAACTACTTAAGAGACTACTCAGTAAGAAACTATGGCATATCATTCTTGTCATGTGAGATTAGAAATTCCAAACTGTTGAGGAGTGTGCTTAGGATGATTTGGTTCTCCAATTTATCGGTCTACTCTAAAATTTTTCTCTATTTGACTGAAATTAAGGATGTAATTACTCTTGTTAGATTGACATAGTCTTTTAGTGTAAGATTTTGAATAGTGGTACTCTCCATTGTACAGAGTGTTTGCTAATTGATATAAGTTTTTATATTGCTAAGCCATCCTTGATACATGTAATTTCAATGCCATGAATTCCTTCTACTAAGATTTCTTTGATGGATTAAGTTTGTTAACTAACTTCTATCAATTTTCTTCCTGCCTGCAGCAAAAAATCGAAAGAATAATGCCAATGGCACTACTTCTGTCTCACATGAGACAGAAACTGCTCAGATGAATGAGTCGAATCATGTCTCTGAGGTTGGAGAATCTGGCAGCTCTAAGCAAAAAGCAATTCTTCCTTCCGCAGCCGAAT
The DNA here is from genome assembly GCA_018350135.1 of Citrus trifoliata. Lineage (NCBI taxonomy): Eukaryota > Viridiplantae > Streptophyta > Magnoliopsida > Sapindales > Rutaceae > Citrus > Citrus trifoliata. The sequence goes on from CM031387.1 coordinate 19,827,096, forward strand.
GTTCTTCGGATCAAAACCAGGGAGGAGATAAAAAAATGTTCAGATATCATGTCTTTGAGGTTGGAGAATGTAGCAACTCCAGTCAACAAGAAAATCTTCCTTCCTCGGCTGGATGTTCCTTGGACCAAAATGGGGAAGGGGATCAAAAAAAATCCAGAGATCATATCTCTGAAGATGGAGAAGCTTGCAGCTCTAGTCAAAAACAAATTCTTCCTTCCTCAGGTGAATGTTCTTTGGACCAAAACAGTGGAGGGGACCAAAAAATATCCACAGATCATGTCTCTGAAGATGGAGAATCTAGCAGCTCTAGCCAAAATTCAATTCTTCCTTCCTCAGGTGAATGTTCTTTGGACCAAAACAGTGGAGGGGACCAAAAAATATCCGCAGATCATGTCTCCAAAGATGGAGAATCTAGCAGCTCTAGCCAAAATGCAATTCTTCCTTCCTCAGGCGAAGGTTCTTCGGACCAAAACTATGGAGGGGACCAAAAAATATCGAAAGATCATGTTTCTGAGAGTGAGCAATCTAGCAGCTCTAGTCAAAAAGCAATTCTTCCTTCATCAGGTGAATGTTCTCTGGATAAACAACTTTCCAGAGATTGCAGTGTTGCAAATTCTGAAGAGTTAAATTCATCAGATGAAGATCAAAACAACAAAAGTGATCACTATGAGTCTCAGGATTGCAACATCAAACAGCCTGGAGTTTCCATTAAAGTTTGTTCATCATTTGAGGATGCTAATCATGAAAATGAAGATCTGTCTCAATTGGCGAGAGCAAATTCAGAAGTGGAGTTAAATGAGATGAGCTCACCGCATGCCGGAGCAAAATTGGCAGAGGACGTTAATAATCAGAGTAATACAACTGTGAGAAGCTCAACTACTGACAACATGGCAGGAAAGGAAAACAATTCTAATGTTACTTCTCATAAGCTGGCAGCAGAAAGCTTTTCATCGGATGTTCTTTTATCTTCCCCCGATGAACAGCCAAAGCAGCGTCAGATGAATGTCAACCTCAGTTATGAACGCAGAGATTTTTTCAGCCCCCAATCTGACGTCAGCAGCAAAGCTGAATACTACAAGGGTAAATCCCCCAGATTCAGAAACTCTTATGAGTATGATGGCAGTGTCTCGTCATATGATGGAACGGATGACCAAGTCCCTCACCAGCATGTGAATTTACATAAAAATACTTTCCAGGTTGCGAACTCCGTTACATCTGAAGAACGGTGCAGAAGGGACAAGTTGATACTGGGGAATAGCATTATGAATGGTAATTCCAAAAAGCAACATCCCAGGAATCATTCATCAGCTTCGCCTGATACAAGGCCTTATATCACAGATTACAGGAAGTGGAGTGGGGATGAGTTGCTAGGATCCACAGGACATGGCCTTCCAGTAAGCAATGTGACAAGATTACAGGATGATGGATTTGCATCTCCATTGCCTTTCTATCAAAGACGTTTTCCAGCTGGCTATGAAAGTGTTAGCACATCCAGTCCATTGCAAGATGAGTTCCATCACAGCCCAGGTGAACAGGAAAAGATCAAACTGCTGAAAATGGTTTATGAACTGCAGGATCGAATTAACAAAACTTGCCATGTAAATGGAAAGGCGAATAGAAGGGTTTCCGCAGGCATTACTAGTATGGAGAAGTATAGTCCTGCACAGTACAGTAGTGAGATACCTGAAGATGAATTTTTAAATGACTATTATAGGTGTGCTAAAAGAAGGATGCCGGTGAGCAACTGGCCTCACCAGCATAAACTCCCACACATACCCTTCTCAGGGGAAGCAACAGCCAATAGACAGCATATGAGCTGCTCCTATATGCATTGCTATCCCCAAGACTTGCAGTGCTCAGTGCCATTGCCTCCACCCTTCCTTTCTCATAATAAAGGACTCTGTAGCTTCCCCGTCCACTCTGGTGCCAGTTGTTACAATTCCTACGGCCCTTGTCCCTCAAGCCCCCAACAATTTGCAGACTCCAAATTCCCCGTATGGCACTGTGAAACCAAGTCTGATTATCAAAGGCACAAAGATCATTGTTTGAAGGAGAAACATTTCGTGGCAAAGAGACATCTCCGTCCCACAGCTGGAGGCGCCCCTTTCATAACTTGTTACAGTTGCTTGTATCCACTGCAGCTCCCAGCAGATTTTCTTGTCTTCAAAAGGAGGTTCCATCTGCTAAGTGTGGTGCTTGTTCTAAGGTTCTTAAGTTCTCACTTAAAAGAAGAACTCACATAGTTCCATATACACCAGAGGCTGCAACCCCTTCACCTAGTCAGCTTGTTGACTACAATGATGCTATTAATAGAAGAAATTCAGTTTCTTCTTCTCGTGGCAACGGTTGTTCACCTGCTGACCCTGTCTCCTGCTCAGATGATTATGGACTATCACATTGTAAAAGTTGCTCTACTGATGGAGATCCTGTTATCATTGCACCATTTCGCAATGGCCAGGGAATCACAGGTGGCAGAAATTTTTCGTATGATTCTTCTGAGTCAATGAAAGAGAGGCCACAGTTTGTTAGAAAACAGCCTGTAAACAAAAATAAGAATCCTGTGGAAGTACAAGCATCACCAGAGCCTTCCTCGAATAAATCCAGACCAGGGAAAATATCTTCAGAAATTGAGGAGTTGCCAGCAAAAGGTTCCCCTCTTCACCAGCTGATGGGATATTCTTCTCCTAGCCAAGTGCTAAAAGGGTCTGGTCCATCTAGCTCCGGGACAAGCTCACACTACATATAAAGAATCCTGAGGTCACAAAACAAAAAGAGGTTCCTCGAAACAATGCAACATATGGACGTAGAAGGTGAGAAAAGCAGTGGTTCATTTGCCAATCTCCTTTCCCTGCTACTTGTTGCTCACCCGATAATTTTTGAGGTTTTTCTCAATACATATAGGTTCTTTATATTTATATAATTGGCATAGAATTGAATTCATTGTTCTGAAGTATATATTAGAAGTATAAAATAAGGTTTTAATTTTTGCATGATAGAAACTGGAAAAAAATTCTATCTTATTTGTTCAGTTTTGTGATGTACAGTGGACCCTTTGATCATGTAGAATAAATATTCAGATTTTTGTTCATTCAGTCTTGTTGCGAGCAGTGAACTCTGATACATTCTAAACTAGTACAGAACTGTATACAAATTGAGAGTAATGTTGACATGGGCATAATTAATGGGTGCAGATGCCATTCTCACCGGAAATTTGGATTCAGTTAGTATAGTTTCTTTCTTTTTTTTTTTTTTTTTTTTGTCTCCCAATTTCCAATTACTATAAGTAACTGCATTAGTTTTGTACTTAAAATTCAGATAATCTTCCTATATTGCAGCTGCGTTGAAATGAAAACCCGAGACCAAAAAAGTGTAGAAAATTTATTTGAATCTTGCACTTTATTATCTAACCATCGCCGGAAACCACAAAAAAAAAAAAAAAGAGCGCAAATCGTGACACCATAAACACTTAATCACCTATCATTCTTTATCAGACATCCCCCCAACATTCATCAGAGAACATAATCATAAGTTGAAACAATGACAAACGATAAATCCGCATGACTGTAGGCCAACTATTATGCACCCGCTCGCAGGCAATATTCAAATGCAGGGCGTGCATTTCAGAGAGTACAGAGATTTCAACTCATATGGGCGTGCATGTATGAGAGTCCATTAATAAACCAACTTGAGTGGCAACTATGTTACTATCGGCGCGGCTAAGGCGTGTGAAATATGAATCATCCATCTCTTGCCGCCACTTGTTACCGCATGCATGCAATTCATAGAAAGTTAAAGACTTTGATCAGGTTTGTTCCTTATTGGTGAAGCTGCACCACTTTTGAGGATGATTTTCAAAATTTTATTTTACTTTTGGTTTTGATTTCAATCCTTCAATAATGTAGTTAGTTACTAATAACATACTCACTTAAGCAATACACAAAGCTACTACAATACTTTCATTCACTGAAAATCTCAGCTTTTGCCTGAGGGATGTGTGACTAACTCAAATTTTGCTCCAAGCAGCTTTTTCTTGTATGTGAAATCATCCTTATAAACAATACATTTACTTGATAGGTTCATTTGAAACTGTCTCTATATCTGTTTCTTCGATTTGAGACTATGGAAATTCTCTGGTCCTGAAGCATGTTCATGTTGGGGGCCAACAATCGCGTATACCGATCAAAATACAGAAGCTGCTTCAAGAGAAGTGCAAACTCTCTAGGGAATTTCAGTCCATAGGACTCGCTAACCTGAAGCTGTCATAAAAATAAAACAAACATTAGGCACAAGGAATTGAAACCATGTAGAGCAAAGATTAATCAGATTTAACAATTTAATCTATTTCAACAAAATCTTATATTCCCTTTCCAGAATTGTTTGCATGCTTTTCTGGTCTGACTTCTGCATATTTCGAATCCTTGCTTATTTCTCACCCTCTATATCCCAAAAAATTGACATGTGATGATTACCCTTTTTCACACTCTATGTCCATACACACAAATTTATTTTTCTTATACATAATTCATAGCTGTGAATTAGAGGTAAAAGTGAAAACGATTCATGACTTTCTTTCTGGATATTCAAACGTTGCAAAAGTGTCACCTAAGGCCACAGCAGTAACATTTGGTAATTAGCAGATCAAGAACGACTGATAAGCTCGAGGAAATTTAAATGGTGTACGCATTATATGTAGCCATATTGAAGCTTAAGCAGTCATGGAAAAAATTTAAACAGATCAGCTTACAAGATCAAGGAAAAGAGCATTCATCTGTCTCTCATCAACCACTATATTTGCAGACACAGCAGTAGTATTTGTAGTTGTTCCTCTGGCTGTTGCAACGACTAATTCTGTATCCAGTTCCTGCATTCATTCAAAACACAGTTGACTAGAATATAAGGATCATGGATAGAAATAGTCAGAAAGACAGGTAAGAATAAACAACATTGTCAGTTAAGCAAGCTTAGCTAGTCACAATCTGGTTCATTGCCCAGCAGATGGTTGCTCAAATTGAATTTGATAATGAGGTGGCACAAACAAATTTAAGAAGAATAAAAAGCATGCATTTAGTAGTTTAATACTTGCCTGTATAGATGAAAATATCTTTTCCAAATCTCTAGCAAAGGCCTTAGCGTCAATATCCTTGTCTGTAGCTCCCATTTCAATCAGGGCTGAAGCCATTGACTCATATTCTTCGGTTGCAATTGATGCCAAAAACACATCCATAGCAGCCCATGTTTTTGGGGATATACGTCCAACAATTCCTGTAAAATAAGTTGAGATTGTTTTACTGCATGAAAGTAAATGGTAACTTTAATGGAATGACTATAAACCCTCATAGCCCCTAGCCTATAATGATCACATGCAGGCTCCTTGAAACACTCATTATTAATCAAGCATGAACAGTTGGATATTCTCAAAATGAAGCTTAGACAAATTTTTAGTACTGAGAGATCTCAGACTACAGATTATGCACTAAACAAATATTTAACAATCAAGACCTCATCCGATGATGAGTTCAAGTTTCATACCGATCATCAAAACAATAATGAAGCATTTAGTAAGAACTCATGATAAAAACTGCAGAATCTAGGAAGAGACCAGAGTTATAAGCCAATCATATGTGAGAAGAAACAGATGAATAAATACCAAAATCAAGAAAACCAATCCGACCATCACGCAACAACCATAAATTGCCAGCATGAACATCTGCATGGAATGTTTCGCAGGCAAGCAGGCTACCAAACCTGCAGGTAGATATCATTTACATGTTCAATTTTTTTAACATTGGCCATGTCCACTAAGACCATAAAATTTTTCAAGCAAGTGAAATTCCTGTTCATACCACACATTTAGGGCAGTTATAAGACTGTTCTCTGGACTAGAAACAAGGGAGCTTATAGAGTCAAGGTCGGTAAGAGGAACTCCATATAGCCTCTCCATTGTCAGAACACGACGGGTGCTGCAGTGATGATAAACTTTTGGAGCTGTAGCTTGCCTTGTGAGTCCCATGGCTTCTAGATATCTCCTAAAGGACTCAATGTTTGCAGCCTCCTTCTTAAAGTCGACTTCTTCAAGCATCGATTCCCGTATGTCTTTGACAATACCAACCTACTAAAGGATGAAAGATTAAATCTCAAGTACAAGAGTTAATTGTTTCAATAAGAAAAGTGATCAGTTGAGTAAAGGAAATGTGTGGATGAAGAGAAATACTATGTCAGTCAAAATAAAGATCACATGAGGAGAAACCGACAAAATATAAACACAAAATCAAGGGAATAAAATGAACCATATTAATGGCTTATTTACTACTCAATTATATGTTATATAGCCATACGCTCTGATCCTAGGAAACGAGCAAAATTTACCAGTGATGTACGGCTCAGTTCAGGATTCAAGAACTCCAATATGCGAGCAACAACATAAACAAAGTTCAAATCTGCCACTAATACATCCTCTATCCCAGGTTTCAAGACCTTGATGACTACATCATCTTGGGAACCTCGGAGCCTTGCACCATGAACCTAAGTCGAATATTGAACATTTCCATATCAGTATCCTTGAAATATTAAAAATAACTAAGGCAGAAATGGTGGGAGAAGGGACAAACAATAACCTGTGCTACGGAGGCTGAGGCAATCGGTGTTGGGTCAACATATTCATAAACACTTTCTATTGGCCTTCCTAAATCCTCAAGCAAAGTCCTTTTTATCTCTCCAAATGGAACTGCAGGAGTTCTATCAAAACAGTTCTGAAATTCCTCAACATATTCTGGAGGGAATAAGGTGGGAGAAGATGCTATAAACTAGCAAAATAGAATCCAGATTAAACACTATACATAATACTCTACATAAGAAAGAATGAATAACTAACTTACGACCCTCACCTGGCCCAATTTAATATAAGTTGCTCCCATGCGTTCAAATAATCTCCGCAAATACAGAGGGGACAACAATCCCAGCTGCAGTTCAGTTGGTAATCCACTGGTTGAACTTCTTGACTGCAATTTAAAGGATTTTCACAACATTCTCAAAATATAAAAATTCCGAACAAAACTCTATCTGAAAAACAGACCCACATCAGAATTTGTAACCATTAACAGATAAAATAATTAGAATTTGAAAGTAACCAAACATAAACAACAAACCTTTGATACATCAGCTAGCCACTCGCTACCAACCCCAACAAATGCTTGTATACCTTGAGCTAGTCGTATAGCGCCACGTGGGCCCGTGTTTATAGATGTCTGAACTATATCCTCCACCAATTTGGGCAAGCTCTCAATACTATCTGCAATTAAATATATAATGACAGTTGATAAAACTCCAATAATTTCAGAATAATTAGTGAAATTTGACTAGAAAAATGAAAATAAAAAAACTGAACTTTGAAGGCGAGAAGAGAAGATATCCTGTGTTTGCGAGTACTGAGCAAGTAAAGTGAATCTCTTTGACCGGTAATTGAACTTCCTCAATCCAGATGGTACGCCTCTAACTGCCGGCAACTGTAATTCATCCCAAAAAAAAATAATAATAAATTTTAATTTATTATTATTTATTTTATAAATGGATGAGTTGAAGAGAAAATTTTAAGAAACATGTAAGAAAGGCAACCTGAGGAGGATGCAATAACGGCAAGCGAGTGCCTCTGAATGCTGAAATTGCCATTTTCTCGTTCCGCCTTTTCTTGACAACAGCTGGTTAACAACAAAACAAAACAGTTGCTCGCTTATATGTTGTTTACAATCTGGTGCGAAACGTTGTCGTTTCGTTATTGGTGGCTTTTCAGAAGTTCTGATATCAACACGTGGAAGGAATGATACCACATGGCATGGTTTTTAACGACCCGCTTCCCGCCACGACCGAACTCTCAGTTTTAGATTTCCTGTCGGATATTTCCTAATTAATTTGTTCAAAGTTCAGTCTAGTTTGACTTGGCAGGACATGTCGTAGATGATACAGTGCCTCGTAACTTGTTATGTAACGACAAGTCGTTCGATTTGCTCTTTTAATTTGGTAATGGGTGCTATAGTTGTCAACATTTGACACTAAAAAAGGGCGGCTCATATCAGAAACTTAAAACCAAATGAACGAACAATTAATGGTAGCCGTGTTTCATTCTTTATGTTGGTGGGGCGCAAAAAATTACATCTTCAAAACTGAACACGAAGTTATTGATAGTTTATGAATCTGTGTCTGATTCCGAATCAGATTCTGATTCTGTGTGCAACTCCATCGGCTTCATTCTATTGGTGTTGGCTTCCAATGGGGGAAGTCCATCATCATCATCGGATTCAGATTGATCATTCTCTTCATGGTTGCAGGCTTGTCTTTCCAAACTTCCATTAGCATCATCTGAATTGGTAGACTTGAAAATCTCTGGCCTGGGTGAAGGAGTAGAAGCAAAGTTTAACCAACAAAAAATCAGCCCAAAAGAAAAGATGCAAGGATTGATTTTGTAGATTGGCTAAGTAGTCAAAAAAGGCCAAATCTGGAAGCTATAATCGTGTACAATTGCCCCATTGAATGGTTGAAACTTTATGGCTACATTATAACCATAAAAAACCTCCATTTCATTATTTACTTTGTTAATGAAGCTTTATTCATGTTTATTTTTTACTAAACAGCTGAACTAGGTTTTAACTTGCTAGTTACCCTGAGTAATAACATGAAAGTTGACCTAGCAATATGGAAAATTATTTGATCATTTGCTACATCTAAGATGTGAAGAGAACACACCATTCTGTAGATTTCTGAAGTGCACGAACTTGTTCATAAAAGAGAACTTTGGTTACAATACAAGCCACCTTGCTGCCATCTTTGATTGCCTTCTCCTTTCCACTTTCGTCAACCACAACAAAACTCCCTGCGCAATTGAAGACCAACTTAATGTCATTTTCCAGCATATCAGATAATGTTAGCCACAGGAATGCATATGAAAGCCAGAATGTTCACAAAGTTGATACTTCCCCTGCCTCCACTACTTTCCAAACAACTGTTTATGGTTTTTCCCAAAGTCCGCTATATATATTGATGGTATTGGAAAATGAGAAAACTAATGTATGACTGTTCAGAGAATATAACATTTAAGGTGAGCAATATCAAAATGAATATAAGCCAACAGTAGAATGTCCGAGGAAGCGAATAACAAATATGATACTAATGAGTGCACATTACGAAAATCAAATCCATAGGCAGATTTAGAACCTCAGAATTTGAACGAAGACTCGATTTGAACTTATTTGAAACGAACCTCGTTTTATCCACATGCTCTTCTGAAACTTTGCTGGAAAGAGAGCTAGTGATTTCTCACCTTTTGCATCCAATACCTAAAGACAGAGCCAAATATAGAAGAAATACAATGGAACCTTAGAAGTGTATTCAGCAAACACAGAAACAACCTCATTGTTATGCAGGGTAAAAAAAATTCACAACAAGTGTGAGGAAAAAAATTGCTACTAATCTAGTCATCCATTTTATTTGTAGCATTACTGCCCTATCCATATATGACAACTAAGAGCATTTCTATATTCCAGAGAGAGTTGGGGAGGTCAAAATTTGATGAATTAATTGAATATTGAAGATATCCTCTCAATTAATAACACATCGAACTATTAACAAAATTAATCTTTGAACAAAATGGACTGAACTGAGATGATCCCTACAAAAATTGAACACCAGCTATTTGAAAGGCTGCCTAAAATTAATGACTCAAATGCTAAGAGCTAATGTTTGAATAAAGTTAACGATATTAAGCAATTAAGACGCATAAAATGGCTAGCATTATGGTAAAATGAATACAGTAATAAATTAAACCACAAGCTAAAGTGAACTTAATATTAACAACCCAATACACTATTACAGATCAATAAATAAAACAAAATTAAAATTTCAAAACTAAATAAAATGTAAACTTCTAGATTAATGAATACCTCAATTAGATTAGAACCTCTAAGAGACACCACTTGCATGATACTTTGACCATCTTGAAGTGTTAAGCTTTGCTCTTCCACTGCCCTCTTCAAGTTCTTTCTTCCTCCTTTCATGGGTTTCTCCCTAATTTCGAGTACAATCAAACAATCACCAGTTAGGTACTTAAAATCCCTAAATTTGCAAAAATTAGGGTTTTGCGCGAAGAGGAATTTTACTCCAAATGTGCTTACAAAACTGCTATTTCCAAGTCTATGCCCGTATTTACAGAACTATACGTATACGAAATTGCCCTCATAAAATTTGTTACTGTCACTTAATTAGATGACAGTCGGACTAAGGATGTCAAAATGCGGATCTAGATCCAGATGTAAGTCAGATTCGGATTGACATTTTAATATTCGGATCCGCAGAGTCGCCCGCAATATGTAGATCCGAAAAATTAAATTTAACAATTTAAAATATAATTTTAAAAATTCATTAATTTATTAATTAAAACCGAATCTCAAAATCTAATTAAAGTAATTTATAAAGTGGGTTACTGTATGTGAAAAAAATAAATTAAGTATTTGCATTATATTAAAAATTGATGCATTTAATTAAAATAATTAAATAAATTAATAAATTAAATTACTCAAATTAAATTAAATTAAATTAAATCAGCAATGAAAACCTAAATGCCAGTAAAATTTTGAAGTTTGAACATTTTACGTTAGATTGAACTCGTTAAATATAATCAAATAGTCAACCAAATACCAAATTATTAACCAGAATAAAAATGTCACGTAATTAAACAAAAACAAAAGATAAAATTATCGGCAAGAAAGATCCAATCAGGTAAGCTTGGACAACGGCGACACAGGTCAGCTACAGTGGCAGACTCATGCTAGGTTCAACGATGGCAAAACATGTAGCGTACAGCCACAGCAATGGGCCTAAGCGAGACTTCGACACAAGACTTAGGCAAAATAGATGATGATGAGCTAAAGACGTTACAGTCCTTACAAATTTGGGGGATTTGGGCGTTAGGAATTTGTGGGTTGCGGCTGCCGGTGAAGTCCCGTGAGTACATGTGTGAATACGATATTGACAATTTAACATTAGAGTTAGGGACTTATGTTTTGTTTTTAATTTAAGTTAATATAATATGTTTTTAATTTAATATAAAATTAACCGGATCAGGACACTCGGTTCTCGGGTGAGCTTACATTTAGCTCCGGATTCGGTCCGGATCTTTCCGATCCCTACAGATGCGGGCCGGACCGGATTTATTCTGAAGTTGGCAGTTGCTGTCGGTTTAGTGGCGCCCTTAACTAAAGTCCATCTGCTTATTGTATAAAAAATCTACGATACTCGCACAACTCGCGCGTGTTTGCCATTCTCCGACCGGCCAACTCCTCTCTCACATACATGCGCATTCTGCACCCAGGCCTCAACTTTCCCATATAATTCACAGGTTTGCATGGAAAATAAAAAGTTTATTATTTATTTATTTATTTACTTATGTATAACTTTTAGTAATAATTTTATGTATTATAGAACATGGTAATCCTTGATATCCGTCAAGCAAAATTGGAATCTTTTTGGTGAAAATAATCACGCTGTATTGCATTTATTTTGTTTTGCTATCACTAACTATGCAGTGAATGCAATTGTTTGCGTCATTTATATCGTTTTTCCTAACTTTTCCTTATGCTTTTGTGTTCATTGTTTAGTTTCAGTTTGCAGTTATAGCTTAACTTAAATTATTGCTCAAAATTCGTTTTTAACTGTTGGCATCTTATTAATGAAGTTTATTCTTCTCTGTTTTGTTTCTATAATAGTTTGAGAATCAAGCTTTTTAAAGTAATTTTACATTCTTATATACAGTATTCATTACTTCCTATTTTGCTCAGTAGTGATGGGTAGAAGGAAGCAATCCCGTCCACATCGATCAGGTGGTGTGACCCTAGAAAACAATAATACAACTGAATCAGAATCAAATAAGCAGAAACCACATGGAAGTGAGCAACCAGAAAAAGAGGAACTTGCTGATGTTGATCATCCATTTTTTGTGGAAGCTAATAGGACTTGTTGGCTTTTGGATGAGCACCTTGATATTTCCGAAATTGTCCTAACAGATTTGAAGTTACGAGAAGAGTTTTCTGGTTTTATAATTAGTGAGGATTTTTATCAGGTGTCCAGGTATACCTTAAGGCTTCATGTGTGCCATGTAAATGAGTTTATTGGGCGCATTAAGTTGGGTCATTGGCCTTTGTTGTCCTCGAATGATGTAACCTTGGAATTTGTTGAAAAATGCACGGAGGAAGAAATGGAAACATGTAAGATTATGTTATCTGGGAGTTTTGATGCACCGGATGAGGGTATTACTGGTCTTGTCCATCTGGCAAGCATGGAGTTTTTGACATTGAGGCCGACTCTAGGCATTACATTTTCAGAGGACATGTCATCGCTCAGGGTGAGAGTGGAGATACTTAAGAGTGCGTTTGATGCTTGTGAGTCACTTCTAGAAAATAGCAGGAAGACATGGAAAAAGAGTATGATTAATGTCATGTCTTGGCTCCGTCCAGAAGTTTTGACTTCGGAGACTAGGTATGGAGTTAGTAAATCAATGGAAATGGATGTCGAGTTGATGACAAGGACAAAAAATGATGTTTCTGCATCGCAGAAGCATGCTAGTTTTGATGTGGCAAGATTTTATGAAGCCATTAAGCGATCAAAGTGAGTCTCAGCATTTCATCCATGATCACAATTGTTTATCCTTCGATTGGTTATAATAGCAAAAGTAGTATCTTATGAACTCCTAACACTTTTTGGTTCAACTCTGTACAGAGCAGAACCTATGCTTGAAGAAGATTTACCTGACTTGCTTCCTTTGCTGAGGCCATACCAGCGTCGTGCAGCATACTGGATGGTACAGAGAGAGAAAGGAGATTCAGCAAGTTCATGTGAAAGGGAAAGAAGTCAGTTCTTTTCTCCTCTATGTATGCCCATGGATTTTCTTGACACTTATTCAACTCTGTTTTATAATCCATTCAGGTATCCTTTTTCTTTTTCTAATGATTTGGTGTGGTTTTGGGGGGGTCAAAAGAAAAGAATCATATCATTGTCTATATTGCTTTTACTATATGTGAGTCCTAGTTGTCTCTGTCTACATCCTAATTCTTTCTTGCATATTATCTTCAGTGGAAGTCTGTCATTATCCCCAGATTACACTTCATCCTATGTCTTTGGTGGTATTCTTGCCGGTAAGTTGTTGTGCTTCTGCAATTTGATTATATGTTGTGGGATATGAAGTATTTTGTACAATGGCCCATTAATATTCTCAAAAGACTGATTTTTTCAACTGCAATTTGATGTTTTCCTTTATTGAATATTTGTTAGAACCTAGTTGTCAAAGGCCCTGGGTGAGTCTAACTGATGACCATTGTTGTTTCCTAAAGAGTTCCACTTTCGCACACCAAACAATGTCAGATATAAAATTATTAAACAACTTACTATTCTGTCTCTACCTCTGTCTTCAATCTGTCTGCTATGTGAGAGGACTTGGTTGGATGCCCAAGCATCAAGGATCACTTTGGATTTCAGTGCCTAGATTTGCCATAGTGCATACCTTAGCTAAAAAAGTAACCTGAACATGTATGCATGAGTTGTGAGGGGTGTTTAGTCATGAAACTGGCTCCTATAAGAAAATGCCTCCATATTCCTCTGTCCATGCATGCCAATTAAAGCTCTCCGTGTCTCTTGGGAGGAGTGTTGATGAAGGAATTTGCTTAAGATTATATTCTTCGATTGAGTACATATACACCCATTTTTCTTATTCTGCCCCTGGACTATATTAGATGTGAAAGTTTCATTGAATCCCTAGAGAACTGATATACATTGTCTTAAATTTGTGGCTTTATTTACAAATAACTTTTAATTCTTTAGCAGTTACAAGTGTACTCATTTCTGATATGGTTTTACTTGCATTGGCTATGGACTCTTGTGACTGTAATAGATGAGATGGGCTTGGGAAAAACAGTAGAGCTTCTTGCTTGCATCTTTGCTCATCGGAAGCCAGCATCTGATGATAGTATATTTATTGATACTGCTGTGCAAGTTACTGATGACCAGAAAGTTAATCTAAGACGATTGAAAATAGAGCGTGTTGAGTGCATATGTGGAGCTGTGAGTGAAAGCCGGAAATACAAGGGACTATGGGTACAGTGTGACATCTGTGATGCTTGGCAACATGCCGATTGTGTTGGTTATTCCCCAAGGGGGAAAAAGAGAAGGTCAACATTTGAGTTAAAAAAGCACACAAGAAAAAAAGACATGACCAATATAGTTGTACGAGATGGAGAACACATTTGCCAGTGGTGTGACGAACTGATTGAAGCTACTGATTCTCCTGTTGCTACAGGTGCCACTCTAATAGTCTGTCCAGCACCTATATTGGCCCAATGGGATGCTGAAATAACACGGTATACCTCTTGCTTGATTTGTCTCTGGGAACTTACAATTCCTTGAATCTGTTAGGGTGCAGAGTGGTGCAAAAAAAAGGAGAGAATTCTTCTTAAATTTTGAAAATGAAGTTGCAAAATATGAATCAAACCCACTTCATGTTTCTAAGTAACTTTTTATTACATTATTGACTTTCAAGTCATGTGCTCTGGCTTCCATAACTGCTGATTCCTCTCACTTCTTTTGAGTGAATTTTTTTATAATAAGTTATCATTTTATTTAAAGCAAAATTCACTTGATACTTCAATTCTTTTGATGCATTGCTTGTGGTACTAACTGACCTTTTAATTGTTATTTATTTTGTTAGTCACACACGTCCAGGTTCCTTGAAAACTTGTATCTATGAAGGCGCAAGAAATTCTTCTCTTTCAGATACATCCATAATGGACATTAGTGAACTTGTCAGTGCAGACATTGTCTTAACTACTTATGATGTGCTTAAGGAGGATCTGTCGCATGATTCTGATAGACATGAAGGTGATCGGCGCTTCATGAGATTTCAAAAGAGGTTTCTTCATAACTTGTGATTTGTAATTGTTTTTAGAACTAACATCTGTGGCTGAGAAAAATTGGGATCTTATTTTGTAAGTGTAACTTGAGCTTCTAGATAATGTAGAGCATAAGTTGGTAGCTTTTGCAAAATTGCTATTAAAGGATTTTGACTGCAATTTACAGTTAACAGGAGATTTACAAAACTCTGATGTCAATCACACTCATACACATAATCCGTTTGACTCATAATTTACACACTCTATAGCTCTCTCTGCCTTTATTTCTTCTTTTTCTAGGAATCAGTAGAGACAATGCTGGTCTTCACATATGATTCATGTATAAGGGATTACCCTAAACACAATATTTGTGACGTTCGTCTGGTTGTCTAAGATTCCAATTGGTCCAAGTACAAGAATTCAGGTTCTAAGATGGTCTGTAATCTTAACAAGGAAAAAAAGGTTCTAAGATGGTTAAATTCCAGATACCATTTCAACAAATATGCATGTAGCTGAGTAATTTTGAATAGGATTGTTGAATTGTCTTCAGCTTGTTTTATAATTTTAAATATGATTATTATAGTTGACTTCAGCTCATTTTATTTTCTTTTGTCTTTGGTAGATTAATTAGGAATTACAGTTGGCTTCGATGTTATCTGATTTTCTAACAAAAGTAAACACCATAACTATGTGTTTTAAATGAATTCTGCAATCGTATTGTCATATATTTTATTATTTCTTCAACTATCTTGTCTTTGAAATTCTACCGACTTTTTCTATGAAGAGCTTTCTGAACTGAATTTTTAAAATATATGTCCTGGTCACTTTCTGCAGGTACCCTGTTATTCCAACTCTTCTGACCAGAATATTTTGGTGGAGAATTTGTTTGGATGAAGCTCAAATGGTGGAGAGTAATGCTGCTGCTGCCACAGAAATGGCTCTACGGTTATATGCTAAGCATCGATGGTGTATTACAGGGACTCCTATACAACGTAAACTTGATGACTTGTATGGACTTCTACGATTTCTTAAATCAAGCCCGTTCAATATCTCTAGGTGGTGGATTGAAGTTATAAGAGATCCATATGAGGTATGAAGTTCAGTACATTTATTATGTTTCTACTGATCAGGAATTTTCCAGGTGACTTTTGGGTTGCTAAAGCTACATACAATAGGAATGTTCATTTTGCATAACCTCAATTAATGTTGCTTCTTTTTCTTTATAAGTTTCTTTAGCTGATCCTATCTCATTTTCCTTACCATCGTCTCGTAATACTTTCAGCTGCTTAACTAGTAGTTTGACCATGGAACTTAAGGTTGTATCAGACACACTCCATCATTATTATTTGCTATGTCAATGCAGCTTTCAATACTCACAAATGCTTTCTTCTGTATTTTTCAGTTCCTTGTATTGACCTTATCATGCAAACGTCTTACTTGCTTCCATTCTGTTCAATTAGCTGTTTGAATTATGATTTGCTTGTTCTTTTGCTCCTTGCTTGGCAGAACGGAGATGTAGGAGCAATGGAGTTTACTCATAAGTTCTTTAAGGAGATCATGTGGCGTTCTTCCAAAGCACATGTTTCAGATGAGCTGCAGCTTCCCCCTCAGGAGGAGTGTGTATCTTGGCTTACCTTTTCACCAATTGAAGAGCACTTCTATCAGAGCCAACACGAGACATGTGTTGGGTATGCTCGTGAAGTTGTTCAATGTTTGAAAGACGATATTCTCAAAAGAAATGTCCCAGGTTTTTAATGGAAGTCCTGCAACTTCATTAGATTTTAGTTAATGTAATGTACCAATCTTTGATTGGAAGTAGTCCACTTTTTTGACTTGCTATATCTTCATACTCTTTTCTGACAGGTCATGCATCTTCTGATGCTTTGTACAACCCTATAATTACGCATGCGGAGGCTGCAAAGCTTCTGAACTCGCTCTTGAAACTTCGCCAGGCCTGCTGCCATCCTCAAGTGGGAAGCTCTGGATTGCGTTCTTTGCAACAATCCCCTTTGTCAATGGATGAAATACTAATGGTGGGTTTTGCTGACTAATTAAGTCATTCTAGTTTTCTTTTTCTTTCCCTTTTTTCTTTCCTCACACAAAGGAATTAAAAAAAAAAAAAACTGGATCTCAATCTTTCAAGGAATGTCTGTTTGTAGGTTCTTATTGGTAAGACCAAGATTGAAGGGGAGGAAGCCCTCAGGAAGTTGGTTATGGCCTTAAATGGTCTTGCAGGAATAGCATTGATTGAGAAAAATCTCTCTCAAGCTGTATCTTTGTACAAGGAAGCAATGGCTGTAGTTGAAGAACATTCTGAAGACTTCCGCCTGGACCCTTTATTGAATATTCATCTTCATCACAATCTTACAGAGTTTCTTCCAATGGTTGCAAACTGCGCAACAGAACTCTCCCAAAACGAACAACATTTCCCTGGAAGCTCTGAGAAGGCCTTTAAGATACACAGCATTGAAACATGCGATGAAAATGCTCGGAAGTGTCAAAGAGTGAGCAGGGAAGAGAATTCGGATTTTACTGATGCTGAGGATCCATCTGGTCACCTTTCTGACCTATCAGAAAATGGCTTCAATGGTGACAGAAAATCTGATTGCTGTGTGTCATCCTCATCCTTTGATGATGCATCTTTGATTACAGTGTGCGAGAACTTGAAGCAAAAATACTTGTCTGGATTTAGCGTAAAGCTATCAGTGGCTCAACAAGAGTTTAGAAAATCATACGTGCAGGTTCATTTCCTTCAACCAAATCCATCTTTAATGTGTTGGACTCGTGATAGGATCCAAAGTCTCTCTACTGACCACATGTAAATCCGTGCGCATTGGCGTATAAATATTCCTTGGAACCATTAATCTCTCGATGTGCATAGCTGAATATAATTAACAGATTTTCTTGTGAATTTTAGCACAAATGACCTCATGCATGACACATGGATCCAAACACAATAATAGAATGCGGGATTCAAATAGATACCTCTTGTCAACATCGTTCTAATACCATGTTGGGTAACCATTAATCCCCATTACTTAAATTCCTAGGAAAGGACCTAAAGTATTGTGTTTTCTTTTTGAAGGTTTGTAATGCATTGGATGACAGAGAAAAGCAATACAGTGCTTGGTGGTTGGAATCCCTTCATCACGCTGAGGGAAACAAAGATTTGTCAGAAGAGTTGATCAGAAAAATTGAAGAAGCAATCTCAGGAAGTCTAAACAAATCAAGGGCATTGAGAACCACATCGCGGTTAGTGAGTCTTTGAAATGTTATATCTCTTTTGGGGTGCATATGCACAATCATTTTTTGCTTCTGCTTCTTGTTTTTATTTGAAATTGTGTCATTTTTTGGTAGTACATCTCTATCTCAAGGTTGATGCTCATACATTCATACTCTTGTTGAGGGAAGATGCTTTTCTTCTGATTGTCTTAAAGTAATCTGAAGGAAGTCCTGATGCCAGCAGTTTGGGCAACTACCAAGAGATGAGGACTAGAATATGTGTATTTTTAATATAACCTTGGCTCATGATTATTTTGTGTGGGAATTAATTAATTTGTATTGCTTCTAATCTAGGTACCGGAGCATAAGTGGCTTGAAGTATCATATCCAGTCTAGTTTGGATCAATTGGAAGCCTCTAGGAAAACATTGCTTGATCGGCTTTTAGAAATTGATCAGACAATGGAGAAACCAAAAGAAGAGGACATGGATCGCATGAGGCATTGCCGAATTTGCTATGGTGTTGGTGATGGCCCCATATGTGTTCATTGTGAACTAGATGAGTCATTTCAGGTTTGGTATTCAAACTTGCTGTAAACTTATTGTATGTTTAAACTTATTGTAAACTTATAGATGAGTCATTTCTACAGGATTATGAGGCAAGGCTGTTTCGTCTCAAGAAATCACAAGGAGACATTGCATCTGCTGAAGAGGCTGTAGATTTACAGAAAAAGAATTCTTCACTTAATCGATTTTATTGGTACTTATCACAGCCAAATAAAAATTCAACTTCATCAAGTGTTGGTAATGAAGAAATAAAAAGGAGAGATGTTAGAGAGACAGTAGTGGTCAGTTACTTTTTCTTTTCCACTTCTCTGTGTTGAAGTTTTCTGTTGGCTTACCCATAGTTTGTTTATGCTTTGACAAAATTCAGAGTATCTTTTCAATATAAACCCTTAAGGAAAATTTCTTTTCAATACTGGCTATTAATACAAAATATAGCATGAGTGCTACAAATAGTTAGGTTGCTTACCTATTCTTTAATTAATATTGCCTGAAATATGATTGAACAAAACTGGTTGATTATTCATTTACAGAAAAGATCACTTTTATAAGTACCGGCTTTCAAATAGCTTGCTACTTTCATTTAGAATAGGAGAGGTAAGGAAGTCAAAGAAAGGAATTATCTTCTTGGGTAGCCTGCCACTAGTCTTTTAGGCTATCTAGGCTTCACTGGCCCACAGATCTATGGTAAATGAATTAATTTTATCCTTCTGTAATTAATTGAGATAAAATGTGCACTGTATTTCCCCGGCATTCTTTCATTACATATTTTTTTTCTGCCCTCTGTTATCTTCTTTTCATCTCTCGTTCAGTCTTTATTTACATTTTTATGGTATTCTTCTTGATTTCTAGATTTATATTTTGTGAGGTCTGAGCTAGAACATGTTGGAAATTTAAAGCTAGATGTGTCTCACTAGTTATGTTTCCACCGTTGACAATCAGCAACGGGAAACTTGGTTTATTGTGTTTTGTTTGCATGATGCAACTAATCACAATCCCCTTCCCAGCAAAACCCTCTTGCTGTTAGACGGGTAGTTGTTAAATTATAATCCATAAGTATTCCCAACTTTTTGAGTTTCATTATTTGATTGCTTTGGGGGTGCAATACTCTTTTCATTTTTGCGAAACTGGTGCAACACTCTTAACCTATTGTTTGTTTGTTGATGCAATGGTTTGGGAAATAAAATTTCTTCCATTTCATGATGAGCAAAATAACCTTGCTTTAATAATGCATAGAATTTACTTTACCTATTTGCTACTGAATATGTTGACTTGATAGGTTTCCAAATCTCCTTCTGAATTGGAGGTTATTCTTGGAGTTATAAAGAATTATTGTAAGACTCAATTGGGGAGGGAGGCTATCTCAGCATCCAGCAAACAACTACACATACTGGAGGTATAGCCTGGTGGATTCTTTCATGCTGTTAGTGACTATGAGTCATTCTCTGATAGTTTTTCTATCATTGAATTATTGAAGGAGATTGTAATAATTACCGGTTCTAGTTTTCTGCTCTGGTATGGAGGACTTGTTGATACTGTTGCATGCAAGCATTCTGGGTTTTTTTTCAAAATCTGATTTTTTTTTCCCCTCTTTTGCTTTTTCATTTAAATAAGGCCATGCGAAAGGAGTATGCCAATGCAAGGTCCTTGGCGACTGCTCAAGCTCAGTTTCTCCGTGCTCATGATGAAATTAGGATGGCAACAACACGGCTGCATCTAAAAGAAGATGATAACGATACATCTGTTGATGCTTTAAGTCCAGACGAACTAGCATCAGCTAGTGTGACCAACTCTAGTGAAAAGTTCATATCTATGACCTTGCTGTCACAAGTTAAGGGAAAGCTCCGGTATTTGAAGGTAAGCACAGAGTGTTTTTGAATCTTTTACATCCAAAATAAATTTCTCTCTTTTGTCGCTGAATAATGGTAGCTTAAATAGGAACATGGGAGCATGGGACCCAGAGTTAATGAGCATATAGTTTTTAGTTTGGGTCCCTTATTTGAAAGAAAGAAGATTCATCCATTATTGTGTCTAATACTCAACTTAGGAGAGTTACCTAGCTACAGTGATAATGCAAAAGCTATCATCTAACACCAATATTACTTGATGATATGCATGAGTTTGTGCTAATGGGCATGCGTCTGTCAGCATATGTAAATGTCGCCTAATGTTAAATATTTGCTTTTGTACCCTACTTACAGGGGGCGATAAGAAATTTAACAAAATAGAATTGTGATGGTTTCTCTTGTTCTGTGTATGGATCTATCCCTTATTTTTTTCCCACTATATATACTCCCCAATACTAATCATTATAGAGGGAGAGGGAACTCCCTTGTAGGGTATGCTGGATGATTCTATTTAGAAAATGAACTGGAGGATTATAGAGGAAAGCAAGTAGTTTGAATTTTCGTTTCTTATTTATCTTTCTTAGATGAGTAATTAGAACCTGGTAGACCTGCTTATTCATTTTCATGGAACCTTTTTTTTTTATTTAAAAGTACTTGCTTCTTCCTTAACTTAAAAATTAATATACTCTTTTGCCTTTCAGGGTTTGGCAAAATCCAAAGAAGAATTACCTTTAGAAGAAAGTTCAAATATTTCCTCGATGACTGAAGAGGTGGTTACCATTTCAAATTCTACGAAACATAGAATTGAATCCCTATCCAAAGCTGACGAGGAAACATGCCCAATATGTCAAGAGAAACTAGGCAACCAAAAGATGGTTTTTCAATGCGGGCATTTTACATGTTGTAAATGTAAGTTTTATGCAATCAAAGGATGGTTTTGCTAAAGCCTTACAAGAATAATTCTGCATATTACAAAACTTAGCTCAAAAGATTCATCCTAAATGAGATGATACGTGATGTGGCACTCATCAATTGATTAATGAATGTCTCATAATTGTTAAAATAAATTTTTTGCAATTCACATGGTGAGTTCTATGGGATGAATCTTTTGAGAAACATTCTCGGATAGCTAGTATAATTGTATAAATTAGCGTATGGAACTCAGCGAGGAGGCTACGTAATGAAAAATTATCATGAAAAATTATCAATCATAATGTCGAATGAAATGATATTCTTCTGGAAACAAAAAGATCAGTTGCTTTTATGAGCATCTTCATCAATTCACATGTATGATCTTGCCTAAATCTTTTCTACTTGTGGAATCCTGTAATTGAGTAAACGAAGGCCATAGGGTTAAATCTTTTGCTACTTACCCCTGCTCCTCTTTCTTTATTGGTGTGTGACCTTTAGACTTTCTCAGTTTCTCAACTTTCTGAAGGATTTTCTCTTCTTTACCTGATAATGCCACTGATGGACTTTTTATTCGACTTTTTCTTTCCCCAGGTTTTTTTGCAATGACTGAGCAGAGACTAATTCATGATAATAAAGTTAAAAATGAATGGGTAATGTGTCCAACATGTCGGCAGCGTACAGATATTGGTAATATTGCTTATGCTGATGACAGACAAGACAAATCTTGTAATTCTGATATGCCGCATGGAGTTCAAGATTGTGAAAAGGGTGAAGAATCTTTCACTGTCCAAGGTTCCTATGGAACAAAGGTAAACTTCTCATTGTCACATCATAAATTTATTGGAAATTATCAAACACCCACCTAATAAGATTGAGAAAAGTGTTTGGGGAGGGAAACTAGAAATAAGAACCTAATGTGTGTAGCGCTGATGTGGGGTGTTATGAAGATTGAAGTTTGTATGACTAACTTAAGTCTTGTGTGGTATTATGAAGATTGAAGCAGTTACTAGAAGAATTTTGTGGATCAAATCTACCAATCCAAAAGCAAAAATTCTTGTTTTCTCAAGTTGGAATGATGTCCTTGATGTGTTAGAGCATGCCTTCATCACTAACAATATCACCTGCATCAAGATGAAAGGAGGCAGGTAAGATGATCTATTAGAAAGCTTATTATGATTTATGCTGATTCTGTGGACTTAGCTGCGCAAAGGCACTCTGCATAATGTATTGGTAACTAATTTGAAAATGTGAGTGAATCATTCGAAGACTCCAGAATGGTAACAGAACAATTTCCATACACAGCAAGAAGATTACGTTGATAATATGAATATTTTGCACAGTTATAGGGGCCGAGAAAAGATGAATGTTTAGATGACTGAACATAAAAAACAATAGCATCAAATGTGGTGTCTATTTCTTATTTCTTCCTTTGTGATTTGATAGTGCACTTCCGGTCACCTTTTTTCTCATTTTTCTCTTTTATTAGTAACAGCTTTCTCATTTCTTCAAAATAGTTGTCATTTGCTTAATCCTGTATTAGAACTTGTAAAGAGAGAGGGAGGATGAGAAGTGCAGAGAGAGGGAGAGACAAGTAATCTAATCATCTCTTATCTATGACAAGTCTTGAACTTTTAATGACATTGCAGCAAAAAACGAAGGAAAAATCAGTCATTGGAGAATTTTTTGAGTAGATTAGCTTCAACATATGCTCGTGTATGATTATGGTTTTGCAAGTGCAGAAAATCACAAGTTGCCATCAGCAAATTTACAGCACAGAAACGCTCTGCAGAAAGAACTGACAAGACGCATGCCCAGCAGCCAGAGCCAAAGCCTATTCAAGTGTTATTACTCTTGATCCAACATGGAGCCAATGGCCTTAATCTTTTAGAAGCACAACATGTTGTTCTTGTTGAGCCACTACTCAACCCAGCAGCAGAAGCTCAAGCAATCAGCCGGGTGCACCGAATTGGGCAGGAGAATAGAACACTTGTTCATCGATTTATTGTATGTTCATCTTTCTACATACCTTTTTTTTTTATATAATTTATTTTCATTTTTAAACGAGAATGTATTGGATTATACATGGATTATTGTACCACGTAATTCATTGTCTCTTGTTTACTTTATCATGTTAGGTTAAAAATACAGTTGAAGAAAGCATATACAAACTAAACAGAGGTAGGAACACGAGTTCATTTATTAGTGGGAACACGAAAAACCAAGATCAGCCTCTTTTGAGGCTGAAAGATATTGAATCGCTATTCGCATCAGGCCCTTCCACAATACCAGAAAGTGATGAAAAGCCAACTGATACTGAAAGTCTGCGGCATTTGCCTCCTTCCGTTGCTGCTGCTATAGCAGCTGAGAAAAGATTCAAGGAACATAGAGAACAAGCACAATGAATGATATTTGTACCATCATTTTCTCATAAGCCCAGGAATTCAAGCATTCTGGTATCAACTCCAGCAGGCTGCGCTACCTTGACCAGTGTGAATGGCACATAACAGATGAACGCCATCCCATCCCAATTTCGGGAGTGAAAACAGGGAAGCAAAGCTGAAGCATCAAAAGCAAGCTGGGAATACTCAAATTTGATGGCGAAACAGCCACATTATATAAAATTTACATTCTTTCTTTTCTTTTCTTTTCTTTTCTTTTTCCCCTCTTTAAACTTTTTCCCCCCTTAAAAGAATTCGGTATCCGTACGCAACGAGTTTAGCCTAGCTTTCCGTCCA
The DNA here is from genome assembly GCA_018350135.1 of Citrus trifoliata. NCBI lineage: Eukaryota > Viridiplantae > Streptophyta > Magnoliopsida > Sapindales > Rutaceae > Citrus > Citrus trifoliata. The sequence continues at coordinate 19,851,295 of CM031387.1, forward strand.
ATTAATTAACTCAGTTGTTGAACACGCTGCCTGAAAATTAGCAGAGCAAATTAAAATGCATATACTTTATTTGTTTCAGCAAATAAACAAGTATTTTGTTTTCCTCCGTTGTGGAACAAATTCGAAAATCTGATTTCTTGCTCCCAAAACTTGAGAATCTTCCCACATGGGATTGAGTTTCATGAATGGCTAGCATCTTTATTGAGGATTTAGTCGTATTTTTAAGTCGGAACACTTGCACGCTGTGCATGGACCGTGTAATGTGAATGTCAGAACTTTCCAAGAATTACCCAAACGAATTTTGCAACCACCTCAGACTTTTAGTCGCAGAAGACATAAGCTCCCATTCAGCAAGGAGGATAAGTTTTACTTTTCGTCTTAGAAATAAGAATTTGACAAGGACGTGGCTACCACACTTTGGAGCGCGTGCCTTGTTCTCTGGTTCCTCAATCTAGAAAACTCCACCTTTCTTTTACACGTTCCTCGCTCTCTTGCATGTCATGGGTCAGTTCACCAACCTGTTGACACGTGTCACGATAAAAGGCTGTTTCAGTTTGAGCCCCCAAAATTGCTTCTATATAAAGCCCACCAAAACCAGAAGCACCACACCACTGGGTGAATATGGAAGCGACGTCTCTTTGTTATTCGAATTTACGAAATCTCGTTCCATCCCTCGCTGGGAACAAGACCAGACACTTTTCGAAACAGTGTGGAAACCCCTCTGGAAGCTTGAAATTTGGGCAGCAATGTAAGAGCAAGAATAGGCAGGCAGCTGGGTGCGTGGCCTTGTCAGTGTCGGAATTGGAGAAGCGACCGGAAGCTGAGATGAAGTCGGAAGAGGAAGAGTGGCTAAAAATGGAAATTTCAAGAGGAAAATGCAAGGACAGGACAGGCATGGTGGATTTGTTGGAGTGCTTGGAAACAGAAGCTATCATGGGCGATGACGAAGGAAAAGAACCTACTGATTACAACAGAAGAGCCCAGATTTTTGACAAGAGTTCCAGAGTTTTCCAGGCACTAAAGGAGCGTAGCATTAGCAGCTCATCTCATCAATCTTCTTGATTTTGACTTGGTGGTCGTACTGTTACCACCCACACACCATAGCAATTCTTTTATCAGTCAAGATAAAACTGTATGTAGCAGAAATAATTGTTTTGATTATAAACGGTCAAAACACCTGATTCAGTGATTCTGGTTGTTTCTATTTTTTTCTTTCATTCATGGTTTTCTGCTTTCCAGTATATCATGCATTCCCATTTTCATGTGTACAAGCAACAGTATTATGCCCAAGTTCATTAAAACAACTCTAAAATTCTGCATATAACAACTTTTTTCTCCTTGATCAATTCGGAGAAGCAGCTGCAAATCGTAACCTGAGAATATGAGAATATGAGAATGACCCCTTGCAGGGCATGGTAAAAACCAGATAAACACAATCGAAAGAGTCATAAATTAAAATACACAAACCAAACTTTAAATCACGTTCATCAAAATTATTTTCCCCAAGTTATTGCAGGCCAATATTAAGTGAAAAATTTAACCTGCCCCTTTTAAGATAAGGTCAGTTCTTCATTATCTCTGTCTGAGAAAAAGCATCACAATCAACACAATTGAAACCATGCATGGATAAATATAAATAAATTGTGGAGAGTAAAATTTCAATGAAAGAAAAAGAATTTTATCACTTCCCTTTTAAGGAGAGAGGGCGCGAGAAAAGTATATGAAAATTCTCACGAAGAAATTTCAATGAAGATTAACACAAACTTGCAGGTCTGAGTAAATCAAATATTCTCAAAAGTTAAATGCCAAAAGGCCTTAGGACATGAAGTAGAAAATGAAACTACATTATTTCAGAACAATATGTCCATGTTCTTCTCATCCACAACCCAAAAGCAGATATCAAAAAGCTTCACCAGATCGTCAACGTCAATTTTATTTTTCTTCAGGCTTCTCCAAAAAGGTCTTCTTCAACCAATCAAATGGCTGGGGAGGAGAAAACATAATATTTAGCATAATTTCCAGTCAACCTAATCAATTGTAAGAGACAATAAAAGGGTGCATTTTGATATGAAAATCCTCTAAAATTCCCCAAACCTGTGCAACAGAAACAAATGTTCTCAAAATACAAAACAGCTATCTTCAGAATATCACCACTAACCAACCAATTACATAAAGTATGTTTGCTTGAAAAAGAAAAGACTAAAGAAGAAGAAGTCCAAATGACCTGAAAGAACAACTTCCAAAAACTAAAAATCATAGGTGATTTTAAAACACTTGAACCAACACTCTCCAAAACATGATTAGACACCAATATGTAACTAGAACCATGGACATCATTAGAATTATATAAAGACCTCAACGAAGAAAATCAACAAAATCGGTCAAAAAAAGGTATAAGGAATAAAGAAGCATAAAATAACCTATAACATAGCATAAGAATCCATGAACACAAAAACATGACATATGCATTCAAAACATTCATCATTTCTACAGGGCAATTAGAAACATGTTTGCATATAACTGACTTGGCTCTGCCTCTCTACCAATTTGGAATGAACACAAGCTGCCAAACCATTAATTATCGATGTAATATCCCCAAATTTCCAAGTATTCATTTGCTTTCAGTTTGTTTAATGCCTACCCTAATTCAAATTTCTTATTTTCAGTTATGCCTCATAACATATGAGCTCCTATGCCGATTGAAAAAAAAAAAAAAAAAAAAGACATCCTCAGCGAACTTTTCATATGCTTTCTACTAATTTAGAAGGAACATATGCATCATTTACCTTAGTTCCACTGTTATTATAGAGCAGACGTTTTCTTGCAAAAAGGAACCAATCACCATAAAGAGAATAAACCACTTCTAAAAGTAAAAGGAGCTCAATGACACTATGACAACAAATTCAGCAGTCCCTGCATTTCCCATCTCATTTCTTACAGCAAGTCTCTCCAGATTAGTTATTAGACGCAGCAGTAAAAAATTGGCTCAAATCCTAATCATTATTCAATAACAAAAAAAAAAAAAAGGCCTTACATGTATACCATCATTCATAAGCAAGCATATACAGGAAGCCTAAACATATAACTAGCAATTTCCAAAAGAAGAGTATAAATCCCAAACAAAATTCAAATCAAAATAGAAAAAATCAATTCTTTTTGAGTCGTGAAAGCAGCAGAAGATAGATCAGAGACATAAAGTTATGATTTTTAATCAATAGCTTCTCTAAAATCGTCAGAAAAGGAAGGGGGGTGCAAAAGAAGAGCACAAATATAATAAATCAAGAATTAATGGTAAAACGAAATGAACAAAAGAAATAGAAAATACTTGGATGAGGTAAAGAGCACCGGACACAGCAGCGACACCCCAGAAGGCGGCGGCCTGTACGTCTACGGGTTGCAGACGCGACTTCGGCTTCAGAAACTTCAACATCGAAGCTTCGCCTGCCATTTCTTCTTGGATCTATAAACCCTAACCAAACTTTTTAATGCACCAAATCTTTGTTTGTGGAATGTCAATGTCAATGACCACCAATCCAACGTTTTTCCTTCTTCCCCTACAGAGATGCTCGGCAGCCTTATTAGAATTTCTGATGCAATTTACACCGTTGGATTAGTTTTTTTTGGGAACGGTGGAGATCAGGTATCATTTTGGGTTGGCCCGACACCGTTTGTTATTCTGGACCAAAATAAACTTTGGGCAACGCTTCTTATGGGCTCAAATGGCATCCTGGACCATTCATTTTCAGGGCCCATAAGTTTTTAATGGAAAATTTATGGAAATAGTCAAAATTAAGGGCAATTTACGCACTTCCTATTATATCCAACAGGCAGTTGAGAAAGACATGTACATACATGCGAACCAGGTCCGGTGGATCTCATTATGAGACCAACTAACTTGTTGTTTTTGAAAAATAAATCTACAAAAACAAAATATGTGGATCCCATTTAAATGGCAAGCTATCGATCGCATCAATTTTCCAACCCATGCACTTAAAGTCTTGTTTAGAATTGAGATATTATAATTTTTAAATTATAATTACTGTGAAAAAAATTTATAATTATGAAATAAAAGTTAATAATATGTATTAAATAATAATTTTGATAAAATTATTAAAAATATAATAAATTTTTCATTATACAAATAAAAAATCATATTAATATAACTTTCAAAATACAACAGTTAATATTTACCAAACACTTTAATACTCTACAGCCCGCACAATCTCAAACACAACTTAATGGTGATGTTAATTACATATATCAGACAGCAAAGATTTTATTAGTCATTAAAACTGACTTCAACCGACATTGGTGGCAAAATAATAATAACGATAATTGGAATAATTTATCGTGTTAAACAAGATATGTGGATCATGAGTATAACTGACGCTTAACATATCCGTTTTCTGTTGATTGTTTATGGACCGACTAGGTAGCGGAACAAATTACATTGGGCTGGAGTACTTGTATTTTTATTTTTATTTTTATTTTTCTAAAAAGGTGTATTTACCTTAAAAGTCCGAAATGTTTGTTGTTAGTTTACTACTATTAAAGTAGGAAATGGTAATTTTCATATTTTTTCCGTTTGCATTTTGCATGGAGTTAACAACAAGAATTCACGTCGATCAAGTAAACCAGTTTAAAGTAGGAAACAATTCTCCACGAGGAATCAAACACCGGATTTTGAGATTTCTTTTCCCATTAAGTCTCTGATTCTCTCATAAACCAATCAGCCTGGCTTCAGGAATCATTAGACGATTCAGAAAGAGCCACACACTAGTCCCTACATACATATATAGAGCTCTGTTTCCACTTTCTCTCTCTGTCAATAAGACTCCGTCGTACGTTCAAGAACCCGCCATAGATGGCGTCGAACTCGGAAGTGCAACTCCCGCGTGTAGTCCCGGTAAAGAACAAGGCCCCGAACCCAATTTGGACTACAGCCGAGCAGCTCTTCCGCGAAGCACGTGATCGCCACGTGTTAGAAGTAATCCGTCGGCCGAAGCAGAGAATCAACGACGAAGACGAACTCGGCGAGTACCGCCTCCGCACACGCGAGGGATTCGAAGACAAAATCGGACGGGCCCGGGACGACCTCGGCGAGTGGAAGAAGTACGCGAGGTGGGAAGAGTCCCAGAATGACTTTGTCCGCGCAAGGAGCGTGTGGGAACGCGCGCTCCAGGTGGACTACAGAGACCACTCCCTGTGGGTTGGTTACGCCGAGTTTGAGATGAGGAACAAATTCATAGACCACGCCAGGAACGTGTGGGACCGGGCCGTCGAGCTCCTGCCACGTGTAGACCAGCTCTGGTACAAGTACATCCACATGGAGCATATGCTCGGAAACGTCGCCGCAGCCAGACAGATATACGAACGGTGGATGAAGTGGGCCCCGGACGAGAGCATCTGGCTCTCTTACATCACCTTGGAGCACAAGTACAAGGAAACCAACCAAGCGAGGCAAATCTACGAGCGGTTCGTTCAGTGCCACCCTACGGTAACAGCCTGGCTTAAATACGCCGAATTTGAGATGACAAACAAACAAATCAATCGCGAGAGGAGCGTGTACGAATGCGCTGTGGAGAAGCTGTCCGAGGCCGATGAGGCCTGGTAAGCTGTTCGTTGCGTTTGCGGAGTTTGAAGAGAGATGTAAGGAGACAGAGCGGGTGAGGTGTGTATACGAGTACGCACTGAATCATATACCGAAAGGAAGAGCTGAAGAGTTGTACAGGAAGTTCACGGCGTTTGAGAAGCGGTGCGGGGGAGGGGAAGAGATTGGAGACGTGATCGCGGCGAAGAAGAGGTTCGAGTACGAGGATGAAGTGAGGAAGAATCCGATGAGCTACGATGCGTGGTTTGATTACATTCGGTTGGAAGAGAGCGTTAAGGATAACAAGGAGAGAGTGAGGGAAGTTTACGAGCGCGCCATTGCGAATGTGCCGCCAGCGGATGAGAAGAGGTACTGGGCGAGGTATTTATACTTATGGATTGAGTACGCGCTGTATGAGGAGCTTGAAGCTAGGGATATGGAGAGGACGAGGAAGGTTTATCGCCGGTGTCTTAAGTTGATCCCTCACAAGAGGTTTTCATTCGGCAAGATATGGATAATGGCCGCGAATTTCGAACTGAGGCAGATGAATTTGACTGGTGCCAGGAAGATTTTGGGGAATGCAATTGGGATGGCACCTAAAGGGAAGGTGTTTGTGAAGTACATTGAGATGGAAATGAGGATGGGGAATCTTGATCGTTGTCGAAAGCTTTATAACAGGTACTTGGAGTGGGCACCTGGTAGCAGCTTTGCGTGGAAGAAATATGCAGAGTTTGAGGAACATGTTTGTCAAACTGAGCGGGCCAGAGCCGTTTTCAAGCTTGGGATTGGGCAGAAAGTTTTGGACGTGCCTGAGGATTTGTTTAAGGCTTATATTGAGTTTGAAACATCACAAGGTGAATATGAGAGAGTAAGAGCACTCTACGAGAAACTTTTGGAGCGGACGCAGCAATTGAGGGTGTGGATTAGATATGCACAATTTGAGGCTTCTCTTGTATCTAAGGAGGAGGAAGAAGAAGAAGAAGAAGAAGAAGGAAAAGAAGAGGACGAGGATTGCATTCAGCAAAAGAAGCTATGTGTTGCGAGAGCTAGAAGGGTTTTTGAGAGAGCACTTGAGTACTTCAGAACAACAGGGGCAAACCTAAGAGAAGAAAGGGCTATGTTGTTAGAGGGTTGGTTGAAGATTGAGAAGAGTTTTGGTAGCGAGCTTGGTGATGTTAGCTTAGTTCAAGCTAAATGGCCAAAGAAACTGAAAAAAAGAAGGCCGATTTTTCCGGTCCGTCCGGAGGCAGCTGCCTATGAGGAGTGCATTGACTACATATTCCCAGAAGAGGCACAATGGCACACAACAAATTTGAAGATGCTTGAAGTCGCTTACAAATGGAAGAAACAGAAGACTGCCGAGTAGCTGTTTTTGCTTTTATTTAACTTTGCGCAAATAAAGAGACACTATTTATATTAGGGACAATATTTTTGCTATCCAAAGTGTAACTATGTCCGATAATTTACTAGTGCTCCACTTTTGCTGCTAATTTCTCTCTTGCTTCCATACATCAAAATTTCTCTGTAGAAGTTTAATGCAACAAAGATGCACATTAACTTACTAAAACACAAAAGGAAAGCAATTCCTAGTAAGGGTAAACATATCAAATGAACATTTGAAATATAGAGATTCTCAAAACTCAATGATCCATCAAAATTAATTTTCTTATATCTCAACCATTTGATGAGCTAATATGAATTCGAAAGCTTAGTAAAGCTTTTATTTATACCATCAGGCTTTGATCTTGGTCGACGACCTTTGTCGGGACCACCAATAATGCCCCAAGTCTCGAATTGTCTTTGTCGTGCTCTAGCCCTCTCTTTCTCTTCTTCAGATTTCAATGAGTAACAGTATGGACAAGTAACTCCATACTCCCACAGTGGGGATTCCATGTCGGCATCACTCACCGGTTGCTTGCATCCATAGCAAAGCTTGAAAGTTCCCTGCACCAAACCATGCTCAACAGATACTCGTTTGTCAAACACAAAGCACTCACCCTCCCAGAGACTCTCTTTCTTTGGAACTTCCTCCAGGTATTTCAGAATCCCACCTTCCAAATGATAAACCTGAAAGATCAAACCACGATGCACATCATCGACCTTAATACTATGTCCCAAAAAATAAATTTATTAGGAGTAGTTCTATAGACAATTCACCTCTTCGAAGCCCTTGCTGAGGAGGAAACTTGAAGCTTTCTCACATCGAATTCCTCCTGTGCAGTACATTGCAACCCGCTTGGGCATCCTCTTTTTTGGAGAGCCAACTTCTTTATCAGTGATTTCATCTGTTATCTCCACCTTTGACTCCTTATGAGTAGTTTTATCATTCTGGAACTGATCCTCCACCCAAGAAGGGAACTCACGGAATGCTGTGGTTACTGGATCAACTGCCCCTTTAAACTTCCCAATTCTAGTTTCATAGTCATTGCGCACATCGATCACCACCTAAATACATGTAACATCACACCAGGAACTGATTAGGTGCATGTAATTTTTTTTTTTTAAAAAAAAGCCCTTATGCCCAGATATATAATCTTTTTTTTTTTTAATTTTGGAGTTCCAGACAACCTACTTTGAAGAAAAATATATAGTCCAACCCCTTTCCAAATATTTATGTGTATGGATAAAGTCCTGAAATTTTTAATTCACTCAAGTTGCATTTGCAACTTGATTGCAAATTCTAGATCTGCTTTCATAGTGAATTCCTGTTCTATTTTGAAGTACTTTTGCCAAGATATATGCATAAAGAAACAATTAAGAAAACGCAACTTCCGAATATTGCCATTGCAAAAAAACTAGTAGACTATATAATACTCCTCACTCCTCAGACTATTTTAATAGGCCTTGGAAACTATATGTGCCTGTAAAATTCAATGTCAACAACAACTAGCTTTCATTTTAAAAATAAAAGCTGAGTAAGCTAATTAACTGAAACAGAGAAGAATAAAATGCCACAACAGCATTTCAGTGACTCACTGTATCGGGATCACTAATCAAAGCATTCCATTCTCTGGGCTTCACGTACTTCCCAAACCTTTCAATAGGTGATACAGTTGGCATTCCAAGAGTAACAATCTGCATAAACAGAAGAGAATGAAAATAGAATGCATCAAAACAAGTTTGATACATTCTGTTACCATGATATAAGTCACTACTTTAAACCACAAGGCATCGGCCAACTAAGAAATACCTCTTTCTTCAACTTAACCCTCACATGATCCCATCGGAAGGGAGTATCTTCCCCAGCTGCAAGAGGAGAATTGCTGGTGTGTCCATGATGTATAGCCTCCTCCTCAGGACTGACAGGAGACTCTATTTGTCTTAGCCCCTTTAAACGTTCATCACTTTGAATGAACCCAAGAACTCTTTCCACCGACTCCCTAGTACCACAAATACTTCCATTGATTCCTTCCGGTGCAAGAATGATACCCCCTGAAACACGCTGAGGAGTATCAGCTTGGTAAGGTATGTATGAGAATAATGCACAATAAATAGTTCAGTGGCTCACAGTGTACAAACCAAATGAGAATGAAATAATAATAAGATCAAGCAACAGATTAAACTCTTTTGCCAAATTTGATTCGACAAAGCTATTGTTTTAACCAATTGACAGAATAAATTCTTGCTTGCAATAGTTGGATTCGATCATATGAACAAATCAACCAATTCCAATTAATTCAGTACACTTAAGATGCTTCCTTTACTTTTTTCCCCCAACTTAAAACAGTATAATTCAATACATAATTATGAACTCCAGCATTCGAACAAAAAAATGCAACAAAAAGAAATAATAAAATTAGACAAGTACCAGCTCCTCGCAAAGCCGCTTCAACGGCTTTCGCAAATTAGCGTGGTCAGGAAAATCCGCAAACCTGTAGAATGAGATCACCACGAGGGAAGAAGAGTTTGGGTCGCCCGATTCGGGAACCGAATTTGTTAATACGGGTCTTCCCGAAATGGTGGTCGGGTCAGTGGACCCAGTGAAGCAACTGGTAGAAACTTGCATGGCTTGAGAAATCCTAATAGGGTTTGAGATTAATTGAGAGGTTTGCGGATTCTGTGAGGTGGGTTTCAGAGTAAAGTGTAATCTAGGGTTAGGGTTAGGTTTTGGATGTGAAGTGCAAGATGATAGCATTCTCAGCGCCAGTAATGGAGGCGACCTGTACCTGATCATCAAGGCCGAGTTTTGTAATTTGTATAACCGGAGCGGTACTTTACGGTATGGATGGTCCACACCAATATAATTTGTTTGGATAATTATACACATGTGTCCTCAACTTCTTAACATTCTCATAAAAGGATGTAATTTCTCCATTTGCATTAATTTAGCTACTTTATTTTCATATACAGATTTTTAATATATTAAATACTTTTTCTTATTAGCGATTTATCAATTCAGAATATATATATATAGAGTAAGGATTTATTATTACACTACATGGTGTAATAATTAATTAAATAGAAATATTATAACACTATATAGTGTCATAACAAATTTGTGTAAAATTCGCAGTTGAGAAGGTCTACATATGAGAGAGAGAGTAGCATTCCTACACTTTAATAAAGTGCAAAAACTATCATCAGATATATATAAGTTACAAGTAGGAATTTTTAACTATATTAAAGTTAAGGACAAATTAAAAGATAACAAAATACAAATTCCAATACAATATATTTTATCATGTAGTGTATTAAAATTTTATTTTATTTTATTTTATTTTTAATATGGTTAGAAATTCATGATTGAAAACTCACTTTACATGCATATATAGTAATTTTATACTAAAAGAACCCTTATATGAAAGTAAAAAACAAGCTAAAAGTTAAAAAAAAAACAAATTTTTATATGCTACATGATAAAGTTATAACTTAATTTACATACCTATTTCTATCATGCGCTAAAGCTTTTTCTAGTCTTCTTATCAAAAAAAAAAGAAAAGCTTTTTCTAGTCTTCAGTGTAGGATGAGAGAAAAAAATATGATTCATTGGCTGAGATTTGGCAAAGACACAACAATATCCCATTTACTTTTGTAGATTACAGTTTGACTTTTACAAGAGCCTCTATTGAATAATGCAAGCAATTGAAAGCTTTTTTTTATCCTTATGCTCAAGTTTTAGGACATATTTTTAACCTTAAAAAGTCTACAATGTTCTCTAGTGCGAGAGTTCTAGAAGGTCAAACAGTAACAATTAAGACACTTTTTCAACTAAAAGTAATATCCAAGCACGAGAAACACTTGGGACTACCCTTTACGATAAGAAGAAAGGAGATGCATTTATTTGATGATGTCACGTTGAATGTCTTAAATAAGATCTCTACCTATCATAATAAACTCTTTTCTAGTGGGGGTAAAGAAGTGTTAATTAAGGCAGTTGTACAAGCAGTACCAACATTTGCAATGAGTGTGTTTAAGCTTCCAATCGGCCTTTGTAACGATATTCAGAAAGCTGCTGCCGGATTTTTGTGGGGTTTTAAAGATGATAAAATGGTATCCACTGGGAAAGAATAAGTTATTCTAAGAGCAAATGAGGCATGGGGTTTAGAAACTTTTCTAGCTTCAATCAAATAGTGATGCCCAAGCAAGGGTGGAGATTATTGCAGTTCTCTGAATCGCTCGTAGCCAAGATTGTAAAAGCAAGATACTTTAAACAAACTAATTTTTTGGGTGCAACAGACACGGATTTAGTATATCTTATATCTGAAAGAGTAATTTGTAGAGTAAATAAGTTATCCAACAAGGTGCTAGACAGAGGATAGGAAATTGAGGAAAGATTCAGGTTTACAAAGATAGGTGGATACCAAGGCTTGATTCATTTAAGCTTATTTTAGCTGTGACGATGCCTAAAGATGTTGTTGTTGCAGATTTGATTAATTTTGAAAATCAATAGAATGTACACTTGGTCAAACAACACTTTTCTAAAAAAGATATTGAAGCTACTCCAGAAACTACTACTCCCGAGAACAAAAAACAAGATGAGATATGGTAGCATTACGATACAAAAGGGTCAAGACTTTGTAAAGAGTGGATACCAAATAACCCTTAAAATCAAGTTTCTAAATACTCTTTGTTGTTCAATAACTGATTGTAGTTAGTAGAAGATCATTTGAAATCTCTTATATGCCATAAATGATAAAGATTTTTTTTTTTTTTGTGGTGGAGAGTAATAAAAAATATGTTACCTACTGCTAAAAATATTTAGAGAAAAAAATATTACAAATAAGGATGGCAATTGGTCGGGTTGGGCTTAGGCTTGGCCAAGCTCGAGCTTGACCCGATTATTGAAATTGAAGGCCCGACGCAAAAAAAAAAAAGACCACACATAGCTTTCTCCCTTACCTTAAATATTTTGCTTTATTTGTCCGATTTCATTTTGTTTTGTCTGATTTTGCATTGTTTGTCAATGATGTAAAAACAAAATTGTTTTGTTCTAAAACCATTATATGTCCATATTTTTTCATAAAAAAGGAAAAAAAAACTAATATCTTATACAAATAAAAACACACAATTCCATCACTAAAAAAAAATAATAATTTCCCTATATGCATAATGCATTGCACCAAGAAAATATATATTTCCTCCAAAAACCTAAAAATCCATAATTTTTTTTTTTTAATTTAGGGTCAAGTTGGGTCAAGTTAGTTCAGTTAGGGCTTGAACCCTACCCCAAAATTAATCAAATCTTAATTTTTGACCCAATCTCAATAAGGGATTCGAAAATTCGGACCAAAACCCAAAATTTTTGGATCTAGTTAATCGGGCCAAAATTAAGGCTGAGTCAAATTGTCATCCCTAATTACAAACACTCATGTGCCAAATATGTAGAAAAGGTCCGGAAAACATACCACATGCCTTATTTGATTGTAAGGCAGCTAAAAAAATCTGGACGCTTGCTCATTTTGTTTATCAATACACGTCAGTTTTTCAGGAGAAAGATAGGATGAGTTTTGTTTTAAGTACATTGTAGAAGATGAGGAAGACAGATAAGGAATTGCAGGTATGTGTTTGGTGGGTTGCCTGGAATGCAATAACTCGTTTTCTTTTTGAAAGAAAAAAGTCAAATCCTCTTCTGTCCTTTGCTAAAACAAAAGCAATAATAGACTCCTTCAAGAGAGTTAAATTGAAGATCAAGCACAGAAATTGAGAAACCTTCTAATAAAAATCAGTGGAGACCCCCACCTTGTGGGTAATTTAAGGCCAATGTAGATCCTGCTATTGATGTGCAAAATCAGAGAGCGGGGCTAGGAACAGTAATTAGAGATTCCGGAGGTAAGATTGTGGTAGTTTATACGAAAAGCTCCGAGTATTATGATAATATGACATTTGCAGAAGCTAAAGCCATTGAATGAGAGGAATGCAGATAGCGAAGGAAGCAGACTTATCATGTGTTATTTTTTAAATAGATTGCCAAGAAGTTGTGGGATGGCGTCCGGCATTCAAGATAGGAGGAAAGATTTTCAAAAGGTTTAGATTCAACACACTCCTAGAATCTGTAATACTATTATACTAATACCCATTCATTAGCTAAAAGGGCTTTAGGATGTAAAGAACCTGTCGTACGGATGAATAACGTGCCATCGAAAGTTATGTGTTTAGTAAATTTCATTAAATTGTCCGTCTAGGAAAAGCTAGCTATATAAATTCATTTTATTTATACCAAATTAAAATTGAGTAATAAAAGTAATCCAATCCCAACTTCTTTTTCTTTTTTTCTTTTTTTATCCCTCCACCAAAATTACTCTCTGATTCTCAGCGTTATTATATTTTACCGTGGCATTTCCGTAGTTCAAAAATTTTGTAAAGAAAACGACATTGCAGATTCGGTTTGTTCAGTTTGGTCTGCAGGGCCATATAAATTAATATAATGTAAACCTCCAATAATGTCACATTTGATTATGATTAAGTAGCAGGCCAAATGGGATTAGATTTAGTTAATCTAAAACTAAAGTTGCATTAGATTAACTCAAATTTTTACATTGATAGTTGTGATTCATTGAACCTGATTTAGGACACGATACTTCAATTCTTCGGGGAAAACATGGCCAGATCCTCACTCGTTGTCCAAGTTTTGTCTATTTTCTATGGGAAATTAATTATCCACTGTCAAAATACCAAAAAAAAAAAAAACTTTTTTTTTAAGTAACAATTCAAATTTTACAAAGTGAATCACTGTTTCACTTTTCTCTTAAAAAATCCCAAAAAAAAAAAAACATGTTCCGCCATTCCTCGCTCCACCGGTGAAGCGGCTGTTTGTTCTGGCAAGGAAGCCGCCGCAGTGGTCGCACTCGTTTTTTCGCCGGTGTTGGCTGATTGCGACGGTGGATATGGCTCTCTGCTCGTAGTAGCTGAGATTGTTAATAGCTGTGTGGTCTGAATTATTTTGGCTTTTGGGTGTACGGTTGAAACGACAAAAAAATTGAGTCGTTATGGGTTTGCGTTTTTAAAGTCCAAAACGCAAATTTCAGCTGCCGTTTTGCCTTTTTGTAGGGTGCCTATCATCACTACTCTTAGCTTTTTGACAATTTTAGCTTCTTGCCGTCAATAAAATTTTAATGGGTCATGAAAAGTGTGGAAAAGTGAATTGGTGCTATAAGGAAAAAAAAATTTATTTATTTATTTATTTTAAATATCAGATCTTATCTTGCTTTTATCAGCATTGCGGACATCTTTATTTAGCTTGACTTTGAATTTTATAATCTCGCTTGATAACGTTAGAAAGACACAATTGGAAAATTTTTATAATAAAGTTTGAATTTAGAAAAGAAAATAATACTCATTTTGTCTAATTGTTAAGTCTCTAGAAGTACACCACACTTGGCCAATAAATAATAATGTATTTGGGATTATGGGGACATTAGGATATTATTGTTAGACCAAAAACAGTTTAATTTAAACCCTTTCATTATCATAATGTTTGAATTTTGATTAAATGAACATAATCGGTTATTGAGATTAAAATTGTTTGGATTTTCCAGAAGCCTATGTTGCAATTCAAAGTAGCTCCCCATTTGATTTTGTTAGAATGAAAATTATGAAATCTGACTGTTTCATTAATTTGATTAAAATGATTGGCATTAAAATTGAGAATCGTATACGTGTATATAGTTTATATTAAAGGTAAGTGCTAAGTTACGTGTATTGTAATTTATATTATTCACATGAATAGTGAGTAAGCCGGCCCCACACTACATACTGTTTAGGTGAGTGAGTGTAAATTACAATACATATAACTTAGAGGCTCCCTATATCAAAACAAGACAAACTCATAGCGCATCATAAAAAATTGTCCGAATGTAGTATTAAATTGGGATAATAACATCATATTCCCTAAGTTACATTTTTACAAACAAAGATTTTGTTTAAATTCCATATGCTGCAAATGTGTCTCAAAGCCAAGATTCTACCTATCGGTAGGTTCAAAATGATTTGATTTAAAGTATCAAAAACTGGATTAGTACTGGCCTTAACCATCATGATAGAAGTAATAAATATAACCTAACGATGAGGATATTTCAGTCCTTTCAATAGGGATGGTCGAGTTTCTCTTCAGTCTTCATCTTTCTAATTGAGAAATTATAAAAAAAATCAGGGACCCAAATGATATTATCTATATTCGATTATACGTATAATTGGACAACATTAACATCATCAATGCATCAGCAAGCAAACGTAAGCACAGCTTAGTAAGCAATACGATGAATGTGGGATGAATTTTTTTCTTTTCTTTTCTTTTTCTTCTTTGTTTCCTTCCTTACATCTTCCTCTTTATTGCTTCTCTCTTTCCTCATCACCTTTATCTTTAACAAAAACCGCATCATATATCTAAACCACTTACTCATATATATATATATAGATCAATTCATCCCCATTACACGCACAAAAAGCCCAAAAGAGAAACTATTAAAAAAGATAATTAAAAAAAAAAAATAAAGGTGAGGTAGCAAGATGGGCACTCTTTGTTCAGAGAAAAAATCTAGGGAAAAGATGGCGAAGGAGCTTGTGAAGGGTAAGCAATTTGCCCACCAGCTTCAGGTTCTCCTTCAAAAGCCGTTTGAAGAAGATGGGTTGGTTTCGGCTGAGGCTCTTGTTGTGAAGATCTTGAGATCTTTCACTCAGACTCTTTCTGTGCTCGGTACTACTGTTACTACTTCTTGTGATGATGATCATGAGAAGTATCAGCAGCAGCAGGCGAATTCTTGTAATGTTAATTCCGATGACTATCGCCGGAGATCGGAAGATTCCGGGGAGAGTAAGAAGAGGCCGGCGGCGAAGGACAGTGTCAGTAAGAGAGGATGCTACAAGAGAAAGTAAGATTAACTTTTTATTAAAGTTGTTTCTTTTATTAACTTACTTGTGGTTGTGGGTAACTAAAATAGTTCCTAATCTCATATGAGCTGTAAACATATTGATTATTCAATGATCTGTTATTTTGAGCAGTTGGGTCCGTGATTTGACTTCTGCAATAACGAAACTTACTAAAATTATTTGGTTTGCAGGAAAAATTCGCAAACATGGACAGTAGTTTCTTCAACCCGTAATGATGGTCATGCATGGAGAAAATATGGCCAAAAGGAGATCCTCAATACCAAACATCCAAGGTGATTAGAAATGATCTAGTGAGCGACTGAAAGTGAACCTAATGCTCCCACATTAAAAAATGAGTCGCTATAAATTTTGTGTAATTTTTTTTTTTTTTTTTTGGATGATAGAGGAGTATTTTTTTTTTTATCTTGTGTAATTCTGTATATAGCAGCGCCTTGTGAATGTTATTAACTATTGATGGCTAACTATGAATAGATCTTTATTGTTGTTGATTACAGGAGCTACTTCAGGTGTACGCACAAGTATGTGCAGGGCTGCCGGGCAACGAAACAAGTTCAAAGAAGAGATGATGATCCACAATTGTATGATACAACATACATAGGCCATCATACCTGCAGAGATATCATCAGCTTCCCACAAATTGTGGCTGAAAATTCTGAGCCTAATTGGGGTAGTACTATTAGCACTGGTGGTTCTTTTGTAGTGAGTTCCTCGTCTAGCATCCCGACAGAAGAAATCAAACAAGAATGCAAGGAAGAGACAACAAGCACAGATCATCAAGATTTGTCCTCTCTGGATTCAATTGCGTGGGAAGATTTTGTTTCTTTTCAATCATCTGATGAGCCAGAAGCAGCAGCCATGGCCGTTTTCATGTAACAATAACAAGATGATCTCTTCTCATAGCTTGGACATGTACAATGATTTTGAGCATGGGTTTCATTTCGATGAGAGCGGAATCTTTTAGGATTCTTGTAAAGTTCAATTAAGCACAGTTAACCCACTGGCCATTCCTTGTACACTAGTATAATCACTTTTGTGGAATAACAAAACTCCATCCTTTTTGCTTTTCTTGAATTTCCATACATTAATTAGTGATTAGCCTCCAAATTTTACTGCAGAAAAAAAAAGAAAAGAAAAACTGCGAAGTAACTTAAGGCGACTGGACAATTTTTTAAAATAAAAAAATAATTTTATTTTATCTCCAATGTCATGAATGCTACTCAACTTTGAATGTAATTTTGGAGGTTAATTAATTAAATAAGCTTTGGGATTATTTAATAACTCTATGGAGAACATGAAAGTGAGTGTATTCGAAAATGATCAATCATTTCTTTTACTCTGATCTCAAAATGATAATAATAACAATAAGACACTTTTTTTTTTAACGTTAAAATAGAGTATTTTTCACATGCTTCTCTTAATATGTGATCTATCACACTGCGGCATGAAAATTATAATCTGCCCCACAAAAACTAAAGGAGAATGAATGACAAAGCAAACTCTGTGAGATGAGATTTTGTTAGGCATCTTGTGGTTAGCTTCTGAATTGTGTTAAGTTAAATATTCTCAAACCTCAGGGGAAGTATATATATATGCACTCAAAGCAGGGAAAGTACTAGCTAGTTTTTTTTTTTTTTTTTTATTTTGAGTAATAATTTTATTCTGAAATACTGGATTTATCAAATAAGTGATCATCAAACACAAATAAAAATCATTATTTTGAAAAATTATAACTGGGGAATAAAATAATAGCAAAAGGGTTATAGGTGGCTTCTGTGGATTATAATAATCTCTTCTGGAATTTATTGTGGAAAAATCTGTACAAAATATGTTGTGATTTTGACAGGGATTAAACATGCAAGTTGCTTTGTTAATTGCTTTGTTGATAGTTAATTAATGGAACGTATGATATTCGTGGACGCAATTAACTTTAAATTAATTTGATTATTTTCAATCAGTTTGCAAGTTGGAACTTGCTTGATGCATCCTATATATGTCAAAGTAAACGGCATTCAATATGAAGCCACGCTCTTACACTGACTAAGCAGAATTAGGTTCGATTAAAAAAAATAAAATTGTTTACTGAATATTAATAAGTTAAAAATATATTAATTTAGTGAATATTGATATAATTTATTAATTATTGATAAATTAATAATTAATAATTTATAAAGATAATACCATATTCATAATATGAACTTTTATAAAGTATAGAGATACTGAAATTAGAGAATTTAATAATTTTGGCAATTTATTATTGTTGAGTGAATTAGTCACTTAATAATCTTTTAGCTGGATTGCATCGCTGTATTATGTTTATATGACAACTCATCATAATAACAAATAGAATATAATAATACGTTCTCATATGAAACTAAAAAGTGTAAAGAAAACAATAATGATTGATGAATATGCATGTGTAATAAAAAAAGTCATGGAGATATCATATATATTTAATTTGAAATTAATTTATTAAGTATTATTATTATGATAATAATAAAAACGACGACGACGACGACGATGGTGGTTTCGCTTTTGAGAGGATACAAGAAAAGGAGTGGAAAAAGTTTAGGTGTCGAATATAGCAAGCCTTAATTAGCGGATCTGATTGAGTAAATACTATTTTACACATGTGTTCATCGTTAATGAAACCAAAATGTTCGTATCATGTTGGAAGCATTGGAACAAATTAATTGCGCTTTCAAGATTAGGGAATTGTTAGTCGGATTTTCTCCCATGTTTTTCAGCGCCGCTAATATCGTTCTCCCTTGGATTTATCAACTTGCTCGCACGATTAACTTTCTGTGTCAATACCGAGACATGAATTGACAGAAAGTGCTGATGGGCGATTGCTGTGCTGTCTGTCGCATGCAGCAACCGTGTTTAAAAGGGTAAGCCAATTAACGTTTTCCCGGGGAACAAGCAGCGTGTTCGAAAGGTAAAGTGGGAGATTGATAGGGCAAGCGAGAAAATTATTAGAGATTAATTCCAAATTTTATATATCTTTCTGTCGGATCCAATTACGTCCCATACCTTGGACATTGTCCAAAAATTGACAAAAATTTAATTGATGCATGGTACACTCGTGCTGTGGGGTTTAGTGTCTTTAAAGCATCTAGTCACAATTGTGTTCTAGATCCCATAATCATGAATCATAATCATCTTATCATTGATGAAACTTGCGCGCACCATTAAAGTTTTATCTGGTTTTTCTATTAGCAACAGAAAGCTCCCTGAAGACAATAAGATGCATATCTTAAAGATTGTTGAAGTTATAGCAGGCAGCTGAATAGTTTTAAAAGACAAGTGTGATTCTCATTTAAGCTAACTCAAGACTTAAAAATCAAAATTCGTGTTAACGGGAATGAATAAAAGCAACATGCGTGGCAACTCGAGGGTACCATTTTTCAAGATATCATAAATGGTGCAAATAAAATTAACTAGTTAGCCCTATAGCTATTAGCTAGCAATCAAAAAGACGAAAGGTTAAGGAAATCAATTGTGTAAATTAGGTTGTTACTCTTTCTTGTCTTCAGGGTGCCCTTTCTCTTCCACGTTGGAAGAAGAGAAGAGAAATTCCATGCTGTTGCTGCTGCTGCTACCGGAATTAAACATTGCATCAGCCATATTTGCCACCAAGTAATCTCCGGGAGCCTCTCTTTCGTATCGAACGGTCGAGGGACCGGCACCGGTGCTTGAACCTCCGGCAGCTACGTCCATTGTTAGCCATCGGCCAATGTTGCTTGTTGATGAAGGTTGCTGCACGGTGACACTCTGCTGTGTCGTCATCCCTTGTGTGATTTCTGCTGATGACGACGCGGGCACCATCGACGGCGCCGTTGCCGACATGTGACACGTGTGGTCTCCATAGTACACTACTTCAAATGTGGAGGGGTCATCATCCAGCCGCTGCACTTGCTTCTTTGCTGGGCATTTGTACAACTTCTGGTGCGTGCACCTGTAATAACTCCTGAAAATTAAAGTAATGATTAACAATGATGGTTAGCCCCCTTGTTATGACTAACTTAATTTTAATTAATTTAGGTATTTGATTTTTCAAACATTCTTAGATGTTAATTTTTGGTCGGGTAAACGACTAGTTAATTAATAATCAAGGAGTCTTCATAGTTTACCGCTGGATCAAAACTAAATATATAATTAACTGGTCAATCTCGATTACCCGCATCCATACTCAGTCAAATAATTATGATTACTTACTTGATCAAACATTTTGAAAGACAAAAAGGAGAAGTTGACAATAAATAGAGCGATTTCAATCAAAGTCATTGGATCTTTTTTAAACTGCTGCGCAATCTTTCTTCATGTGCTTTGAACATTGAATGTGTCAAATAATATTTCATTAATCATTGTTCAAAATTCATAGTGCATGGACTAGCTTTCTAGCTCTGACTAATTTTGTACCTCGGATACTTTGAATTCAGAATCTCTTTCTGGCCATATTTTCTCCAAGTGTAGCCATCCTCCGGCGGAATTTCTGTATTTCCGATCTGCGGCGCCGGTACTGTCGTCATTCTCGCGTTCCCACTATACATAAACAACCAAATTGGACATTACATATCATACAACCTGGAGAATATTTTTGTTGCTCATATGCTGCCAAAATAACAATAACAATTATAATAATAAATATGGTAACATCATAAGACGTACATAGCACTATGTAATAGTATTTTCTAAGAAATAGCATGGAAATGCTTTTTGTATCTTTTACAAGCATTTCCCTTTCGGCAATAGCAATTCCCATGAAATTGCTGTAGGGTTTGCCGATGGATCCAAGTCATTGTGAGTAAAACACAAGTCACCTAAAAATTTAGGTTACATCAGAATTTGATCGATGCAATGATCCAATAAGTTTCATCACGTATCACATTAATTGACAGCAATCAAAGGCTTAATGAAACGGTAATCTGAGCATGTTTTAGGCTCATTTTGAGGCCATGACTAGGCATAAATATAAGTATATCTATCCCCATTCATGGGACAGGTGCCTATGATATGGGAGCTCGAACCCTATACTGCGCGCTCGTGGGCTAATGGGTACATTAATTAATCCTAGATGAAGAAGCATAAATACGTGTTAATGTCAATAGATATGTACCTTCTTCGATGCCTCGGCTGCGAAGATGATGAAGCTCTGCTAGAATCTGAAACATCCATTGGCTGAACGTTATGATGATGATGATGACCTCCTCCAAAGCTTCTCAATCTTGTCGTTGAAGTTCCTTCCATTTCTTTTCCACCCATTTCACCGATATGAAATGGGGTTCTCCCAACGAAGTGCTGCGTTTGCATTAAGTTCATTGCTTGCGTCACACTAGACCTTAACCATTCCTGCAAACTTGCATCAATGATCTGCTGCTGCTGCTGCTCATGAAATAATGTCTCACCGGCCGCGGCGGGCTGATAAAACAAAGCTGCAGGAGCTTGATGATGATGAGCAGGATTCAACCTTTCCTTAGCAGCATAGAAGCTCTTAATGATTTCATCACATGATCTTGAAATCGTTTCAGGTTGGTTTGCGATGTTTGGTAGGTTAGCTTCAAGGTCTTTAGCTAGCTTGCATCCATTAAGGATCAAAGAAAAGATCTCCTCCATGGCCTGGCTTTCTAGTTAATTTCTTTTCTTTTATTTTTCTTTTGCTCACTTTGCTAATTTGGCTTGTATTGGAGAAAATTAATTTAAACGGCGGCCGGGTTTCCAAATCTTTGCCTGATCAGTATGCTTCCAAGTAAATGTTAGTTAAAAAAGAAAAAATACTTGTATATTCAAAGTAACATGTGTCTCTTCTACACGGTATACAAAGAGAAAGAACCCATGAAACATGAAAACACGACCAGGTCACGGTCTCCTTTAAAAGTCAACTATTTTTCTTAGTCTAGAGGAAGACTAGCCAATTCTTGATTTGAACCTTGAAGAATTTTCCATGCTTTGAAGCTATGACCACTAATAACAGTATGAAAATTTCTTCTTCTAGACTTCCCTTTGAAATTTTTTTTAAACTTAATCAATATTATTATTTTTGTTTAATTACCAAAATATGATATATCACTTGGTAGCAGGGATTTTTAGCCCTTTAACCCTACGTCATGGGTCATGACTGTGTCACATCTAGGTCGAGATTCCATTCGCCCCAAATTGTTTATACGCTTGAGACTATAACTATAACGCACCATATTATGGTCTCTCTCTCTCTCTCTTTTTTTTTTTTTTTTAAATTATTGGTTTTAAGGTTTTAATGCAATTTCATTTCTGCTTTATATGATTCTCCAAACTTTTCTAAATACCGAATACTAACCGGGGTAACAAAGAGTAATTATTTAGTTAGCTATTTCAGTTTGAATTTTAGGGAGACAAGGGTAAACAAAAATTGAGTTGAACTTTACCCATTTTTTTTTACCTTTCATTTACATTTCTTTTATTATATTTTTTTTCCTTAATAGAACTAGAATAGGTCTGTTCAATTTGAGGGAAAAATCACAATCATACCAATTAACTAAAATCTCATCAGATACATTTTGATTGAAATTGCACTAATTATGGTAGTAACTATATTTAGACGACTGCATTTTACTTAAAAATAAAACAATTACCATATTGAGAACAAAACTTTAAAAAGAATGTATCGTTACTCAAAGTTGAGATATAAAAGTTATATTTTAACCAATATGGTAGATGATGTTATATTATCTCATAGGACAATATGAAAATTATTATTTTTATAGTCATACAGTAAATAGTTATTATTAAGCCTTTATTATTTCATATCACTCAAAATTTAAAATATGATTAAAAAAATAAAAAATATGTGAATTTTGTCAACATCGTACTAGGAGTGTCACATGTAAAGGACCTTCATCTCGAACAAAGTTTTGATGGGGGCCATCAAAAAGCGTCAAAAGTCGAAAAAAATGATTTCCCACATGACCAAAAAAATAAATAAATAAAATAAAGAGTGGTGCTTAGCATCTCTCTAATTCTTTGATGACGGCGTACTTTGAATTGAAGGGGTGTATAAAGTTAGAATATCAATTAAAGGGACAAAACTACGTTACAGAATCTGTAAGCTACAGACTGCAGCATCAGCCGTTGGATGTGGTTGGATGTGGAGTGAGAAACTAAACAAAAGATAATCGGATGGTGGGATGACGGGAGATGTTTGTTACAGAATCTGTAACATAGACAGGTCCCAATTAAAGATAGGGTTCGGCTCAACTTATGTAATCGCTGCGATTATATTACCTTCATCTGACGATTGTGATTACACGTACTCAAAATACTAATGACGTACAGGATCTTGGGTGGTAGCGGGTAGCCATCCTTTTTTCTGTTGGTCTTTTTTTTTTTTTTTCTTTTTTTTTCATTCACCTCAAGACAATATGCAGCCAGCCTAACCAGTGACCCTCACATCCACCCCTATAGTTTTAAGATTGAAATTCCAACCACACCTCCCATCCATTATAGTTCATGGGGTGTGTTTCAAAGATAAGAAATTGATTTTTTATTGCACATTTATGCTAACTGCTCTTCCCATCCATCAAGATTCAACGAAGTTTCTATTGTCCTGTTTTGTCTTCTTAACAACTACACGCCCTAATTGTTACTGCAAAGGAGCAATAAATAATTTTTTTTTTTTTTCAATTAAAGCAAACTCTCACGCTCACACTTAGTTTATTCATATACCAGTTTTGAAGCGTATATTCATCAAATCATCCACTTGTAATTTGAAAATCTGAATTGAAAAAATAATCATTGCCCACACCTTAGAACATCACACACACTTCCGGTTACAATACAAAAATATTTCCTCTCGTAAGCAGGTAGCTTCTGTCACTAGCCAATAACTGTGAACCTCGACGGTGATTGGTCTGATCTTTTTCGTAAAGAAGCGTTGTATTAAAAATCCAAACGGTCTCTTTATCACCGGTGAAAGCTGCTAGTAGTTCAGAATAGATCGTCAACAATTTTCAAATACACGTTTTAACCTGCGGCGAATTTCCAAATCAAAAGAAATTGGCAATTACATGTAACCATAATCATGTGCATATCCTATATTCTGAATCCATATAATCGTGACCGTCAGATTGAGGTTATTTAATCACATGGCCTATGTTAGTTGGTGCCATCTTGAAACTGATCCAACGTGGCCACAGCCTTGAAGATATATGGGCTCTTAATAAAGATATATGGGCTCTTAATCAGACACGGTGTACTAAGTACATTCAGACAAAACGTACGGGCCGAAATCCAGTTTAACGAACTCTTAGCTAAGGCTTTGATGATTCGAAGGACAACAAACTTTCGCCGTCTGCGTAGCACAGGATGAAACCCACCCCATTGGCAATTTACTCTTCGTTTTCAATTTCGGTCTCCTACTGTCTTACACAGATCTCATATCTCTTTTTCCCTCCATCTCTCTATCCAGATCGTCTCTTTTTCTGTTTTTGTTTTGTAATTTGATTACAAAACGATAAAACTAAATATAAGAATAAAAGGAAAATGTTCAAATTCTTGAAAGGAGTGGTGGGCGGATCTGGTGCGGGCGTCAAGGATCTGCCTTACAACATCGGCGATCCTTACCCCTCCGCTTGGGGCTCCTGGTCCCACTTCCAGGGCACCTCCAAGGTAATTCAATTTTCATTTTCATTTCATTTTAATTATATTTCACTTCGACTTCATCAGTCAAATCAATCAGTCACGATTCATCAAAATTCTATTTAATTCACTCTCAATCAATCGATCAATTAGGATGATGGATCTCCGGTCTCTATATTTTCCATCTCTGGAACCAACGCTCAGGATGGACACTTGGCAGCTGCACGGAATGGCGTCAAGCGTCTCCGCACTGTATGGAAACTTTGTTCATTAGTGTGTGTATTTAGTTTGTGAGAATTAAGCAGTTATTTGAATTGGATTGAATTTATTTTCAGGTTAGGCATCCGAATATTCTGGCGTTTCTTCACAGTACTGAGGTTGAAAATATTGACGGTACGAGTACGAAGATCACTATCTATATTGTTACTGAGCCTGTTATGCCTTTGTCCGAAAAGATTAAGGAATTAGGTCTTGAAGGTTCGCAAAGGTACAAAGCCCTAGTCTTGTGATCTTTTTGCTCAGTTTTGATTCTCCAATAATGCTACATTGCATCCTTTAGTGTAGAATCAGCGTGTTAAGCACTTGTGTTGGCACGTACTCATGCATATAAGGTTATTAGGGTTCAAACTCATTTTAGAGGCTCTGTCGCTCAATATTATTTGTTTTGACACTATTTTACATCTCACTTCATTTGCAACTTAAATTTACTCTGGACATGTTTGTAACTTTGCTTAATTTCGAAAGCACAACAGTTTGAGTACTTTGTAAACGCTCACTTTTTCTTCTTGTTGATTTCATTGTCTTCCATCTCTTTCTTTTAATGGATTTTTGGTTTGGTATTGGACACACTGTGTCTGCTGTTATGGATGTATGTGACAATTTACATGAGGCGTGGGATATTGTTGGCCATTTAAAATGTCCGTGTGTCAATGAGTTTGTGATAGTTGGTGTGTTTTGACTCGTGACACGTGGCAGAGATGAGTATTATGCATGGGGGCTGAACCAGATAGCTAAAGCTGTGAGCTTCCTGAATAATGATTGTAAACTTGTAAGTATCGTCCATTAATATTTATTATAGTTTTAATTTATGTATTTTTTTGAATTATTATTTAACTTCAGAAAGGAAATGTCTGAGATTCATTTTCATTATATGTGCTGTTTATTGGAATATGCTATGCAAGTACACAGTGGGATAATTCTATTACAGAAATTATTCACTTTGTTCTTGTGAATTTGAATTATCAATGAATCATGTAGTAGTGATTTTTTTTTTTTTTTTGACTCTTGCATAATGGATCTGGCTAAAACTTGTGGGAAGTTCTTATGTGACATTAATTATGAGCTTCTCCCTGCCTACCCCTCCCTTCTTTTCTCTATCCTTAGTTTGCCATTTCCCTTTTTGACTATGTTGGTTCTACAGGTTCATGGTAATGTTTGCCTGTCCAGTGTTGTTGTCACACAAACTTTGGACTGGAAGCTGCATGCTTTTGATGTTTTGTCAGAATTTGATGGGAACAATGAAGCTGCCAATGGACCAATGCTGGTAGCTTTTGTATTTGATTGAAAAATTGGTTTTTCGTGCATTTCATATGCTGATTGAGTTTAGAAGTTCTAAAGGAAAGAAAGGAAAGAAAGGAAAGAAAGAGGTTTATATGTAATTGCCAGAATTTGCTAAGAAGGTCAAATAACTAATAAAGGAACTAAATTATATTACTCTATGGAGCCTTTTGAAATCAAATGTTTAACTTATTCTTCTCAACAATAGCTCTTTGTCTAATCATTTTTTCTTTTAAAAAAATCGACTATAGCTTTCTCTTATAGGTCTTTTATTTTTTGACTGGATTTCTATTCCATACTGGTTCTTCCCATACTTAAAACTGGGTTTGGTGTCTCACATAAGTTAATGTCTTTTTCCCTTCCATTCAGCAATATGCATGGCTTGTTGGAGCTCAATATAAACCTGTGGAGTTGGCAAAGTCAGATTGGACTGCAGTTAGAAAATCCCCCCCTTGGTCCATTGATTCTTGGGGCTTGGGTGAGTCTCTATCACTACTTTTGCGATTTGAACATAACAATGTATCTTTATGCTCCACTGCATTGTCTGTTTCTCCTTTTTTCCTTATCACCTTTCTAACTGGGATGGTTCACATTTGATGATGTTATGTTCAATTTGAACATATTTCCTCACTTAAGGTTTTGTGAGAAGGATATTACAT
Organism: Citrus trifoliata; assembly: GCA_018350135.1. Lineage (NCBI taxonomy): Eukaryota > Viridiplantae > Streptophyta > Magnoliopsida > Sapindales > Rutaceae > Citrus > Citrus trifoliata. The sequence goes on from CM031387.1 coordinate 19,878,037, forward strand.
TTTAAAGGGAAAATATGCTCTCCTAAGAAATAGTTTTCTTTATGCAAGAGATTGATGTTTACTGAAAATTCATTGTTTGGAGGTTATGTGCATGATGCAATTCCACTTTAAACTGCTTGTGTTTATGTGGAGACTATTTGCACATGCTTGTGCTTAAATATGCTATCTTTCTATTCAGATCGCTCTCTTGTTTCATATTATCATTTGTATGACTAACTTGTTTTGGTTGATAGGCTGCCTTATCTATGAACTCTTCTCTGGCATGAGGTTGAGCAAAACAGAGGAGCTGCGAAATACCGCTTCCATTCCAAAGGTTTGGCTTTTATTGTTTGGGGTGACTCCATTATGACTGATTGTATGATCTTGGAGTTCTTCCTCTTTTTCTACTTAAAGTATATTTAAAGTGATTGATTTCTCTTGTGTGTGTCTTTTCCTCATGAATGTGTTTCTGTTCACACCATTTCTTGGTTGTTTAGATATTGATTACTTTGAATATACATTTTCATTTGTGATCTGCCCATTTCTTGTCTCACAGTCTCTGCTTCCAGATTATCAGCGGCTCTTGAGTTCTATGCCTTCTCGCAGGTTGAATTCATCCAAGCTTATTGAAAATAGTGGTGAGTTTTTCCTTTTAACTCTGGGTTATATTTGGCTTGTTGCTTTGAAAAGTGTTGCATTTCTAGGAGTACTGTATGCAGATTGCTTTATGAGAGACTCATCCCATTAGATTATCTACATTGTTTGGACATATTCGGATTGCTCAATGTTATCATTGAGCAAATTCTAGGTTGTTATGACTCTTGGTCTTTTGTATTTCTACTATTGTTGCATTTGTTTCTAAAACTTATTTTGCTCTGCTATTCTTCTCATTACGTGCTAATAAAGTTGGGGACTTCTGGATGACAGAATATTTTCAAAATAAGTTGGTGGACACAATACATTTTATGGAAATTCTGAATTTGAAAGACAGCGTTGAGAAGGATACCTTCTTTCGGAAACTTCCAAATTTAGCAGAGCAACTCCCTCGCCAGATTGTGCTGAAGAAGGTTTGGTTTTAAAATTCCAATGTTATTTGCTTCTTCATTTTTAACAGGTTCTTTTCCATGCTAGTCATGATTTCGTCTTCTGGTTTACAGTTGCTTCCTTTATTAGCTTCTGCCCTTGAATTTGGTTCAGCTGCTGCCCCTGCACTGACTGCACTGTTGAAAATGGGTTCTTGGCTTTCAACTGAAGAATTTAGTGTCAAGGTTAAACTCCTTCAGCCTTTTTGTGGTCTTTGATCCCTTTTTTTTTTTCATTCTCAATTCATTTATTTTACAGTTCCTGTTTGACTAGGGTTATTTTCTTTTTTTATTTTGCAGGTACTGCCAACTATTGTCAAACTATTTGCCTCCAATGACCGAGCGATTCGAGTTGCTCTCTTGCAACATATTGATCAATATGGAGAGTCATTTTCTGCGCAAGTTGTTGATGAGCAAGTATGTTGCTAATAATAGAATGATTTTTATGTCTGCTTGATTCTTGCAAATGCTAGATGGTACGGTTTGTATGAATGCCTAGATGACAAATTCTTAACTACACTTTGGAATATTTTCCACTAGGTGTACCCTCATGTTGCTACTGGGTTCGCTGATACATCTGCTTTTCTTCGTGAAATGACTCTTAAATCCATGCTTGTTCTGGCTCCAAAGGTATGTGTCTCTTAGTTTATTGGCAGCAGTGTCTTTATTACTTGACGAGGAAAACCAAACATTTTTATGTAAAAAAGTGCATAATGGTTATGTTGAAATTTATGTTGCAAAAATATTATGACTTCCTGGTCAATGTTGAGAACTTACACTGACATTTAAAGTTAGACATTGGTAATTATATTTCTTAATCATCTTCTCCTAGTTTTTGCTTGTATTGTAATCCAGTACCGCCTTTCGATGTAAGCTTATTTTGATTGTTAATTTACTAATCCTTAATAACTTATCTATTTATTCGAAAGGTGTGGAGATGAAAACAATACTTGTCATGCTTTGTGGGGACGTGACAATGACTATTGCTAAAATGAGGATAGTCGATGAGTGCTTATATAAGGATGAGGTGGTACTGTAATTTTGCGATGCCGCTGATATTCGGAGGACGTGGCCCTAAATTGATAAATGGCAAAACATAAACTTAATAATTGGCCTCATAAGGAGCAAATGTTCATCTTGGTTCTGTTAAGTTGATGTCGTCCTGAAATTAACATTGTAATGTAGCGCTACTTTTATAATGGGTCAGACATGCTTGATGCTTCTCCATCTCGCGTTACATTGTGGGCCATTCATCTAGTCTATCTTGTGGTTATTTCATCTTTAGGCTTAAGGTTTCTTTCTGTAGTTAATTGTAATGGTGGATAACGAACTGTGGTTTCTGTGTCCTTTCTAATGTTGTCTTCCTGTGACATTTTGCAGCTTTCTCAACGTACCATATCGGGGTCTTTGTTGAAATATCTTTCAAAGCTGCAGGTACTTTGTTGATAGAATTGAAATCTATTGGATTTGGTTTCTAATGAAAATCAGATATTCCTTTTATTTTTTTATTTTTTTGGGGATGTCCAGAAATCATCCGACATTCTTAGACTTAGAAATTAGTTTTCTTTATCAACTGAAATTTAATTATTTACTTCTTTTTTCATATTTATAATTTTAAACATTTTTAAGTTTTACAGGTTGATGAGGAGCCTGCAATCAGAACTAATACTACCATATTACTGGGGAATATTGCAAGCCACCTGAATGAAGGGGTAAATGCTGCAAGTGGCTTCTTTTTCTCTTTCATTTTTTTCTTTTCAAGCATTTTGAACTTCTATTTTTTATTGGAGGCGGTTAGTATTTAGTACCATGGTTTTTTTTTTTTTATTAATGAACAGATTGATTATATTTGTTCTTTCATTGAAGCATCAACTGATGTGTTTGAATGTTCAATGCAGACAAGGAAGAGAGTTTTGATTAATGCTTTTACAGTCCGTGCACTGCGGGATACTTTCTCTCCTGCCCGAGGAGCTGGTAAGGAAGTTTGAATATAATTCTTGTCTAAGTGAATTTGTTAGCTAAAATTCTTTCTTATTTAAATTGGTTTCATTTTTTTTAATGTACTTCAAAAAAATGAAAAGGAAAAACTACCTTTCAGAAAGTTCTTGGTTGTGGTTAGTTTCTTCATACTTTGAGTCAAATATCCTTTTTTGAGCTCTGAACTTGGAAGAAGTCTGAGGTTTTTTTTAAAAATATTTATCAACTTTCTAGGTGTTTATTAACTCTTTCAGCTTCCAAGATTGAAGTTGCTGACCTGTATCACTTTACTCTGTGCAGGAGTTATGGCTTTATGTGCCACCAGTTCTTATTATGACATCAACGAGGTTGCAACTCGGGTTCTTCCAAGTGTGGTTGTACTTACAATTGACCCTGACAGGTTATATCTCTTTAGATGATTTGACATTTCCTCTTTTTTCCAAAAAAAAAAATGTTTACCGCTGTGTAATGAATGAGGTTGCTCTTTCCTGTGAACAGTGATGTCAGATCAAAGGCATTTCAAGCAGTGGATCAATTTTTGCAGATTGTAAAGCAATACCATGAAAAGGTGTAAATGCATGCCCTTTTTTTTTAATTGCATTTTTTCTTTGTTTTTCATGTGACGTTTGATTACCTGATTATTTGATATTTTGTTATACTGATATCTTCTATGATTTCATTGTAGACAAATACAGGAGATGGCACTGGAGCTTCAAGTGTTGGAATCTCGTCAATGCCAGGGAATGCCAGTTTACTTGGGTAAGTGATCGAAATTTTCATTATGGGGAAGTGAGACTCTTTTGTGTACTCTTATTTGTAGGTATGATTGTTTATCTTGCCTCCACCTTATTTTGAACAATGATATGGAAAATAGTGGATTTAGAAGAATTTCTTTTTTTTTGCAAGAAAATCTTAAATCTGGTTGTTATATGCTATCTGTTTGCCAGGCAGTTTTGTCATGTTTTTTATCCTTGAATTTGCATTGACTCAGTTATCATTACCATGCAGATGGGCCATGAGCTCCTTGACACTCAAAGGTAAACCTTCTGAGCAAGCACCAGTTGCTTCTGCAAATTCCATTACACCTTTGACTTCAACAACCTCCAGTACCAGCTCAGGTATGCATCTTGAGACTGAATATTGTTGTTTAAAGCATTCAGTTTATTGCAAAATGCATGTATAATTCTTTTGTGTCTTGTGTCCTATTACTAGCTATATATTTAAGTGCTTGTATAGAATGATCAACCAAATTAAGGTTGTTAGATGTTGAAGAATTGAATGGTTGAAGGATACTTCATTGTTACTTAATGAAGGGGAAAGAGTCTGGTGTGTATCATCACCACCTAATCAGAAAGACTGGTAAGCGGGACTATTGATATATATTTCTTAGACCGATTTTGTGTAATTTGTCTGTGCAAAGCGTTAAGGGTGCCAAATTGCATAATGAGTACTGAATGTTATCATAAGAATGCAATGGGAAGTTTTTGAGATTTGGCACTGTTGTTCACTTATTCTGAAGTGACTATAGCGACCACTGTTATTGGGTTGGATTATCTGACTCTATCTGTCGGTCAATTTGGAAAAATTGAACTTCTTGTCTTGACTTTGATGAGCATAGATGGGGTTGTGAATGCTGCTTCTGGGTGTTGAATAAGAAATCATGGATATGAAATGGATTCTTCAATATATGTGATCCACTTTTTATATGGATGCATTCACTCTTCAGTTCAATCAATCCCTGATGTTGGTTTTCTGTTGTAATTTCAGTAATGGAAAATGCAATCAACGCACCACTGCGTCATGTAAGTTCGGGCACAGACTTCGCTGATCAACCAGCAGGTCCGGCACCACCATCCCCTACTTCAACAGATGGATGGGGAGAAATTGAAAATGGACTTCATGAAGATCATGACAGTGACAAAGATGGGTGGGATGATATTGAACCTCTTGAAGAGCCTAAGCCATCTCCTGTCCTCGCCAACATCCAAGCAGCTCAAAAACGACCAGTTTCGCAGCCAAGACCAACAGGTATGTAGCTGTACTTGTGTGAATATGTGCACTTAAATGAAATTCAAGACCTCATTTAAATGTGATGATTAAATGATTTACTTATCCCTTCCTCAGCTACAAGCCAACGACCAAAAAGTACAGGAAAGGTACCTAAAGAGGAAGATGATGATTTGTGGGGTTCCATTGCTGCTCCTGCTCCAAGAACATCTTCAAAACCTCTAAATGTGAAACCAGCAGCAGCACTAGATGATGATGATCCCTGGGCTGCCATCGCCGCTCCTCCACCCACAACCAAGGCTAAACCTTTAGCAGCAGGTAGAGGCAGAGGAGCCAAACCTGTCGCACCTAAACTCGGCGCACAAAGAATAAACCGGACATCCTAGGGGATGTAAAATACGCAAGAAATAACAAAACAAACGAAAACAAAATGTACTGTAAATTTTTAGCTTTCTCCATTTTGGGTTACTGGATATCTAATCTAAATGCAATGAGTCCAGCTTACCCAGAGTTGTGTTGGTCAGTTTCTGTCATATTATTTGTAATATCATTCTTTTCAACCAATTATCTCAGTGTTTTGAAAGAGCAAATTCATAGTGTTTGTAACCATTCTTGTGGATGTAACGTGTCGTATATTTTTGTAGAATAGCAATGAAAAGTTTCTGCCTACGAGATTGTGTTTGCAATCTTAGGTTGTAGAAATTATTACATTTACAGTAGCGCAAAGTCTATTTTGGAAGACGTTTGTACTGATTCACAGTTTGATCATTCGTATGTCATGTTTGTATACGCATTAACCATAGCTAAGATAATCATAATTTCAGGTACAAAGTTTGTATTTTAAAAGGATGTGATTGGAATTCTAGACCTCTTCTACCATGATATTTTACCACTTGAAGCATACCAGTAGAACCAACTCTAATATATCAATATTATCTGTATGATGAAGGTTTACCAATGGAGGCGTGGTCCGAAAATTTACTGAGCATGGATAAGTTCGAAAATCTACGTAAAATGACAAGTGCTCTGATTTTTCACTTGTGAATCCGGGAAATAAATTTGCCATCACTCTTAAGTATGGCCGTCTTCTTCATAGTTTTATCTTAGGTTACAGTGAAGTTGAAAATGTTGAAATAAAAGGCGAAAAACGAAGCAGGGAAAGACGTGATTGATTGAGTAGGCAGCATTCTCTTTGACTATGAAAATAATTTAATATAACCGCGTGAACTATCGTACTGTTTCTATTCTCTCTCTTTTAAGAGAAAAAAAATAAATAAATCTGACTCTTCAGAAAAGTCAGTGAAGGAAAAAAAGGAAAAAACACAATGCGTTGTAGAAACTGCAACGCCATGTCTGATCCATTCCCAAATGGGTACAACTTTTGGATAATTGTTATGTATTTAAGCTGTTATTTGATAAGCCAAGTAAATGCTTCGGTTCATGAATATCATAACGAAGGTTTCATTCATCGTTCAAATTCTTTTTTCTTTCATGGCGGCAGCGAAGGCCTTTATGCCTCCAAGTTTCGCATTGATGCTGACAAACCCACTTCTAATGAAGACAAGCCCATCAATGGCAAGTCCTTTATAAGGTAAAAAGGAATGTGCTTTGCCTTTTTGTAAATTTTTTTATCTCTTTGTTTCCCCGGAAAATTTTTAAGGTCGAAATGAGAAAGTGGCTATGAGGTTTTGTTGTAAAAAGAGATTTTGGATTGATTGATTGTTTGTTTAATGAGCTTCGTTGTGCTTGGCTTGTTGACTTTTTATGATGTAAGACTTTTTAGAAATAGCTAGCTGACAATTATTGGCATTTCCAGCGTTGGATTCACCTATATATTGCCTCTGGCAACCCCCTTTTCCGAAATAGAAATAGTATCAAGGCATCGTTAAATCATTTCTTAATCTTTGTAATAGTGAACTGGGAATGTAATTGACTGAAGGCAAAATGAGACATTCCCATGAGATCTGAGGATGATTGGGATATTAGTAAAGAGACCTTATAGATTGTCTGCTGTTATGTGATTGTTTCCTGAGTTCTTAGAAATGATAAACCCTTTTATCCACCCATTTCTTATGAAACTGTGGAAACATGTGAAACATTGCCACATCGTTGCTTGATTCCTGAGTATTTTTAATCCAGCGTCTATGTAGAAGAATTGAAAAACAATTGAAATGACAGGTTATTATCCTTGTGTCAATTCTCTTCCAGCAGATGCTGAAAAGATGATGAAATTAGTCAGGTTATTTCCCTGATCTAGTGCAAATACATACCTAAACTAGCCATACTTGCAATAGTTGTTTTGTTATATTTAGATACTGTGAACATTTTGTGTTGTCTACCTTTGTTATAACATGTGTGATTTCAGGTTTGAGTCCATCAATTTCCGAAGAACAAAACTGTCTGCTGAAAAGAAGAATGAGATGCAGCAAAAGACTGGATTGGTTGAAGCTATAATTGTTGAGGTTAGAGATAGGGACAAGATTGGGGGCTCTTATTTGAATTCTGATGCTATATGCTGCACTCCAGAACTTGCCAAGAATGGATCATGCAAGGTAGGAGAGGTGATTATCCACCAAGACCCGTATAACCTCAATGGGCCAAAACGGGTCCAGACTTTCTTTGAAGGCCAAAATGAAGAGGCTAGTATGGGGCATGAAACAATTGAGATCAACAGTGCTGGCATGTATTATCTGTATTTTATGTATTGTGATCCAGAACTCAAGGGTTTGCAAATTAGTGGGAAGACAGTTTGGAGGAACCCAGAAGGTTATCTTCCTGGAAAGATGGCACCACTGATGACATTTTCTGCTTTCATGTCTTTTGCTTACCTTGTTCTCGGTCTTGTCTGGTTTGTCAGGTTTGTACAATATTGGAAAGATATAATGCAATTACACTATCACATCACAGCTGTGATTGGTCTGGGAATGTGTGAAATGGCTCTCTGGTATTTTGAGTATGCAAACTTTAATTCAACTGGGACCAGACCCATGGGAATCACACTTTGGGCAGTTACCTTCAGTGCTGTCAAGAAGACCGTCTCGCGTTTACTTCTTTTAGTGGTTTCTATGGGCTACGGTGTTGTGCGGCCAACCCTTGGTGGTATAACAATGAAAGTAATTCTTCTTGGTGTAACATATTTTATTTCTCAGAAGCACTCGGGCTTGTTGAACACTTGGGGAATATCAATGATTTCACTGGAAAAGCAAGGCTACTTCTGGTGCTTCCTGTTTCTCTATTGGATGCTTGCTTTATTATCTGGATATTTTCTTCTTTGTCCCAGACATTGGAGAAGCTTCAGGTAATGTTAAAATCACATGCCTCCTTTCTATGACCTCAAAAGTGCACACATTTTAAGACATTGTTTCTACTTGTTTCCTTCTGTTAAAGGAAAAGAATAAAATATTGTGGTTATGAATAACTAGCATGCTGTCTGCACATCTTAAATGACTCTGCCATCCTCTGCTTTCTACACAGATTAAGAAGAGCTTGGCCAAATTTGCACTGTATCAGAAGTTCACCAACTCCCTGGCAGTATCAGTGCTGCTTTCTGTTGCTTGGATCGGTTACGAGGTTGTTCAAGTCCTTGCTATTTTTTACTATTATTATTATTGTTTTCATCTTGCTTCCAGTGAAAATTGTATAATGGTAAGGAAATTGAAATATATTCTTGGTGTGCATGGCAAAAGGCCCTTGATCTAAATTTTCATTAGATTTTACCTTTTCTAACTTAATTAAGTTGAATGGCATATTAAATTTTCTTCTTGGTTAATGTGTCCCTAAAATTGTACTAAATTGATTTCAGTTCTAGACTTGCAGTCAAATCTGAGTTGTATTTGTTCAGTTATACTTTAATGCAGCTGATCCATTGAGTGAACTATGGCGAAGAGCTTGGATAATTCCAGCTTTCTGGACTTTGCTTGCATATATAATCTTGGTGGTGATATGCATTCTCTGGGCCCCGTCACATAACCCAACTAGGTACTCTTTGGAATTTATACCTTTTCTTTTGCAGATTGATATTTAATGAATGGAATTTGCATTTATTCTGGAGTACTCTCTTCATACAGAATGCCGCCATAAGCTTTGCATTTTGTTTGCTGGGCTTTTAGATGAAAGTCACTTTATACTTGGTATTCATGTAAGTAGGATGCTGATTAAGAGGTCACTTCAACCTTAATCTCCATCTGATCAACTCTACTCATTGTCTAATCAGTTTTTTGAATTTCATACAACTTAGGAGCTTGAATGTTTTTGCCTGTATTTAATCCTGTCAAGACTTGCAGAATTGCTTACCTAAGATTCTGAATTGATAGCCAACATTAATGATTCCTAGAGAATGTTTCCAGAAATTTTAAGCACTGCCTGCTACAGGGTTTGTTTTCCATTTTCTTGTTAGAAATGATAGTTGATTGGGTTCTTGATGGTGTAGATACGCATGTTCAGAGGAGACAGGGGATGATCTCGAGGAAGAAGGCATCCCCCTCACTGGTGGTGGAGTAATGGTGGCTGGAGATTTAGCAACCAAGGTGGATATAAAGGAAAGGAAGGTGTCAAGTGCAATTGAACCTCACGTGTTTGGACTAGGAGAAGATCTTGAAGAGGACAAAAGGGTATAATTGTCCCGTTTTCTCCTGTATTGCAATTGAACTCAAAAAGTACAAATAGCAGCTGTAATCAGGAGCTCCCTCTCAGAATATAATTGTCACAACTTGTACATTGACTGAGTGAAAAACACATGGCAAACTTCTTGAATGGCAGTTGGCCCAGGAATCTCAACCATTTCGAAGCTCAGCTCTATCTCTTTTGCTTGTGGGTGGAGATAAATCAGAATTACAATTAGGGCTTGTGGCTATGTGGGAAAGAATGCTCGAGTTTCGGAAATATGCTCGGAGATTGGTGTTATTATTACTCTCTACATAGCAATTTGAGAATACATTATCCTTTATAATTATGTCGCTGTCAAAATTTTAATACATGCTCTACTGTAAGATGTAAACTATCCTCTACCGTTACAAAATCTGCCTGAACAGCATCTTTATGTAAAAAAACATAATTGGTCCAATGCAAATGAACCAAATAAGGGATAAAAAATGAAACGTCATACTCCTTAGTTTGATTTCAGCTATAGCCAACCATCACAGGGTCATGCAGAAGAGTGAAAGGCAGCAAATCTCTCATGTCATCTTTTACATGCTGCAACTACTGAAGAGAGGTGATAATTGTCAATCACCTGGCCAATCTTCAAAATCAGTTCAGTGCCTCACTTAGCATTTGTTTTACTAGGCAATTTCCGTTTTCCAGATTGACCCTTTTGCCTTTGATCCCTCTTCCTCTTCTTGGATTGCTTTTGGAACGACTTACCTACCAAGGAGGGTTGTTCTTTCAATGCAAAGCTTTTAGCAACATGCCCCAGGTGAAGCTTCTTCAATGTAAAAATTCTTTTCAGCTCACCACGATGGGCAGTGTATGCACGAACCCAGGAGCAAAATGCATCCTTGGCCAATTTCTTCATTTTTGACTGCAGGACAATATCTAAGGCAAAGTATTAATTTGAAGCAGATAAAATGCCACTTAAAATCATTTAGGTAAGTATGATTATGTTGGATACAAAAGCCTGAATTCACATTGTCTGATTGGTTGCAGAGGAGATTCACATTGTCTGATTGGTTATCAGCTAATATATATCTAAACTAGGTAAAGACCAATACTCATTTGATGCATTGTATACAAGCATTCTCTGCTAGGATGTACCTGAAGACGTACCTCATGTATAATGAACGATTCAAGTGCATTCTGCAAAGATAGGATCCAAGGATGTGACTCTGTGGTAAGAAATTTTTTCACCCGGGGCTTCTGACCATACAATGGGAAACTATCTAACACTTTCACAAGTGGATACTCTGTCAATGATACACCATGCTTCTCCAAGTCTTGTAGATAATCCATTTCAACCGGCTGTAGGAATAGCAAGGAATCTCCTCTTTCACCCAACCTAGCTGTCCTACCAACCCTGCATTATGGATTGGAAAAAGAGGCACAATCAACGGTGAAGGCAGGTAAATTATTATGGACTGTCAAGGATGGTTACAAAAAGAGTGAAGGCATCAGCAGAATGCAGAAATGGAGTTCTTAAAGAAAACAAACAATCAATGGATTATTAAAATAAAAATTTCCAACAGGCAGATGTTTGAAATACCTATGCACGTATTCAGTAGCCTCCCCTGCAGAATCATACTGTATAATACATTTTACTTTCGGGAAATCCAGACCTCTAGCAGCAACATCAGTGGACAGTAGAAGAGCCTTCTTCTCTGTTTTAAAGGCCCCAAATGTGGTTCTTCTATCCTGTTGCTTCATATTCCCATGTAACCTGAAGGTTTTGCATCTCAAAAAAAGCTGTTTGAGTTCCATATCTGGTTGTGAATGGGGCGACCATTGGAATTCACTCAATAGTGAATAGTGAAAATCCACCGCATCACATGTCGAAAAGAACACCACAAGCTGTTGAAGGCAAATTAATACAATTTTAATTAGTATCAGCCATTCCACCTTAAAAGCATAGAAATGAAACTATGTTCCCAACCCACAAAAAAAAAAAGAAAAAAAGGTGCAATAACATAATTGAAGGACAGCCCACCTTACCTTTTGGGAAACTTCTGTGTCAAAAAGATGTTTTAAAATCGAAAGAAGCACTGCAAGCCGTGAACCACAGGGTACTGCATAACAATTCATTAACAGTCTTAGAATGCTCTACCAAATGACACTTCTTTTTCTTTTTAAATAATTACCCAGATATAATTAATTTCTGTTAATATATACCTTTCACATATCTTTGAACCAATTGAGCCGGAAGCTTAAAGTCTTCAGTTGTAGATCTCATAGTTGTGCTTGGATGTTCTACTTCTTCCTTAACATCTGATTCCAGGGATCCAAAACGTACATGTGATTTATCTTCTGGCAACTTCTTTTCATCAAGACCAATCAAGACTGGAGTTTCCAGACTAATTTTCGCGAGATGGTTTACTTTTTCATTTAAGGTAGCGGACAATAGTAAATTCTGCCTCTTAACATTAGAAACTTCATTTCCCTCACCAATAGAGACAATGTTCCTTGAACCCAAAATATCTAGTATTTCCTCTATTTCTTTTCCAAATCCTAATTCCAGAATTCTGACAAGAAGCATAAGAAAAATTAGTGGAGGCACAAAAGACATGAAACAGTAACAAAATTAACAATCCGTTAAAATACTGCAACTGAACTCCAATGATAAATACCTATCTGCTTCATCAAATATTATCCAACGCAAATGTGTATGCAAGAATGATGACGTATGCTTTAAGTGGTCCAAAAGACGTCCAGGTGTTGCAACAAGAATAGATATGCCTGAAAAGAGTCATATGAAATATTAATGTGTCTCTACAAATCCATCAACAACAGATGAAGGATATTTCCAACAAACATTCATCCGACTTAAACCTGAAGACATACATACATTGCCATACATACCAGACCCATCAAACCAAGCCAACAAAAAAAGAAAGAGATGTAGAAAATCTTCACCTTTACGCAACCTGGCTTTCTCTTTTGACCTGTTCTCCCCACCCATTACATAACCAGGCACAATCCAATGAAAACGATGCAATAACTTATGTAAAATCTCATAAACCTGCAAGCATAACTCACGGGTTGGCACAAGAACCAATGCTGCCAGCAAGAACACATCAATTCATCACACTACATTAGAAATAACAATAACAATAATAAAAGTAGTAATAAAATACAAGTAATCAAAGCTCATCCTTACCAAAAGTTCCACTCGAGCGATCAATTCGAGGACTGTAACTCTGCAAGTGATTAATAATGGGTGCTAAATAAGCCACCGTCTTGCCCGTCCCAGTAGCCGCATTTACAAGTCTAGATAATTTTTTTTTCCACATCAAACAAAGCTCATTATAATCAAACAAAAACATTAAAACTGGAACTATTAAAAAGCAAACAAAGGATGATTACACGTGGCGGCCAGAGAGAATAACAGGGATTGCTTGAGCCTGAACTTTTGTCGGCGCTTCAAATCCAAGTCTTTCTGTCACCAAATTACGAATTTTTATCATCATAATTAACTTTAAATTAATGTTTAAAAAAAAAAAAAACAAAAACAAAAGCAAACCTCGTAGCTGGTCGCATAGAGTAGAGTGGAGGCCGAGGCTGGAGAAGGAGCACGACGCGAATATTTCTTTTACTGTTTCGTTCTTCTTACTCATTTTTATCCTTCTTCAAGATTGTCTGTGAATTTAGGGTTTTGGGAAAGAGCTGATTTTTTTCATCAGGGTTTATCTAAACTACTAAAAACTAGAGAAACGACGCCGCATCTATGAAAAACGACATGTCATTTATTGTGAGAATAAGTAAATTTCTTTTTCACCAGAACGACGTGTCATATAGAATACTAACCAATTACACGATGTATCGTAACACCTCCAATTTTTTTTTTTTGTTTGAATTGGTAACGCCTCTAATTTAGTTTAACAAACTTGCTATACGCACGTATTTGTTATTAGTTTTCTTTGGAAGAGCTTCCATTGAATTATTGAAACATTCTTTCCATTGTTGACTAAATGAAAGGGTTTTATTGAAGAAAATTTCACCCACACTTAATTACATATTTATGCAAACATCAAATTGATATATAAAATAGTTATAAATCATTGTAATAATAAGAAACAAGTTATAAGCAATCATTTACGGTTACTTGTTCGGAGAAGATATGAAAGTTTAATGATAGAATGTCACATGTTGATATAGAATTTGTAAAATCACCAAAGGAAGGCTGGTCTATGATGAGTACATTAGGTAATCAAAATGATATGCAAGATACACCATATCGAAGGAAGAAAAGTTAAAGAAAATGAACAAAATATTAGTTACGTGAAAAATATCGTCATCACCTAAAAATTGATTTTTTAGAATCAATCAAGGAATATTTTGTTAAAATAGAGAGGACAATAGACTATCACACCAATAAAAAGCACAAAACAGCACATCAGGCAGTGCTCTTTAATTGCCACGTTAGAAACTGTCAAAATAATTTTTTGAGATATGTTAGACCACCCAACAATGTCCGCCATGTGTAAAAGAGGAGAAACCGTTATTACAACGCCCTAATTGCTCTTTAAGAATGTTACTAATTGCCCAAAATGATGATAAGAGTAAAGGAATAAAAAAATTCTTGTGAGGATAGCAAAACCGCCAATAAAGATGCACATGGTGGTAGGACAGCTAGGGATCCCAGGCTATTTTATATAAATACACCAAGGCTCAATCTTTTTGACTAATAATAAAACATACACTCTACAAAGGCTGAAGTTTTCTTCAACCTCCAACCATCGTTATCAAGAGCTTGTAAGCTCGTGATGCCAAAATAGTCTTTAAAAATTGAGTTGAGCATCGTAATGTAATTGCCAACCACCGCTGACTCCACCTCTAATCTCATTTCTTTATTTTGCAAGATAAACACAATCTTCAAGATTGTGAACCGAACTTGAAGCGAACCAAAACCGATCGGTTTTGAAGATTGTGAACCAAACTTGAACCAAATTTAGGAACCAAACCGAACCGAATCGGTTCAGATTTTTTATTTTCTTGATTTTACAGATTTACCTTAATATTATCAGATTTTATGCTTTCCACCTAATTTTACTTAATTTTGCAGTTTATGCTCCCATTAACTACCAAGTACCAAACTACACTCTACACTCATAATATTAATAACAATATATATGAATAAACAAGTACAAAAATGTTAAATCAAAAGCAAAATAATAAAAGTCCTAATACAAAATATTCGCAATTCATAAACACGCTTAAACTTAAAAGTCTACTACAAATTATAAGTCCATGGCAACAAAAAAATAATAATAACAAGTCCATAATAGTGTATCAATATTTGATAAAACTCCACCATAACACAAGCTATAGCTACATCCACCGCAACAAACAAGCCACAACTACATCCACCATCCACAATTCCACATCACCTAAATCAAAATTCAAAGTGAGCGAAAACGAATAATTAAACTAACTAAAATGAAGTGATATTTAATAACAAATAAATACATATCAATTTATTACCTAAAAATTATTTATGTTGATCTTCCAAGTTGGTTGGCCGTTGTTGATTTACGAAGTTCTATATTAAAAAAACAAATTAAATAAGGTTCATATTACTTAAAAAATGAATTAAAATTAAACAAATTGTATAAGGTCATAATTCTTTAAAAGTAAACTTAAATTAAAATTAAACAAAATATAACTTCTGCAAGCCGATCCATAAACTCGTTGTCTTCAACTAACTTATTTAAGTCCGATGTTGGATCCACAAAAAGAGAAGACTGTAACAAATTCTGTAATAATACCAGTGTCTCAACCATGTCCGGAGTAAAAAAACTTCTATATTGATATAGAATACGACCTCCAGTACTAAAGGCGAATTCAGAGGCAACAGTAGACACCGGAATAGCAAGAACATCCTTTGCTATACGTGACAAAATTGGATAATTGGCACTATTTACCCTCCACCATAACAAAATATTAAATTTAGTGCCCAAATTACCTTTTGCAATTTTTTCCGTCTTCTCCATCAAGTAAAGACCGCAACCGCCTTACTAAATTCGGAGAAAGTGTCTTCAATCATAACATCATCACCACCACCCAAATCCCAAAAATTCGAATCACTTCCACTTCCAATAGCTAAAATTTGGCTTCCACTTGTACTTTCACTTGCACTCCCACTACCACCCGGTTTATATTGTGCATTGTAAGACTCATAAAACTTAGTCAACAAATCTTTCATCATTTCCTTCAACTTAACACATTTGACATTATCCTTGCCATATAATTTATCAAAGCAATGTGTTGCAAATTTCATTTTTCCTCATGGATCAAGTACAGAAGCAATAATCAACATTTTATTTATCTTGAAACAGCCCTCCCAATACTTATCAAATTCCTCCTTCACTTTAATAGCCATCAAACCCAAAAGGCTATCATTACTAGCAGACAACGATTTCAAAAATTGTTCAATTTGACATATCAAGTTGTAACAAGTGTTCGATATCACCTAAAATAAATTCCATATTGCATATATCAAAATTCAAAAGCATAATAAAGATGTGATATTACCTTAAAAAAAGAAGAAAATTGCAAAGTCGCATAATAAAAAATCTTTAGAAATTTAACTACGCGACGAACACTCTCCCAATCACTATACAATAGTGGCCCATCCATTTTCTTCTTCACCCCCTCTTTTTCATTGAAATAAACATCATAAATCTTATATTCAAGTGCCATCCGATCAAATGCCGGCTTAAATTTCAATGTTGTACTCAACATAGAATATGTATAATTCCACCGAGTAGGGCAATCTAAAATCACACTTACTCGAGAATTAATCTTCTCTTATTGCACACGAATTTGAAATGCTTGCATCATGGCGGTGGAAGACCTCACATACTTCACAGCATTCCGAACACTAACTATACTCGGCTCAAATTCTTCAACCCTTCAGTTACAATCAAATTCAATATGTGTGCACAACAACGAACATGCAAATAATCTCCATTCAACACTAAGACATTATCTCTCCAATTCTTTAATTGATCAATTAAGTACCTAAGAGCACCCTCATTTGGACTTGCATTGTCAATCATTACAGCACACACTCGCTCTACGCCCCAGTCAATTAAATATTTTTCAATTTGCTTACCGATTGTCTCTGATGAATGATCATTAACCGTGTTAAAGCTGGTAATCTTTCTGTGTAAATTCCAATCCTTGTCAATAAAGTGAGTTGTGATGACCATGTAGCTAACTGTCGTAATGGAAGTCCAAATATCAGTGGTCAAAGATACTCTCTGCTTATTTCCAACCAATAATCTCTTCAACTTTTCCTTTTCCTCGACATACATATCAAAAGTATCCCTAGTAATGGTTCTTCGTGATGGAAAAAGATATCTACGAGCTGCCACGCTGCAAAAATGCTTAAAACCCGAATTCTCTACAACAGAAAAATGCAATTCATCAAGAACAGTCATCTTCACAGTTGCTCATCTGCAAGCGTCCTGACTAAGACCTCTTACTACAATTTCATCACTACCGACATCTTGAGTTAAAGTCGTTTGGTCATTCTGAAGGTCCTTGTATTGTTGACACATTTTTTGGTAAAGAGTCATCAAAGTGCTAGTCCCGTACCCTACCGAGCCACATTCAAATTCATTACCGCAGTAGTTGCATTTGCACTTCTTATTATTATTTGGAAGTCTAGTGAAATGTTGCCACACTGCTAATCTTGAAGCCATTTTTTCCTTGGTAGTGGTGGTTTGGATGACGAAGACTTTTTCCTCTTGTTTCCGCTAGTGACAATTGTTGGTGAATCATTTTCACTATCATCAACGTCAACTTCACGCCCAAGATCATCGGCTACACAACCGAGGTTGTCTTGAACTCTTGAATAATTAGACATCTACAATTAATAAAATAAAATAAATAAGTAATATTGTTTTATTAACAAGTTATTGAAATGAAAAAAATCAATTAAATTTAATTTAACTACTAGCCAACATATCATAATTTAATTTAATTTAACAAATTAAGGCAACATAACAACATATCATAATTTACTTCCAGTAATTGTTGATTTAATTTAAAACATCCATGCCAAAAAGAGCAATTAAATTTAAATTAACTACTAGCCAACAAATCATAATTTAATTTAACAAATTAAGCCAACATATCATAATTTACTTCCAATAATTATTAATTTAATTTGAATTGTCCATGCCAAATTGCCAATATCAAATTGCAATTTACAAAGCTATTTAAGTCATTAATCATATGTCAAATAAGTTAAATAACAAATATTATTTTCAAATTTTTCATTGATAGAAGTGTTGTGCAAATTTTAATGTACTCGCAAGCGCATGAATCTATTGTAGTGTAGATCAATGGTGACGAATGTCGATCCCACGAGGAGGTTGATTTTAATTGTGTCTAGAATTAATTTTGTAAATGGGTGGTTGGAATTGTGGTGGAAGTGATTTAAATTACCCTAAAATTGGAATTGAAATGGCGATAATAAATTGAAGAGGAAATCTATTAAATTGACGTACTTAGGTATCTGGATCCGTATCAACATGCATCATGGGTTAAATAATCCATATTAATGCCAATTAAATCATGAGGGGGGAATCCACACCTTATGAACCACGCTCTAATCAATATGGTGCTAAGAGCTTATCGTGCCAAATAATAATAACCTTGTACTAGAGGGCCGGTGAAACCAATGCGGTACTAGACAAGATTAGTATTATTTGTCGACGAGAAGTCAAAACATCCACAAAAACTAGAGAGGAAGAGAAAATAAATTTACCAAATAAAGCCCATGACACATGTTGAGACTTCACCTTCAACCCAAGCTTGAAAGAAAATTAGCTACTCATAATTGAACTAGGGGCAAAATGAGAATTTATTAAAATACGAAGAAAATACAAGATAGAGAGGGAATTACAGAAAATGGATCCCAAAAATAGATTCAGAGATATCAAATTAGGGGGGGAGGCCCCCTTTTTATAGATACATGGAGTAAATCATGGCCATCGGATTAAAAACAGTTTGGACGCTCAGGATTGCGCCACGTCATCAGTCAACAGTCCACGGTTTGACCACGCGGATGAACAGTAACACGGTTTGACCCGGATGAACAGTAACGCGGTTTGGTTGAAAATAATCATGTGTGATGCATGCACTGTACGCGAGATTTTTCGTCCACTGATATGCTGCCACGTCACCATCAACAGTATATAAGAATTTTAGTCCAACAAGATCGTGACACCTCATCAGTCAATGCCACGTCATCGGTCAATGCCACGTCATCGATCCGTCTATGTGAACAGTGTCGTGAACAGTAACGTAGACAGTACCGTACCCGTGAATAGTACCGTACATGTGAATAGTGTCATTTTTCCTTTTATGCTCCTCCTAAGGTTTTCGACCATCCTGAGTTCAAAAGTTATGTCCGTTTTGCCGTCTGATCTCTCCTTTATTGTGAAATGACTATAATGCCCTTAAAATACATAAATTACTTAATTAAAATAAAACACACGTAATTAAATCACAAGAATGTTAAATATATAAAAGTAAGGGTCGTTAGTAAAACTTGAAATGTAAAATAACGGTTTTCTCCTTTATAAATATGCATTTTCTAACACTCAACACACCCCCCAACCAGCTTATTGCTAGTCTCTAGCAAAAAAAGCGAAAACAAAATTCAAATTCAAAATGATTTTTTTTTTGAAACACTCGTATTTATTCAATCAGATTAATGATAGCAATCAAATAAAAGTATAAGCATTATCTCCAGTCTAAAGAAACATCACATCCATATTAACCATCCACATGAATCAGCCATGTAGACTTTGTTATAGATACTTTCAAGAATGACATGTCAAACCCCAAATTCTCACTGGAAGTAGTGACACTCTCAAAAAAATTAAAACCAATAAAAATAGTCACTCCAATGAATGGTAATTGAGAGAGAAAATAATACATATCTCAAGTCAAATAAAAATGTTAGTCAACCCAATTTATTTATCTTTTCTTTTTTATTATTATTATGCACCACTACATCTTTTTAGCCCATATAATTAGCTTCTACTTCAGACTATAGTTCCCTAAAATTAAGAAGGACTTTTATTAGGACGTAATGTAGGCTAAGGACATGGCTAACAAAGAAGGAAATAAGGAAAACAAAGTGTATGTTTGAGAATAAATGCAGAGAATATATATATATATATATATATTTTTTTTTTTTTGAAGTTGCAAGGTGGATTTCACACACACACACACACACACACACACACACACACACACACACACATATATATATATATATATATATATTTTGAAGTTGCAAGGTGGATTTCACATTTTATTGTTATTTTTTTTAGCTTTTATTTGGCTTAACTTCACTGAACAAAAATACTTATTTACATTTTTCTCAAACATAGACAGGTGATGGAATTTATAAGATATTGGGTGATACTCCAAATCGGAGTAGGTCAAGATGATAAGTCGACAAAGAAAATTTTTTTTTTTTAAGGCTCAAAAGGGTTAACAATGGATATTTAATAAAAGGGATGGCTAGAAAGGCTCAAACGGATCAAAGATGGCCTTTCCATCGTCTTTTAGGGTTCTAGATAATCATCCATATCAACTAGTTAGATGGGCCTCCCAATGTAGCAACACACTTTCTTTTTTCTTTTTTTTCTATTTTTTTTATTTTACAAATTTTTTTAAGGGTTAACTCAAAAGAAATCTAGAGATCGTGTATAAATAATAAACTGCTAAGCTGTATAGAGAATGGGCAAAATGGTTACTCTCCAAGAAAATGATAGGTTCAACAACTCACTTGGCACTTATTTATGACATGTTCATTCCTTCAAGCAACTCATATTCGTCTCCGACATCAACATGTAAAGTAGCAAACATAGCGTAACATCACTTAAGACCAAAGATAATACAAATACTAAAATTTGAAATTAATCATGTCATCCAATGTTAAAACAAATCACACAATTTTTTTTTTTAAAACAACATTCTACCCCCCAACCTATTCTAAACATGAAAGGAAAATATGCATGCAGAAATGTAAAAATGATGCAAAAAAACTAATTAGAAAAGTTACACTTAAAATGATAGAAAAAGAAAATGATTTTTTTTTGTTTGACTAAGAAGATGCGTTTCTAGAGGCACTACACTCCATATTCAGCCATCTTCGACTCAAAAGTTGAAAAATGTATATTCATAGAGGAGAAATTAAAAGGAAAAAGAGAAATGAACATAACAACTTAATAAAGAAAAAAAATGTTTGAATTTTTATTTTTTTATTTTTGAAGAAAATGCGTTTCTAGAGTCACTACACTCCATATTCAGCCATCTTCAACACAAAACGTTAGTAACAATTAGTTTCTACAACAAAAAATTAGTAAAAACTTAACTAAAATTCCACAATTGTCGACTATTCCCTCCCCCCAACTAGAACGAAATATTGTCCTCAATATTTGAAAGGAAAGAAGTAGAGTTTAGAATACATCACCTGGGTGGTGTAACACAGAAGAAAATATTTACAGGCGAAGAGTTAAATCTAACTTATACTTCTTACTGCTGCTACTGTTACCATCATTATATGATCGCTCCAACACAAAGGTCCAGGGGTTTGGCTCCGGTCTATAAGCTTGTAACAGATCAAGTAGCTCATTAGCAGTGTGAGCACAAATAAAAAGTTTTTTCGCATGGGAAGGAATGAAGTAGTTTTTTATTGCATGGTTAAGAAATGCGATAAAGTTATCATAAAAGTTATTGACATTTAACAAACCGATGGGTTTCTGGTGAATGTGCAGATGAGCCCAAGATGCTAGTGTGATAAGTGCCTCTAGTGTTGCAAGATCTCCTGGAAGGAAAATAAAAGCATCAGTATGGTTAAGCATTTCAGTTATTCGTTCTTGCATACCTGAGACGACTAACTCTTCTCCAATTGATGAGTTAGACGAACTGCCCAATGGTTTTAGGACTCTTGGGATAATGCCTAACACTTGACTTCCTCTGATAAAAGCTGCTTCTGAGACCATTTTTGATAACCCTCGGTTACCTCCTCCATACACCAAGTGTAATTTTCTCGCTGCTATGCTTCGACCAAGATCTATGGCTGCCTCTACGAACTCATTATGTTTGCCATAGGTAAATCCAGAAAGTACACAAATATTCTTGAATTGTCTATTGGGAGTAGCTGCCATTGTGATACTTCGCAAAAATAATTTGTGAGTGCTTGACAAAGAAAATCACATTTAAGAGTCGTAGTGATAGTGGGTCACAGTTGTATATGAGGTAACATGTCAGTGTCAAATAACGCGTGAAGCACATGGCTCGTGAGTCAAAAAGGAAACAGTAAAAGCAAAAAGTAAACAGTAATAAAATTATTAAGGACAATAACGTAAACAATAAAACAACAGTGAAATGAAATAAAATAACAGTAAAGTAAAAGGAAATTTACACGTAGTTGCGACTGTGGCTCACATCTTCCTCTGGTTTTACGTCCAGAAACGGCTTGAACGCCCTCTATGGGTCGAGGATAGGCTTCCTATCCAGTTTTCTTATAAACTGGCAAACATAGTCGTTTATAGTCAGATTCCCGAGACTATATCGTGCATGCTCTTTCTGGAATAATGGCCATAACTGGAGAATCGCTCATTGCACATATCCACTGGGATGCGTTTCAAGAGACAATAGGATATCATCTAATGACTTCTTATTCAAGCCATCCCTAATGAATTGAATCTTATCTTCCCTGTTATCAGACACCATTCCTAAAGAACATGGGTTTGTATTGCAACTCATTCTGGCACACTTATGACAAGCAACAGAAATTCTTCGAGCTCGTCGTTTTCTTGCATAATTTCCTTTACCACAACCAGGCATGAATGCAATAAATTTTGGAGGTAACTCACCTGCCAATCGTACTTTAGCTTCGATTAACCAACGGATGTCAGCAGGTAAGTGATTCCTCATGAGTAATCGCATGCGTTCGGACCGAGCTTTATAGATCGTAAGGATGGCATTCTGAGGAAGTGAAGGGAATCGCTTGTGAAGCTTTGCTAAGATCTCGTTTCTGTCCATACGTTCACCTCATAATATCAGTTATTATGGGAAACTGAAGTAACCGACTTGATTGTCACGGAGTACCGTTATCCGCCACTTCACCGGGGTAACAAACTAAAGCACACAAACAGAAAAACAAATTAAAACACACAAAGAAAATTAAAATCGTCCTCTTATTGAATTTACCTCAAGCTCCAACTGGATGTCGTAAACACTTCTCTCAATATCTCTGAGTTGGCGTTCTAAACCCTCAACATAGGCTACTAACTCTGGTGGTTGTAGAGCCCAAATGCGTTGTGTTTTACAAAATTGAATCTGCCTTTTGAGATGAGTTTTGACACGTTGAAGTGGTTTAAGAATGTTCAGGAGGAACGGTTTAAGTAAGGTACTCATGATTAAAAATGATAAGAGAAAACGTAATAGTTAAACAAACACGTTTATGCAAAAATAATTTCAATTAGCAAAAGAACAATATAAAGAAAGAAAACAAAATCAAATCAACGAAAAGAACAAAAAACATCAATTCAACTCTGGTGGGTTACTCAAATTTATTTCGGTGTCTTCTCCATGTGGTTGGTACTCTAGATATGGCTTTAATATTTGACCGTTAACTTTAAACGTGACACCGTTCTTTGGGTCCTTAATTTCAATTGCCCCATGTGGAAAAACAGTATGAACAATAAAGGGACCAGACCAACGCGAGCGTAACTTACCTGGGAATAGGTGCAAACGAGAATTGAATAAAAGCACTTTCTGACCTGGAGTGAAAGATTTTCTCATAACGTGCTTGTCGTGGAAGACTTTCATCCGCTGCTTGTAAATTTTGGCATTTTCGTAGGCATCATTGCGAATTTCTTCAAGTTCTGCCAGCTGTAATCTTCTTTCTGAGCTGGCTTGTTGCATGTCAAAGTTGAATTTCTTGATGGCCCAATATGCACGATGCTCGAGTTCCACAGGTAGGTGGCAAGCTTTTCCATACACTAGCCTGTAGAGTGACATCCCAATCGGGGTCTTGAAAGCCGTTCTATATGCCCATAATGCATCATCAAGTCGTAATGACCAATCTTTCCTGTCTGGCCTCACCGTTTTTTCTAGTATGTGCTTTATTTCTCGATTGGATATCTCAACTTGGCCACTGGTTTGCGGATGATACGGAGTCGTCACTTTGTGTGTGATTGAATACTTTGTGTAAAGAGACTTAAATGCTTTGTTACAAAAGTGGGCACTACCATCACTGATTATCGCTCGAGGCGTGAAACAATGTTGCTTTTCAAAAATCCTATCATCACCTTGTGATCATTGGTTCGACATGCAATTGCTTCTACCCATTTTGATACATAGTCAACAGCAACCAATATGTATTGATGGCCAAAAGAAGAGGGAAAGGGTCCCATGAAGTCGATACCCCATACGTCAAAAATATCAACCACTAAAATTGGATTTAGTGGCATCATGTTCCTTCGTGTAATGCTCCCCATTCGTTGACACCTATCACATGAAGAACAGAAAGTGTAAGCATCTCGAAATATAGTTGGCCAATAAAAACCACATTGTAAAATTTTAGTCGCTGTTTTCTTAGCACTGAAATGGCCTCCACAAGCTTGTTCATGGCAGAATGAAAGGATATTCTGAATTTCACTTTCTGGGACACATCGTCTAACAATTTGGTCTGCACAATACTTGAACAAATATGGGTCATCCCAAAAGAAATTCTTTATTTCTGCAAAGAATTTAGCCTTGTCTTGCTTGGTCCAATACTCTGGAAGTTTACCTGTAACAAGATAATTAACTATATCAGCATACCAAGGTAATACTTCCACATTCATTAATTGTTCATCTGGAAATAACTCATTCAATGGTAATGGCTCTGTAATTGTGTCAAAATGTAGACGAGAGAGATGGTCCGCCACAACATTTTCTGTCCCTTTTTTTATCGTTGAATTCCAAGTCAAATTCCTGCAAAAGTAACACCCAACGAATTAGTCTAGCTTTTGCATCTTTATTTGTGAGAAGATATTTAAGAGCAGCATGATCTGTGAATATAATTATTTTACAACCAATGAGATAAAATCAAATTTTTTCCAATGCAAACACTACTGCTAGCATTTCTTTTTCAGTAGTTGAATAGTTCAATTGTGCATCATTCAATGTCATACTAGCATAGTAAATAACATGGGAAATTCGATCAACTCTTTGTCCTAATACTGCTCCTACTGCATAATCAGATGCATCACACATGAGCTCAAATAGTAAGCTCCAGTTTGGGGGCTGAATGATGGGTGATGATGTCAACAAATGCTTTAATTTTTCAAACGACACAAGACATGAATCATCAAAGACAAAAGGTACATCCTTAGCAAGTAGATTGTATAAAGGTCTAGAAACTTTGCTAAAATCTTTAATGAAACGTCTATAAAAACCAGCATGCTCAAGGAAAGATCTTACTTCTCTGACTGTTTTAGGTGGAGGAAAATTAGAAATGAGATCCACCTTGGCTTTGTCAACCTCAATACCTTTGCTCGAAATGATGTGACCGAGAACAATACCTTGTTTTAGCATAAAATGACATTTCTCCCAATTTAAGACCAAGTTCTTTTCGATACATCTCTGCAAAACTAGTGTTAGATGATGTAAACATTGATCAAACGAGTCACCAAAGACAGAAAAGTCATCCATAAAGACTTCAAGGAAACGTTCAACCATATCAGAAAAAATGCTCAACATGCATCGTTGAAATGTAGCAGGTGCATTACATAATCCAAATGGCATTCTCCTATATGCAAAAGTGACAAAAGGGCAAGTGAAAGTAGTTTTCTCTTGATCTTTTGGTGCTATGGGGATCTGATTGTATCATGAGTAGCCATCTAGGAAGCAATAAAATTCATGGCCTGCTAATCTATCAAGCATTTGATCGATAAATGGTAAAGGAAAATGGTTTTTACGTGTGACAGAATTCAACTTTCTATAATCAATGCAAACACGCCATCCTGTAGTCACTCTAGTTGGTATCAATTCATTATCAGCATTGGTAACTACTGTAACTCCTGACTTTTTGGGGACAACTTGTACAGGACTGACCCATGAACTATCAGAAATTGAGTAAATGATACCTGTGTCTAATAGCTTAAGGACTTCTGTTCTAACAACTTCTTTCATATTAGGATTTAACCGACGTTGCATTTCCCTAGTAGATTTAGCATTTTCATCAAGGTGAATGTAATGCATGCAGTCTACTGGATTTATACCTTTTATGTCTGCTATGGTCCATCATAATGCTCATTTATGCTCTTTCAAAACATCCAACAACTTACCTTTTTGTTCGTCATTTAGGGATGATGAGATGATTACCGGCAAATAACTTTCTTCCCCTAAAAATGCGTATTCCAGAGTGTTGGGCAATGGTTTGAGCTCGAGTTTCGGTGGTGATTCTGATGATGGGATGAGTTTCTTCTTTAATGGTGCTAGTTGTTCAACTCTTGAATTTCATTTATTTGTGTCCATGGATGGTGCGGAGTCAAGTAGGGCGTTGACCTCTTCGACCAATCTGTCAATATCAAAATCTAAACCAAAGTGAGTTAAATATGTTTGTAAAGGATCATCACTAAGGTTTGAAATAAAAGAGTCATCAACTAATGCTTCTATTAAATCCACATCAACAATTCCATCATCTGCATTGTGAGGTTGTTTGGCAATGTTGAAAATGTTTAGTTCCATAGTCATGTTGCCGAAGGACAACTGCATATTTCCGGTCCTGCATTGAATGTGAGCATCCGCAGTTGCCAAGAAAGGTCGACCTAGAATTATGGGAATGTGCTTCCTTGAATCCTGTATTGGTTGAGTGTCAATTACAATGAAATCAACAGGAAAATAGAACTTGTCTACCTGGATAAGCACGTCCTCTACGATACCACGAGGTATTTTCATAGACCGATCTGCGAGTTGTAACACCATTGGAGTTGGGTGTAATTCTCCAAGTCCAAGTTTCACGAAAACAGAATAAGGCAACAAATTTACACTAACTCCTAAATCCAACAAAGCATTCTCAATTGTGTGGTTCCGTATGCTACATGAGATAGTGGGGGAGCCTTGATCTTTGCATTTTAAAGGAATTTTATGTTGGAGTATAGAACTAACGTTTTCGGTTAAAAATGCCTTCTTTTGAACATGCATATTTCTCTTTTTAGTACAAAGGTCTTTAAGAAACTTGGCATAAGATGGAACTTGTTTAATAGCATCAAGTAAAGGGATGTTAACACTTACCTGTTTGAAGATTTCGAGAATCTCACCGGTGGATTTTCCCTTCTTACCTTTAGCTAACCTCTGGGGGAATAGAGCTTTGGGAACGTATTCTCGTGGGTTGGTTTTTTTTTTTTCCTCCGGTGATGAGTTCTCAACATTCACAGGTACAATTTATTTTCTTTTGTCACCGGCATCTCCACTTTGTTGTCGACTTCTTTTCCTTTTCGTAAGGTCATGACTGCTTTGATCTCTCCATGCTGTTGTGGTGAACTGGTACTTGCTTCATGTACGCCTTTAGGATTAGGCACTGGTTGACTTGGAAACTTGCATTTCTCAACAGTCATTGCCAAGGTCTGAACTGAAGAAGCAAGTTGTCCCACCATCTTTTCAAGGCTTGAAACTGATTGGGCTTGTGAATTGAAGTCTGCTCTCAACTCATTTCGTAGTCCATCAATGGTACGATTCTGTTACTCAATCGTGGAGTGAGTAACATTCTTGAAATTCTGGAATGCATCCTCCCATGGTCTGGGTTGAGAGTAGTTCTGGTTCTTATTGTATGGTCTAAATGGTGGCTGAGAGGCTTGAGGAACTTGTGGAATTGGTTGCATTGGTGGAGCTGGAGCTACTGGTCCATTCTGTTGGAATCCTTGGGACCATGAAAAATTGAGGTGGTCTCTCCATCCAGGGTTATATGTGTTGGAGTATGGGTTGTAATTTGATGGTTTTCTCATTACACCTATAGCATTGGTTTCATCTGGATATGAGTCATGGCCATGTTGTTCTGTTGATTTAGCAGTCGATAACGATACTATTTGTCGAGCAAGACCTTCAACCATCTCCTTGACTTCTTTGATTCCCGAAGTTGACTCGTCAATTTGAACCTCATTTACGCCTTTAATCCTTCTGGTATTCCTGAGTGATCGACTCCGTTGTTGAGAATTGTCCGCTTGTCGCTGGAAAAACTCCCAAATCTCTGATGCACTTTTTGACATTAGCTCTCCTCCACTTGTTGCCATTAGCCATTCTTACACATTTGGTAGTAATCTCTCCAAAAAGTATTGGCACTGTTGCCATTTTTCGTACCCATGATGTTGACACTTCAAAAGTAGCCCATTAAATCTCTCCCATGTTTCGAAAAATTGATCGTCCTCTCTCTGAGTAAACTCTGAGATTTCCCTGCGAATAGCATTGGTTTTATGCACTGGAAAATATTTATTCAAAAATTTTGTTACCATTTGTTCCCATGATGACATGCTATTAGCAGGCAAAGTATTTAACCATGAACGAGCTCTATCCTTTAAAGAAAATGGGAATAATCTAAGTTTTACATCATCATCTGAAAAATTCTCATATTTAAATGTTTGACAGATGGCATGGAAATCATTCAGATGATTATATGGGTCCTCATTTTCTAGGCCATAAAATGTGGGGAGACAATTTAGCACACTAGGTTTTAATTCAAAACTCCTAGCAGCTACATTTGGGTATCTTATGCATGATGTGCTCAAATTAGATAAGGGACTAAAATAGTCCTTAAATGGCCTCTCCTATGGTGCTTGTAGATCCATTCCAAATTTATTTTTAATGTGCTTTTGTGTGCGAAGTGTTTTTTCTAGTTCAAGGTCTATAGGTTCAAGATTAGGTAATAATGACCTACGACCACGCATGCAAAACAAATAAAATAAAAATAAAGATGAGAACAAAACAAATAAAAATAAAGAAGAGGGAGAAATTACAAGACTAACCTTATTGCGCAATTACAACCTTAATATAAAAATACACAAAAAAAAAATACGTGAAATAAATTAATTAAAAATAAATTAATAAGATAATAAAAAAAATTACAAAGAAAAATAAATTGAAAATTAAATTACAGAATTTTAAAGAAGAGAAAAAGAAAAGAAATACTAACTTTTATATGTAGATTCACTTTTTTTGTTCTTTTTCTTTTTTTAATAATTAAAAAAAATAATAATAAAAGAAATAATTCACAAAAATTAATTCTATGAATTAAAATTACTTACCTCCCCGGCAACGGCGCCAAAAACTTATTGTGCAAATTTTAATGTACTCGCAAGCGCACGAATCTATTGTAGTGTAGATCAATGGTGACGAGTGTCGATCCCACGATGAGGTTGATTTTAATTGTGTCTAGAATTAATTTTGTAAATGGGTGGTTGGAATTGTGGTGGAAGTGATTTAAATTACCCTAAAATTGGAATTGAAATGGTGACAATAAATTGAAGAGCAAAATCTATTAAATTGACGTACTTGGGTATCTGGATCCGTATCAACATGCATCATGAGCTAAATAATCCGTATTAATGTCAATTAAATCATGAGGGGGGAATCCACACCTCATGAACCACGCTCTAATCAATATGGTGCTAAGGGCTTATCGTGCCAAATAATAATAACCTTGTACTAGAGGGCCGGTGAAACCAAGGCGGTACTAGACAAGATTAGTATTATTTGTCGACGAGAAGTCAAAACATCCACAAAAACTAGAGGGGAAGAGAAAATAAATTTACCAAATAAAGCCCATGACACATGTTGAGACTTCACCTTCAACCCAAGCTTGAAAGAAAATTAGCTACTCATAATTGAACTAGGGGCAAAATTGAAATTTATTAAAATACGAAGAAAATACAAGATAGAGAGGGAATTACAGAAAATGGATCCCAAAAATGGATTCAGAGATATCAAATTAGGGGGGGAGGCCCCCTTTTTATAGATACATGGAGTAAATCATGACCATCGGATTAAAAACAGTTTGGACGCTCAGGATTGCGCCACGTCATCAGTCAACAGTCCACGGTTTGACCACGCGGATGAACAGTAACACGGTTTGACCCGGATGAACAGTAACGCGGTTTGGTTGAAAATAATCATGTGTGATGCATGCACTGTACGCGAGATTTTTCGTCCACTGATATGCTGCCACGTCACCATCAACAGTATATAAGAATTTTAGTCCAACAAGATCGTGACACCTCATCAGTCAATGCCACGTCATCGGTCAATGCCACGTCATCGATCCGTCTATGTGAACAGTGTCGTGAACAGTAACGTAGACAATACCGTACCCGTCTGATCTCTCCTTTATTGTGAAATGACTATAATACCCTTAAAATACATAAATTACTTAATTAAAATAAAACACACGTAATTAAATTACAAGAATGTTAAATATATAAAAGTAAGGGTTGTTAGTAAAACTTGAAATGTAAAATGACGGTTTTCTCCTTTATAAATATGCATTTTCTAACACTCAACAAGAAGCATTATACATTTATCTATTTTCAATTGTTTTATTCCCGGCCGCAATATACAATACAACATTACAATCATTTCAGTTCACTGCCACAACTCACAAGCCTCCATAACCACTATATCTACCCACCATTTTTAACTCCACCAACAAGTATATTATATACCTTAGCAGTCCACAAAATCAAATAATCAATCCCTAACATAAGTAACACTAGCAGAAACTAAAAACTCTTTTACACACTTTGTACGGGCCATGCCAAAAATTAAAAAAAAAAACACCTTTAGGTTGCAGCACTAAAGAGAGGGGCTGTGCTAGGCATGTGAGGGGTCGTGCTAGGTTGCAACACTGCGTGTGAGAGGGGTTGAGCTGACGCGAGCGCTCATGAGGAAGAGGCCGAGACAAAAGGGCTGAGCTAAAGTTTTGCGCCCTGTGGAGAGGGAGAAACGCGCTGCAAAGAGGTGACAGAGGGAGGCGTGGGAGAGGAGTGGGAGGGGAGAGGAGAGGGAAGTGGTGGGTTGCAAATTGAAACGCAGCTAGGGATTTGAGAGATTTGTTTTTGGTTTATAAATTTTCATTTATTTTTCAATTAAAAAAATATTTATAATTAAATCAAACAGAACCGATCGGTTTTTCGATTCGGTTTAAACAAAAATCGATCGGTTCCTTAATTTCGGTTTGGTTCGGCAAAAACTAAACAATTTGCCCACCCCTACTTTTTACGAAGAAATATGCGGGATGATATATCATACTCCTTTAGTGATACCTTTACATAACATTAAGGGTCACTATTGGTCAAGTGCCAAGAATGCTGATGGACACCAGCAACTCCTTAGACATTATCTTTAAGAGCGCCTTAAATCAATTGCTAATTGAATCTAAAAAAATTACTCCAAGAAATATGCCGCTTATTGGTTTTACCGGGGACGTTTTCATTCTTAA
The DNA here is from genome assembly GCA_018350135.1 of Citrus trifoliata. Lineage (NCBI taxonomy): Eukaryota > Viridiplantae > Streptophyta > Magnoliopsida > Sapindales > Rutaceae > Citrus > Citrus trifoliata. Next base: position 19,909,240 of record CM031387.1, read on the forward strand.
AGGCATCATTACATTGCTCATTTCTATTGGCGAAGTTCCCATCCGTTTTATCCATATGATTGACTTCCTCATTATGGATCACCTAAGTGCTTGTAATATCATTATGGGCAAACCATTTTTAACGAAAACTAAAGCGCTAGTATCCATGCATTACCTTGCCATGAAAAATTCTAACTACCAAAGATATTATCACCATAAATAGAGACCAGTAAGCAGCTTAAGGTTGCTATATTGTCGCCTCTAAAGAAAGCTATTAGATTGCTTCTGACACCTAGTTGAAGGTGTACCTTGTTGAGTGTTAGAAAATGCATATTTATAAAGGAGAAAACCATCATTTTATATTTCAAGTCTTACTAACAACCCTTACTTTTATGTATTTAACATTCTTGTGGTTTAATTACGTGTATTTTATTTTAATTAAGTAATTTATGTATTTTAGGGGTATTATAGTCATTTCACAATAAAGGAGAGATCAGACGGCAAAACGGACATCACTTTTGAACTCAGGACGGTCGAAAACCTTAGGAGGAGTATAAAAGAAAAAATGATACTATTCACATGTACGATACTATTCACGGGTACGGTACTGTCTACGTTACTGTTCATGACACTGTTCACATAGACGGATCGATGACGTGGCATTGACCGATGATGTGGCATTAACTGATGAGGTGTCACGATCATGTTGGACTAAAATTCTTATATACTGTTGATGGTGACGTGGCAGCATATCAGTGGACGAAAAATCTCGCGTACAGTGCATGCATCACACAGGATTATTTTCAACCAAACCCTGTTACTGTTCATTTGGGTCAAACCGTGGACTGTTGACTGATGACGTGGCGCAATCCTGAGCGTCCAAACTGTTTTTAATCCGATGGTCATGATTTACTGCATGTATCTATAAAAAGAGGGACTCCGCCCCTAATTTGATATCTCTAAATCCATTTTTGGGATCCATTTTCTGTAATTCCTTCTCCATCTTGTATTTTCTTCGTATTTTAATAAATTCTCATTTTGCCCCTAATTCAATTATGAGTAGCTAATTTCCTTTCAAGCTTGGGTTGAAGGTGAAGTCTCAACATGTGTCATGGGCTTTATTTGGTAAATTTATTTTATTTTCCCCTCTAGTTTTTGTGGATGTTTTGACTTCTCATCGATAAATAATACTAATCTTGTATAGTACCGCATTGGTTTCACCGACCCTCTAGTACAAGGTTATTATTATTTGGCACGATAAGCCCTTAGCACCATATTGATTAGAGCGTGGTTCATGAGGTGTGGATTCCCCCCTCATGATTTAATTGGCATTAATACAGATTATTTAGCCCATGATGCATGTTGATACGGATCCAGATACCCAAGTACGTCATTTCAATAGATTTCTCTTCAATTTATTTTCGCCATTGCAATTCCAATTTTAGAGTTTATTATCGCCATTTCAATTCCAATTTTAGGATAATCTAAATCACTTCCACCACAATTACAACCACCCATTTACAAAATTAATTCTATACACAATTAAAATTCACATTCTCGTGGGATCGACACTCGTCACCATTAGTCTATACTACAATAGATTCGTGCGCTTGCGAGTACATTAAAATTTGCACAACATACCTCACCGAGATAGCTTATCATCACACAAGGAACCGGTTCGCCTAACCAAGCAAGCATTTGTCAGACAAAGGAAAAGTGCCAATCAAAAAGTTTCACAAGCACGCCAACCGTAAATTGTAAGGGGATCCACTTATAGAAGTAGACTCAATAAATGTTAAGACATCAGAAGTACTTGAGGGTACAAACTTAAAATTCATAGGCCTCGTTCAACAGTTAAAACTCAAGTCATTGCTGATTTCTTAACTGAATTCCTCAATGACTCTAAGGGTGTGGGAATCTTAGAATACCCGAACAAGGGAACGCCCACTACAAAAGAAGAACAAATCTAGATTGCACCAATGACTCTCCGGAAGTGGTGTGGGAGTAACCATCATCGGCCCTAATAAAGAGAAGTCATACTAATAATAAAGGGATAACACTTCACCTCATTCTATTTGTTTGGTTTATTTTCTTTAATGTTTATGTATTTGTAATATATGATTAGTCATGAGGAGTAGAGGTGGTAGAAAAGCCTGGGCTTGCCGGCCTGGCCCGCAGCTTAAATCATGAATAAGAGCTCGTAATTTGTAAAACCCTTATGTAATAGGCTCAGTCAAGAGGGCTTAACTCAAAAGCTCAGACTTAAGCATGGGTTTATGATGAATTATATATATATACATATATTTTAATCCAAAACTTTATACATATTATAAAATTCAAATTAAAAATAACAGAAAAATTAAAAGAAAAAACAAAACGGAATAACATATTCAAATCGATATTGAACCCGAAACCAAAATCACTCCCTAAACAAAATCCCTCATTTCTGGTTTCCCCCATTTCTCATCGTTCACGCCGTCGGCAACCAAGAGCAACCCACGGCGTCCAGCAGCGAGCGTCCAGCACAACAGCGATCGTCCATCACAGCAGCGAGCCGCGAGAGTCTAGAACCGCGCCCCAGCACAGTCGCATGATGCTACAGCAACAACCACTCCAACGCACGCGAGGCAGCAGCACCGATCTGTTCCAACACGACCCAAACCAGTGCCGACGCGATTCAAACCAGCAAGCCATCACAAACTCTGGTATTCCACCTCAATTAAGCTTCAATTTTTTTATTGTATAATACCATGCCTAAATATATGTAATTGGTTAATTTTGTAAAGAGTATTGTGAAGAATTTTTTGTTTTTGATTTGTGAAGGATATCGTGAAGAATTTAGGATGGTTGTTGATTAATGTGGAAAATATTGAAGAATATTGTGCTTGGTTAATGATTTCGAGCTGTGTTTTTGGTTTTGTTGTTGATTGTTGGTTTGTAAATTTGGGGTTTTTGTTTTTTCAATCAATTTTGGGCATTGTAAATTTATTTGTAATTTGTAAATGGAGAATTATTTTTAAACTTTTTAGTCTATTGTAGTATTATATATTCGATAATTATATTTTTAAAATTTATAATTTTATTAAAAATATATTTAAAAATTAGTTTAAAAGCCCATGCTCGATCCTATTGGGCAGGCTTTAAGAGGGCATGGGCTCTTTACGAAGCATAAGGGCTTGGGCCTGAGTTTAGCAAAGCCTGGCCTAAGCCCTTAAATTGTCAAGCCTAATAAGGGTTACTCAAAGTAACTAAGCTATTCAATTGTATTTTTTTTTTAATTTCCTAAGTCTCCACCAACAAGAACGAGTAATCCAGTGATCCGTAATCCTCCTTAGATAACAAAAATAATGTCATATAATGATTCATACCTCTACTACCTATAAATACATTTCGTTTACAAAATGTGATGATGTGTACTCTTTTGTTTGCCTTTTGATAATTTAATATGGATGAGTAGTTTCAAATGTTATTCAATAAGAATATGTTTGCCATTAAACTAACTTTATATTTATCATTATATAGCGTTTATTATAATGCAATATAGTATCAAGAGATTGCCTTACTCTAGAGAAAACTAAGGTATTTAACCTGTCGTGATCATAATAATCTACTCTAAGATTAGACTCATCAAAAAAATGTAAAAAGATCACTAATAGCTTTTTAGAGTGATTATGTGCCTGTTTGTATGAAGAGTGTGAGAATCAAAGAAAACTCAAGGGTGAAGTATACAACGATACTCTAATGTCATAAGGATTCGTTAAGGTATACATGTGCCCACACTTCCATTTTCTTACTTAAAAATTAGGGATAAGCAACTTACGAGTGAAGGGCAATCACATGAATTAGATGTTCAAAGTACTTATAAAGGCAGGCGAGCAACCGTCTTTGTCTTTATTCATCTTACTAATTTGATTTTAAGCAAATGACAAATTATGAGATTTTTTACTATTTTATGAAAAATGACAACAAAGGACCTTAAGAAGCTAAAGAAAAAAATTACTTATCTTTGCTATTACGCCAATTGTGGTTTTGCATGCTTAATCAATTTGTCATGCCTATACTTTGATCATTGATTACATGTTAAGAATCGTCATGATCTTCTAAAAACAAACACAAGTATATCTAGATAAGTTGTCATACTGCAATGATATTGAGTTGCTCCACCATAAAGGAAGAGATAGCTCAATGAATATTTAAGCTAAGAAGTACTTGAGGTACCGCATAAGCCGAATCAAGTTTTAGAATGCATTAAAGAGACAACATCCAAAGCTATAGAAAATGAAAATACCATTACAGACAGTCATAAAATATAAGGAATTTGTGAGTACAACATTAAAGTAGTTAAAATACCCTAACAAAACAAGGAATATCAGGTAATCGAGAAAATAGTTTCAAGTACATAACTCGGGAAAAGTGCCAACATACAAACAATAATGCCAAACAAAGGTACATAGCAAGTAGGTCATCTTCACATTTGTCTCTCATAATAGGGAGATCAATCAAAGCGCTGGATGTAGCTGAAGCATGAGCTTCAGAAGCCGAGGTACGTCGGATGACCTTTGTAGGTTCCCAGATTGGAGCAAACAGGATTCCCTTTCAGTCTCGATCGCAGCCAAGATAGTCGATTTATCTACCCACTTCTCTACTCTAGGCACCACAAGCCCCGGATCAATACTCCACACCTCAGTCATAATACGCTCGAATGCACTGTCAATCATCTCTTTCTGCTGAGATACCAAGTCCTCATGCTTAGCTTGGAGCTCCTTAAGATCTTTCACCATACGAGCCTTCTCCTTGGAAACTTCATTAAGGCGACCCTTCAAAGTCTTGTTTTCTCTCGAGAGCTTCTCCTCATAGGATCTACAAGCTTTGGAGCTCATTCTTTAGCTTTTCATTCTCCAATTGAACGTTGGCAATAGCTGCAAGATCTTGGAGGCTACGACTCAGGAGGAAAGTCACCTGCAGCCAACAAAGGGTACCCCAAAATTAAGTGAATCAGGAAAAGGAAGGAGAAAGCATAATAAAAAGGTACTCACATCCTGACTAGCCTTTAGCGCTCGATTATAGCGTTCATCTAGACCCAACTTGTCCATCTCCCCAGCCACCTCGGGAGTAATGTTCTCGCTAGTGTAATGGACATATTCTGCCAAATGGGAAACCTTTTTGTTTGCCACCGGATCTAGTTCGCCTTCTATAAAGTCTTCAGGGAGGGAGAAGAGGGAGCCCATCTTTCTCTTTCGAGTACCCAAGGTACCTCTGAAGCCGCTTGGAGAGGAGTCCTGCAATTTTATTTTCGTTCCAAGGGCACATAGAGGAAGGGCACCCTTCAGTGAGGTGGATCCAGTGGTAACTGAAGAACCACTTCTCAAACGGTTGAAAAAGGCATCGAAGTCTTCGTTGGATCGATCTATATCTGCAAACCGCCATACAAAACAAGATGAAAAGGTCGAACAATCAAAATAAAGCCTATGAACATAAATAAAAGAGGGGTCAAAAGCAACGAAAATACAAAATTGGAAAATAAAATATAGGGTGATAAAAGGGTACCTCTAAAACACGTTATAGCCATGTATCAATCCTCACCTGGAGTAGACAGGGGATTTTGGTTAATCAACCCCACCCTCTCCAACTTGTCCACACTCGATAAATCATTCTCTCTTTGAAGCACTAAAAATCTCTCCTAAAAAAGAGCCTCTTTCTTACTCATCTCCTATACACGACACTTCCCCTTGATCCATATAATATCCACAAGGTCACGAGGAAAAAAAAAAAAAAAGAGGAAAAAGGGGAAGGGACACATAATACCTTCATCGAACGAGCTTTTCACTGACAAATGCTCGTTGTCAACCAAAATATCAGGCCTTCAATCCCCATCCATCACAAACCAACCATATTTATAACCTTTCTTTAAAGTAAGGATCCACTTCTACTATGTACCAAGGGTAGGCCATGTGGAAAAATAAGTAACAAATGAGCCTACAGGCTTCTTCAATTAATAAAATCCTTCAACTCTTCAAAGGAGATATCATTCTCGAATACCTCCAACTGTAACACTTAGAGGCCTATAAGCATCCTTCATGCTGGTAAGAAAAGCTATCTGGAGGCAATCTAGAGATAACTAAGCATTCTCTTAAAGAAAGGTTAGACGGGTAGCTAAGGGCGGAAATATTCAGGTTTGAATCAGGTTCGGATAAACTCGATTGAATTTCAGGTCAATCAGGTTGGAAAAAATATAACCTGAATTTCACCCGAACATGAGACCAAATTCGATCCGAAGGATTGGATCGGGTTGAAGATTTGTACTTGTTTTAACTTTGATTTTTTCGAGTTTTCGGATCTTGTACTTGTTTTAGCTTTGATTTTTTTGAACTTTTGGATCAACCTAATTCGATCATGATCCAATCGGATTTTGGCCAACACAATCGGATTGGATCAACCTGATTCAATCCAACCCAATCGGGTTAGAGATTTGTGTTGGCCAAAATCCAACCCAATCAGGTTGAAGATTCGTACTTGTTTTAACTTTGATTTTTTTGAATTTTCAGATCAACCTGATTCGATCATAATCCAATCTGATTGTGTTGGCCAAAATCCAACCCAATTCAATCGGAAGGATTGGATCGGTTTGAAGATTTGTACTTGTTTTATCTGTGATTTTTTTGAATTTTCGGATCTTATACTTGTTTTAGCTTTGATTTTTTTGAATTTTCAGATCAACCTGATTCGATCATGATCCAATCCGATTGTGTTGGCCAAAATCCAACCCAATCGAGTTAGAGCCTTCATCCGAATCCAATCCAAATCCAAATTTTTTTGATCGGATCGGTCCAAGTCCGGTCACTGCCCACCCCTAAGGGTAGCGGAGATCGCTGTCAAAAAGGTCGATGTGTAAAGCTATTCCGACTGTGGCAGGGCATTCCAAGGTTTTATTTTTTCAGGGTGCTTAAGTTCAACAAATAGAAGGATATCATATTCGACTCGGATATGCTCTAGATCTTTAGAGGTAGCCTTCCCCCACAAAGAATTAGGTTTATAAGATTTGGAGGCAGAAAGAGAAGGTGATTATGGGTTCTGATTTGAGCTTTACCCTTTCCTCTAGACTCATGAACAAGGAATTTACTTCCAAAATTGAGCCCCTACGTATGAGGAATTTCACTAGAAATCCTAGGGCTCTTACTGCTAATGTCGACATTACAGGTAGTCTCAATACCATGGTTGCCACCCTCTAAGCCAGGCAGGGAGGGTTTGGCACTCACTAATTTCCATGCGGGTAACCAACTCAGGCGAGGAGCCGCCCCCGTTGGAACCTTCTGCTACGCTACACCCCTTAAACCTAATCCTCTATTTACCCATCTTTCTTAAAAACACAAAAGCAAGACCCTAAATCAAAACTTACAAACCAAGACCTGCAAGCCATACCCCTACTAACTCATCTAACAACTTTAAAGCTCATACACCAAAAGTTACAAATCCAAGCACAAAAAAAAAAAAAAAGGCATAAATTGAGGATTTTTGCTTAAAATCCAAAATGAAATGTCCATACAGCGAGCTATATGGGTAAAAAGAGGGAAAGTGTAGTACTTAGAGATCACGAAAGGCAAAATCTAAGTGCCACAAAATTGGATCTAAGAGCAAGGAACAACATATGCTGCAAAAAAGAGAAAGTGAGGTGAGTCACCTTGCAAATCCCGAGGGAAAAAAAGAGAAAAAGAAGTGAAAATGACGAGAGCCACTATACCTAGTGGATGACGGAGGAGAAAGAGCCAAGGTTACCGCAAAACGAGCACCAAAATCATCCCTATAACGCATAGGAAAGGAATACCTTTTTGTGAATTTTTTTGACAATGAGAAAAGATGAAAGAGAAAGAATAAAACAAGAGAACTCGAGAAACAAGAGTACCTGGTTAACATCGCTGGAGTAGAACGCAAACCACCATTGCAACACTTGAGAGTGGAGAAGAGAAATTCTAGGTATTTTCGACAAAGAAGGAAGAGGCACGGAAGGAGGGGAAAAAAGAAGTAAAAAGATAAAAGGGAGAAATGGTATAGTTTGGGAATGTGAGCATCTTCACTTATACTGAGAGAAGAAGAACGAGAATAACAAAAAACTTTAGGGATTTCGAAAAGGGGTGGGAAAAAGGAAAGAAGGAAAAAAAGTAGTCAAGGTACTACTTCATTAATCATCCATCTACGAGGAGTGGCCAAACATGCGTCATTCGCAATTCTTCTAAGAGTTTCTTATGCCTCAAATGTTTTCATTATAAAGAAACTGGAGGAATATTGTTTGGGGAAGAAATGAAAGTTTAATAACAGAACACCACGTGTCAATATAGAGTTTGCAAAGTAATCGAAAGGAGGTTTGTCTATGCTGGGTACACCGGGTAATCAAAATGATAAGCGGGATACACCACATCGAAGGAAGAAAGGTTAAAGAAAATTAACTAAATATCAGCCATGTGAAATGTCTTTATCGCCTAAAAGGAACAATTGATTTTTTACAATTAATTAACGAATATTTTGCTTAAAGGGGGGGAGTAGGTTGTCACATTAGCAAAAAAACACAAAACAGCACATCAAGACAATGATCCTCAACTGCAACGTTAGACACTGCCAAATCAATTTTTACAGAGAAATGTTGGACCACCCAGCAGTGTCATGTGTAGAAGTAGACAAACTATGATCATAATGCCCTACTTACTCTCTAAGAATGCTCCTAACAACCCAAAATGATAATAAGAGTAAAAGGACGAAAAAATCTTTGTAAGGACAGCAGAATCGCCAATAGAAATGCGCCAGGTAGTAAGGCAGCCAAAGACCCTAGGGTACTTTATATAAAGACATCAAGGTTATATTTTTCTCACTAATAATAAAACACATACTCCAAAAAGGCTAAGGTATTCTTCGACCTCCAGCCGTCATTATCAAGAGTTTGCAAGTTCTTGACTTCAAAATAGTCTTAAAAACTAACTTGTGCATCGGAATGTAGTCACCAGCCACTGCCGGCTCCACCTCTAACCTCCTTTCTCTATTTTGCAGGATTAACCAACCTTCAAGCCAACTCTTTTCAGATTTAAGCCCTCACAACATCCTTATTTTTTCCATCCTCTCTCAAACTTCACCTAAGGCCATAAAGAGCAGCACACTTCAGCTACACGAGGCACCTCTAGTACCTTAATACAAGTTTCATTGTTTTAGCTAGGTTTTTGTTTTTTTTTTCTTTCACCCCAAAACCTAGTTAAAACAATTGGTGCCATTTAGGTAGTGGGAGCGCACAAAAATTCATTAATAGTCTTAGAACACTCTACCAAATGACACTTCTTTTTCTTTTTCAATAATTACCCAGAAATATTTAATTTTTGTTAAGATATACCTTTCACATATCTGTGAACCAATTGAGCTGGAAGCTTAAAGTCTTCAGTTGAAGAGCTCAGAGTTGTGTTTGGATGTTCTACTTCTTCCTTAACATCTGATTCCAGAGATCCAAAATGTACATTTGATTTATCTTCTGGCAACTTCTTTTCATCAAGACCGATCAAGACTGGAGTTTCTAGACTAATTTTAGCGAGATGGATTACTTTTTCATTTAAGGTAGCAGACAATAGTAAATTCTGCCTCTTCACATTAGAGACTTCATTTCCCTCACCAATAGACCCAATGTTCCTTGAACCCAAAATATCTAGTATCTCCTCTATTTCTTTTCCAAATCCTAATTCCAGAATTCTGACAAGAAGCATAAGAAAAATTAGTGGAGGCACAAAAGACATGAAACAATAACAAAATTAATGGTACTTAAAATACTGCAATTGAACTGTAATGATAAATACCTATCTGCTTCATCAAATATTATCCAACGCAAATGTGTATGCAAGAATGATGATGTATGCTTTAAGTGGTCCAAAAGATGTCCAGGGGTTGCAACAAGAATAGATATGCCTGAAGAGAATCATATGAAATATTAATGTGTCTCTACAAATCCATCAACAACATAATAAGAATATTTCCAAGAAAACATTCATCTGACTAAATCCTGAAGATATATATACATTGCCAGACATACCAGACCCATCAAACCATGCCAACAAAAAAAGAAAGAAATGTAGAAGATCTTCACCTTTACGCAACCTGGCTTTCTCTTTTGACCTGCTTCCCCCCACCCATCACATAACCAGGCACAATCCAACGAAAACGATGCAATAACTTCTGTAAAATCTCATAAACGAGCAAGCATAACTCACTAGTTGGCACAAGAACCAATGCTGCCAGCCAAAACACATCAATTCATCACACTACATTAGAAATAATAATAATAATAAAATACAAGTATTCAAAGCTCATCCTTACCAAAAGTTCCACTCGAGCGATCAATTCGAGGACTGTAACTCTGCAAGTGATTAATAATGGGTGCTAAATAAGCCACCGTCTTGCCCGTCCCAGTAGCCGCATTAACAAGTCTAGATAAATTTGTTGTTTCCCACATCAAACAAAGCTCATTATGATCAAACAAAAACATTAAAAATGAACAATGAAAGCAAAGAAAGGATGATTACACGTCTCGGCCAGAGAGAATAACAGGGATTGCTTGAGCCTGAACTTTTGTCGGAGCTTCAAATCCAAGTCTTTCTGTCACCAAATTATGAATTTTTATCATCATAATTAACTTTCAGTTAATTTTTCCAAAAAACAAAATTAACAAAAACAAACCTCGTAGCTGGTCGCATAAAGTAGAGTCGAGACCGAGGCTGGAGAAGCAGCACGACGCGAGTATTTCTTCACTGTTTCTTTCTTCTTACTCATTTTATCATTCCTCTTCTTCTTCGAGATTGTCTGTGAATTTAGGGGTTGGGCAAAGAGCTGATTTCTTATTTTATTTAATCAGGGTTTGTCTAAACTGCTAAAAAAAACCAGAGAAACGACGCCGCATCTATTAAAACGATACGTCGTATAGTGAAAATAATTAAATTTCATTTCCGCCGGAACGACATGTCATATAGATCACGAACTAATTAAACGATGTATCGTAACACCTCTAATTTAATTTAACAAACTTTCTATGCGCACCTATTTGTTATTAGTTTTCTACAGAAGAACTTTCATTGAATTATTATTGAAACATTCTTTTCATCGTTGACTAAATGAAAGGGTTTTATTGAAGAAAATTTCATCCACACTTAATTATATATTTATGCAAACAACAAATTGATATGTAAAATAGTTTTAAATCATTCTAGTCATCGGTCGGACAAAGTAATATTGTTGTATATTGATTTGGCGTGATGGGGTTATCCCCCAACCTTCAACGAAGTAAAACAAATTTACAAATTGAAAACATGTGTACAGGTTCATGGAAAGCACAGAAAAATCTTTTATTGACGGGGCAAAAAATAATCATTCAAGGATTTGAAGATATAGTTCTTCGCACGGCGTAGTCTCAACCGCAAAATTATTCCTTGAACAAACTATGAACTGATAAATTCCTACCATGTACATTACAATTGTCAAAATTTTGTTCTTGAAATCACTCGCTGCCATACTAGAGTTTGAAATTGGGCAATAGAATGCTGGAAAAAGCTCCTAGCTCTCACACTTCTTCAACCTACAACAAGAGAAATTAAAGGTTTAGCAGTCAACAGATTCTTCACGAATCTTTAAATCGAAAACTAAGTTTGACAGGCTGAACATTTTGTGGTTTTCTTGAATTTAATTGAGAGTTCAAATGACCTGAGGGAGACTCATTAATTCGAGAACAGCTTTTTTTGGGGTTAGTTCATTGTCCATGATCCGAGCAACTGCTGTCAAAACTGGCATCTTAACATTATACTTCTGAGCCAGAGCAATCACAGCCCCAGCAGTTGATACACCCTCGGCTACCTACAACACACGGTCATTGTATGAAAAAACCAAGTGGCTACAATTTGCCTAGCAAAGGCTGCATGGAGGGATTTACAAGTACCTGATTCATGGAACTCAGTATATCATCGAGCTTCTCTCCTGATCCAAGACGGACTCCAACTGTTCTGTTTCTTGAAAGATTCACAAAACACGTAAGCATGATGTCCCCAGTCCCTGATAGACCAGTAATTGTCGTTGGCTTAGCCCCCATCTTCAAGAAATGGAGTAGAGGGAGATTTTGTGAGAGAGAAGCAAATACGGGAAACACATTTTTTTTTTTTCTAATAAGCAGTGTGGACAAATTGAATTCAATTGAGTTGCAGCCTATGAGACAGGTAATATGAGAACCAGTTTAGAACTGCAGAACAAAGTGATTTTTGGATGAGGAATAATTTTCTATGAAAATAAGATTTACCTTTGTTGCCAACCATCGAATCTCAGAGCAACCTTGTGCAACGAGAGCTGCCATAGAATTATTCCCAAGATTCATCCCTACCACAATCCCTGCTGCTATTGCGAGTACATTCTTAAGTGCACCTGCAATTTCCACCCCTGTAACATCACTGGAGTTATAAGGGGGTTACAAGCTGAGCACAACAATTTAATTATACATATGGATCACGGTGGTTCTTGACTTTCCATAACATAAACCACTAGAACCTATATGACACTGATAGAGATACAAGGTTTGAAGACAAGAGGGACATATAATTATATGGATTGGAAATGCACAATAATACAAGGAAAAGACTCTGGAATTTCTGAATACATAAAATGTGGAACATCTGCAAATTAGAGTGTGCAAGCAACTAGGAAAACTCCTGCTTTCACTCGATTAATTAACTGGATTTACTAAAGATCATCTACCTAGAAGTGCTGATTCTTAAGTGCTTAGAAGCAAGTAGCTGCTGAACTGCATTTGCCAATTTTCTGTCTTTTGATGCCACGACCATTGCTGCAAAAGCAGAAGCCAATAGCAAGACTATAAAAACCACTACTGACTTAAAAAGGTCTTGTGTCTACTGTCTTCATTGTTGTAATATACTCAATAAATGTAAGTCACCTGTTGGTAATTTATTCATGAGTTCCAGTGCAAATGAAGGACCTGATAGTGCAATGAAAGGCTGTCGAGGGTTCCTCAATGCTTGAGGAATAATCTGAGACATCATCCTCAATGTGTTCAGCTCTAAGCCTTTGCTAAGGGATATGAAAGGCAAGCCAGGATCAACATAATCCGAGATGCCCTCAAGAAAAGATGAACTGAACTGCATTAAAATGGACAAGATTCAGGCAATCAACCCTGCTTCATAAACTAAATTAGTGCAACAGGTTAAAGATTTCTTGTGAAACTTTTAATATTTGATAATACAATAAAAAGCAACAGAATACAGAAACTTGAAAGACCTGCACGGGCACGGCATGGAGACAATAGTCCGCGCCAAGTAAAGCAGTTTTGGCATCCGTGGTTGCAATCACATTCTCTGGAAGCTCCTGTTCTGGGAAGTACCGACTAAAAACAGAATATATACGCAACAAATTGCATCATTATATATCAAAGCAGCGCTTAAGTTATTATTTAACAGAGATAATCCTTACCAATTACAATGTTTGTCATTTATAGATTGACAAACAACAGGATCACGCATGAGCATGTAAACTTTCAATTGAGCCTTCCTATTTGCCAAATGGGCTGCCATTGCCGTACCAAATGACCCTCCCCCAAGCACCACCACCTACCAAAGGAAAAAAAAAATTGACAATAAATAAATAAATAAAACTATCACCCACCATGGATCATTTGTATAAAACTTTCCCATATTATATAAAAAAGGCATAATAATCTGAACATTGCAATGCAAGATATAAATATGTAAAACTTTTTAACCTTGTTAGTACGCTCAAGAATGTCAGTCTTTGCCTTGGAACGCCAAGTGCGAGACCACCGGACCAACTTTTCCCACGCAACTTTAACAATTTTACGACGGTCCCTGCCGTCCCGGGCCCTGTTTTCTGAAGAAACAGCAGAAACTCGTACCGGGTCCGGGTCATCAGGATAAGGGTTGATGATTGTATTATCATTATTATTATTATTGGTCGTGGCAGAACCAGAAGAAGAGTTGAGAGTGAAAACAAGTGTTGGGTTTTTTGTGGGAAAACGTGGGAGTTTGAGTTTGAAATTTTGAATATGAAGTGAGGTTGGTGAGTTAGTTGTTGTTGATGTAGTGAAGATTGGATTCAAGAACAAGCGCGGCTCTATTGAATTTGAAGCTGCCATTTGTTCGCAGATGAAACTGAGAGACTTGAGAGTGAGAGTTTGGAATATTTTTTTTCTATCTTTTTCTTTCAATCCTTTTACTACGAACGTTCGTCATTTGGGCCATTTCTGGGCTTCATATAAATGATACTGTCTAAAGGTTAAAAAGAATGTTACTATATGAGCCCGTCTGACTTCTTGTCTTAACCCTTTTAAGCATAGTGTTGTCTCAAGGGGTGGACTTTTTGTCCGAAGCAATTTAAAACAACACCATTAATTAAATGTTGAAATTTCAAAAGAAAATAATTGAGCAACCACAAATATGTTGTAAATCATTAACTTCACCACTTAAGTTTTAAGATTCCGTTTAATATAATTTTTTAAATAAACTTTATTTAAATAATTTTTTTATTAATTGAATTTTTATAAATAAAACTTTTACTTAAAAATTTTAATTGTTTGCTTGTCAATGAGATATTTTATTAAAAATTATAAAATTACTCAAACAGACAAATTTTCTAAAATTATGTTATAAAAATGAAATAAGATTGTTAAATAAGTAAAAAATATTTTAGACATTTTAATATTTAAAAAAAACTTTTCAACCTCTACTCACAAAAATTGAAGCCCAAAATTTCAGTTTTTACTAGTAGAGACAAAATGATTTATTTAATCTTTAAAAACCCAACTAAAAAACAACTGAACAACTAACAACATCAAAATTTCCATAAGAGCTTAAGAGATTAAATAAGCGATTATAATCATTATATAAGATATACCAAACAAGGAAATAAGTCCCTAGAAAGAAGCATATCCCCTTCCCATTGGGATCTTATAAAATATAGGTGTATGTTGCATTATTGAGTAATTAGGAAAAAAACTAAATAATAATTAATAACAAGATACTATTTAGGACATTGTTTTATTCCAAAATTTTCTGTTATAAATAAAAAGTTTTAGACCAAAACAAAGTAATTGACAATACCTTGTTATTGCCTATTATTTAGCCTTTTTCTTAGTTACTCAATAATGCAACATACACCTACATTTATAGAATGCAAATGAGAGGAGAGTATACTTCATTCTAATGTGGGACTTAAGTTAGTGGTGAAGTTAATAGTTTACAACAAATATTATATATTATCGTCATCTAATAAGTTACTAGTAGTTCTTTAAAATTTAGGGTAAGCTTTTTAAGAAGAGACGCGCACTGAAAATCCCAATAAGGTTAGTCTGGTCTTTGGGAACACATGGGACAAGAAAAGTTATATCTGTTAAATTGAGAAAATGACCAAATTCTCATATGCCTCGAGTCTTGAAATCCTTTTAGTTCAACTTGAATCCTCACTGATGTGATGTTCATCTATTAATATCTTGTGTTGGTATTAAGGTGCTGCTTTAGAAAAAAAAATTATATGTTTGCGTGATAAAATAAGGCGCCTAGAATCAGGTTTTCATTATAACTTGACTTTGCTCGTCTAGTGATTCAAGTAGTGCAAAGAGTGTTGGCGAGCTTCCAAGCAGTCCAGAGAGTGTTGGCGAGCAGCGGTGGGCGAGTAGTTGACTTTATGAATAAGAGCCCTTATCAAAGCCAATTTCATGTCTCGTCTAAAATTCTAGGAATTGGATTTTTATCCATAAATCCCACAGTTGCGTGATTTTGGAGGAGTGGAAAATGGAGTCTTATCCAACAAATCCATAACCCTAGAATATTGGGAGGATAAAGGGGAGATTTTATCTAAAAAAAAGCCCACTCCACCGATAGCCATGGGAGGGAGGGTTTTGAACTCTTATAAAACTCTTAAAAGGTTAAGAATAAAGGGACCTTTTGAACTCTGAAAATCTATACCTAATCTAATAAAAATTGGAAGATTGATCTCTGATTTTTCTTATCCTTTCTATTTTTCAATTATTTTTTCCTCCTCGTATCTTTCTTACTTATTTAAGGAAGAATTTCTTCTTACACTTTTTCTTGTTTGACTACTTTTTGATCATTTTTACACTTTTGTGTTTATTTTTACACAGAATTTGTACACTTGTTTATCCTGTGAAAATCCTAGATACTGACTTGATTGGGTTCCTAGATACGACGGAAAAACTTCCGACACCCTGACCGTTTATTCTTATCACAGGTGCTCACCAGTTTAAAATCATGCTCGCCATCTCCTGCTTATTGGATTGGATTCCTAGTCGCTAATTTATGCACAGATTGACAAATCAAATCTAGAGACCTTCTCCCCAAACAAATAAATTTAAATGCTGGTGTTAGAATATGGTAAATAGCCCACACACCAACCTGACCAAATTTTGGCATCAACAATATTTATAAACTAAAAAATTTGATACAGCTATACATGCTCAATATATATAAGCTGCTGACCCAAAAAATTTTCACTCATCATGTTCAAGTACCATGGAAATGGCTATGCTCAATATAAAAAAGGATTAAAAAAATCAAAACAAAACACGGCTCCATGTTTGTAACATTGACAGATGAGGCTTAAATCCAAATCCCATTAATAGCCTGTTTGGAAGTGTGGTGAGATAGTTGAGCTGTCAAAGTCCAGCTACTAAGGTGTTTGGTAACATTTGTAGCTGGGTTTTGTCAACTTAACAATTTTTTTTTTAGCTTTTACTCAACAGCTGTAGTTTTTATTCCATAGTAGCTGCAGAAGTTACAATATCTCACTTCCAAACACACCCTAAATTGGCTGGAGTTTTCAATTTTTTGATTTATGGTTTTAAGAGTGGTTTTCATCATTTGATACTTGCCTCAGGAATGGATGATGTGCTGAAACATTTCATAACTAATTTTGCTTATTCAGTGTTATTGTTAAGCTGACATTGGCATGCATTGGTCTCATTTTGAATAACCCTTTTTCCTTTGTATGCACTAAAAAATCATATGAAAATTTGGCACTTCAAATGATCTTTCAAGCCATATTATAGGGGCATGATCTCAGGGGCCATGCAGGGGTATGCCGTGATTGTTGAACTTCAAGAAACTAAACAGGGGTGACGGAGAATATTATCTTAAAATGTTTCGCTAAAACATGGGACAAGATGTATTTTGGCAATAAAAGTCTTCACTTCTCTATAACTTTGTCGTGCTTACCCAGAAAATGAAATGCGCTCTTCAATTTTTGCACCTATTGGAGGAATTAAATTAAGGCTCTACAATGGTGTTATCTTCATTAAAGCACAAAGCACCTAATGGGATACGAATTGCAAGCACAGAGACAAATCAATCTCATTGCTTTAGAATTGTTTAAAACATGAGGTAAAGCTGCCGGTAAATAATCCTTATTTGAAGACAGTAAGCAAACACATATTTGATGAAAATGCCAAAACATTACCAATCCTTCGGACTTCACATCCCGTTGCTTTCCAGGGTTTAACGTTTGTGACTGTTTTTCCCCTCCCTTAGAGGAAGGATTGGAACACAGAATGACAGAGAAGCAAGGGATCAAAGAAGAAACTTTTTGACTGTATCGCTTTGTAACAACTAGCTATAATATCAAATTTACTCAAACCTATAGCTATATATTTACTTTACCACTTAACCCACCTGCCCCTATTCACATAAGGAATGTAAAACACTGCAATGGAACACTAAGCCATCATAGAATTAATATATCTCACCGGAGGTTCAAATCCAGGCTTTTCTAACGATATCTTTCCAAATAAATCGCCCAAAAGCATCCTTGTGCTATGTGACATACAATGACTCTCGGCAAGAGGAAGGGTTTGCCAAGAGCCATGGAGCCAAGAGAAAGGGTTTGCCGCGCTCTTCAATAAAGCTTGAAACGGCTTTATTCATTCTGAGTCTTGGAAGAAATGACAACAGATATGGATTCTTGAATGGCGAAAACATCGGACAAGTTGAAGAGTACACACCAGTTATGGTCACCAACACTGGAAGCATGCATGTTGTCCGAAATCAAGAAAGAGGCTGTCTCCAATATGTTAGTCCCTGGCATGCGACCATTGGGGTGCCTTCCAAGCTACGTTTCTTTACTTTACAACACTAATCCGGCTGACTAACTGCGATGTTAGCCTCAACAACTTGGCCAAGAATCACAACAATATATCAGCTGAAGCATGCTCTTTTTAAAGCATTACCACAGGATTCTTATGTTCAGCATGAGGCTCTTTCAGCTGCTACTTATTACAACGCTTTCATGGAAGAAGGTGGATTTCATACGAAGATGAACGAGTAGACGGTGGTGGGAAAGCTCATCAGCCGCAAGAACTTCGTTCAGCCAGAGTTTATCCAATCAAGAAACTTGAAACTTGAAATTTCTGAAAGTTGATAATTTATCCAATCAAGAAACTTGAAAGACCTGCACGGGCACGGCATTGAGGCAGCAACATCCTAATTCATAGATGTTTTGATATTTGATTCAGTGAGGGGGTTGGAATGTTTTCTGATTTTTTTTTTCTCATTTGGGCCGGAATTGGGCTTCATGGGCTGCACGGCGCTTGATTGGGATTTAACATCATTTTAATAAGCAGCATTATTTACTTAAAATAATTATTTTTTAAATGATGGCTTAAAACCAACAGTTCATTATCTAACGGATTTTTCCGTTCTAATACTCCATCGGAGAGTACCAATGGTTCATTATTGGAGCATATAGTAATAATCATTTCATCCGATATCCGTATTTTTTATTTTCCAATATATTTACATCTTTATCTTATATATAGAGAGAGAAGAGAGAGAGAGAGTCATAGAGAAGAGAGAGAGAGTCATTCTCTAGTGTAGACTCCCTTACTTTTTTATGCAGACATGTTTTTTAAACATTGCAGTTTAAGAGAATTAGTTTTGAATGCTATTAAATCATATAACTTTATAGTTTATTAAAAAATAAGCCTATTAAAACCCAAAGCTGAAGAGCGTGTCCGCACCTGAAAATGATCACACACACAAGTACCACCATATAGATGTACAAATAATTTATCTCATAGTTGGTGGCCTATTTATGATGATTATCAATTTTTAAATAATACTCATATTGTTAGTTTGATTTAATTAATGGACAACGTTGTTAACTTTGCAATGAACGGTATTGACATTGTCACATAAACATCTCCTTAATATTTTAAAAAAATTTAAAAATTCATTTAGGAGATGTGATATGTTAGGTGTTGAGGACGGTATTTATCAGCACGTATCTATCTAATTTATGACTACCCATATTATTTAAGATACCTAAACTCCTCAGTTGAAACCTTTAAAGAAAAAACCTGCTCTTAACTATAATTAAAAAAAAAAAATTAAATACTTCTAAAATACACACTTTTTTTTCCTTCAATAAAACTTGCTCTTAACTATAAAAAAGTATTGAATGTTCTGGTCACTCGCTAAATTTTTGTCACGTATGCATTTATTCTTATCTAATTGGTTGAGATATGTATATATCAAATTACATGAAAAATAATGTATACGCATCGAAAAAAAAAAGAGAGTACGTAACACTTTTATATTATAAATATACTCAAATATGAGATTATTATAAAACAAAGATTGGCTCAGAAAAAAATTCCCATCTTTAATCTTATCTGAGATTATAAAATTGTCAAATGAATTAGTAGTTTTTTCACTAGTTGAACTCGTACGTTCCCAAGAGGTTGTTTGTTGGCCGGTAGCACGTAGTATTAAAAGTACACGCAAGAGGCAAGAGACATATTACACGCACACGCTATCTACGGGGCTGCAAGTTTCAACTGGCTCACGAGTCGCGAGTGGCTTTGCAGTCGCATTGCGTTGCCCTCTCAATTGGTTATTTTCTTATCTTGCTTGCACAATCAGAGAAGTTCTCTCACATTGAATACTCTCATATCTTCCATATTCTTCTTGCACAAAATCAAAATTGCCAGTCTTCTCCCCGTTAGGGAATTTTAAAGGTAACCCTTTCCAGGAATTTTTTGTTTTTTGTTCTTGGTTTTGGTGGGTAATTTTCGCAGCTATGAGAGAGCATCATCAGCAAAGTGGGCAGCAAAATCGGCAGAAGAAAAGGAGCAAGAAAAGAATTAATGGGGCGGCATCGTCAGCATGCTGTGGTGGGTGGTGGCCAAGTTATGCAGTTTCCTCAGCTTTTAGAGGGGTCGGTAGATGCATGTATGTTGGGTGTTTTCCTATTGTCAGATGCCTTGGATTGGATGATTGCAGACACCACCACCACAAACATTTTCATTGAGAATGAACGAATTTTGTTGCCTACATGCTTCTTGCCTTTTCATATTTATGTAAATATTGTATTGCTGTTAAGATTGGGTATGAGTCTCAAAACATCCAAAAAATTTTCCCTTTTGGAATTGTTTGTGAGGTGGGTTTGTACTCTTCTTCCTCACCAAGACTAGTCTGTATGCTGTAATTTTACATGAATAAATAGGGAAAGAAAAGGAAATAGTTGTTGTATTACACAGAACAGGGTCATTCATTCAAACTATTGAGTTTCTTAGTCATACAATAACAACATGTGTTGTTGTAATAAGGCTTAATTTTTTAGTAAAACAAAATTCAATAACTGGCATATTGAGGCAAATTAGTCTAATGAAATTTACTAATTGTCTCCGGTTGAAAGATGCTATCTTTCAATTGATCAAATGACCTGTCAGTTTCTTGACATCAGATGGTTTGAGTGGCTTGAGCATGAACATTTGAGCCCCTTCCTCTAAGCACCTGTTGATATGCAGAGTGAAAATCTCATTAGATTGACAAAAAAAAAAAAATTATTGCAAATTAGCATAAGAAATCACGTAGTATTAGCGAATAATTACTCGTTAATACGAGTTGGAATGTTCTCCGACGACACAACCACAACCGGAACCTCCTTCATAACTGATGATTCCTGCAAAAAAAAAAACAAAGCTTGAATGAAATGAATCTTGCGGAAACCAGAGTTGCAGATCCAAGAAAATTAATTATAAAGCACCTTAATTTTCTTTAGAAGCTCGTATCCTGTCATTCCTGGCATACAATAATCTGTAATCACCAAATTCACCTTTGTGCCCTGCAATGAATGAAACAAATTTGATCCAATTTACATACATTGCTTATCACTCCCACAATTAAGAACTAAAAATTGAAAAATATATGCATATTTACATTGCTGTTCAGGTTATTTTGTTGTTCTTGTTCATCAACTAAGCCCAGAAACTCCAGTGCCCGCATCCCATTCTCTGCTGTTGTCACTGCCAAATCAATTTATACAATTTGTGACTGTCAAAAAATGGGAGGGAAAAAATTTACCCTTTTCGTGTCAAGAGTAATTAAGTACCTTTACAAGCGGAGTTTTTGAGCAAATTTTCTACAATTTTGCGATCAACAATACTATCATCAACAGCCAAAACATGGGGTGGTTTTGGATTTGATGATGATGATGATGAAGCAACACCACAAGCATCCATTACGACACACAGTCACACACTGCTGTGTATTGATGCTCAAAAATTAAGCAGAAGCAGAAAGCAAAAGCACTTCTTATGTAACAAAATTGAGACAAAACAAACTCACAGGAAGTTTGTGAAGATGGTATTTAAAAAGTAAAAAAAAAAAAAAAAAAGAAATAAACAAGTTGGTGGGTGATCAGAGGAATTTGTAATTATAATGAATGACGAATTGTTATAGGAGATGACATCAAAATCAAAGAAGATATATCACAGATATTTCGTGATCCTTTTTGGGGTTTCTCATTTTATCTTTATTTTTATTTTTAGGTTTGATTGAATCGGTCCCCATCTTTTTCTGAAGATCTTCATGCAGTAAGAACAAGTTTATACGTAATGTGGGATTTTGGACCACATGTATAATATTAGGTTTCTGTTCTAACTTATTTTCTTCCCGCAATTTAGAGATTATTTTGTCTTAGTTTTAGGATAATCATAAGATTTTGCATAGATTCTCCCAGATTTTGTTTAAATAAAAACGTGATTTTATTGATTTCTTTCCCATTTTAAACACTTGTAAAAGTCAAAAACTTCGTATGTGGGGGGGTCAAAACAAATTAAACACAAGCTCATTCTCTTGGGATTCCTATTTTTTTTTCTTTTTTCTTTTAGGCTCACCTTTATCATGCATCCAACTTGTTCGTTTCAATTACAATTTTTTATTTTCGTTACTACAACAAATGTCCTAAGTTGTCTGCTATATACTCTTCAAAATATGTGTTATATTTTCTAATTTGTACACAAATATAAATGAATCAATTTGGGAAGAGTGACGGTAAAATTAAGCACGGTGTATGAACTAGAAAATTAAGCACGGTGTATGAACATCTTGAATAATATTTTAAAATTTACGTCTTAAATAATATGGTCATAAGTCGAGTAGTAAATGAAGAAAAGGTATCTGATATATGTCACATCAGTTGTTATTATTAGGGTTTGGTTGGTGTAAAGGAAGAAAAAGATGAATTGGGCTGATACTGGCGTGAAGTTTGAAAATAGAATGGAAGATTTAATGTGATATGAAGTGGTTCAAAGCTGGATAATAAGAATAAGATCAATCTTATGCCATAAAGATCCAATTTGATACGACTTTGGAATCTCATGGGCAGCTGGACAGATATTCAAATATTTTTTTTTTCAATTTTGTACAACAGTCAACAGATTGACAATTTGAATTTTACTTTAAAAAAATTCCAATATTTGCATTAGAAATTTTAACATATCATAATCTTACCCAATTAAGTAGATGCAATCATGCAAAATGTCTAAAACAATGCAATTTGATATCATATCAAGTGGGTTGATATGCAAGATTTGATATCATATGATATCATATCAAGTTGTTCCAAATTCAAAGATATGCATAATGATATAACATAATTTTCGAATTTTATGAAAACAGATTAAACATTGTAAGAGAATGGGCATATTCTTGCTGAGTAGAATCTACATCAATCGTAATTTGTTCATATGGAGCTGTATCAGTACGGATCATGGAGAAACGTCCAAGAATCTAGTTAGTGATTGCCATTATTAATCTTATTTTTAAATTTTGAAATCTTTCCTTCTATTATATTATGAGATTCACTCCTGTGTTTGATTATGAGATTATTTTTACTTGTAAACATTGATTATATGCGCAGCTCATGGAAGTTTCCGCAAAAATTTTCATTTTTGTAGAGTAATGCTTCAGGAACAAAAGAGCTTACAAAAACAATACAAAAACAAAGCAAAACACGACTCCCTGTTTGTAGATTGTAACATTGACAGGTAAGGTTCAAATCCAAAACAAAATCCCATCAAAGGGGCCGGAGCTTTCAGTTTTTTTTGTTTTTGGTCCTAACAGTGGGTTTCATCATTTGATGCTTGCCTTAGGAATGGATGATGTGCACGGCCCTGCAGATGTCATGAATGGTATACCCTTGAAGGTGGCCACACCCTTGTCATCCGTAAACAGATTCTGCGCCCATGAAAAAGCCAAAATTATATACGGAAAATGGGTAAGAGTCTCTAATGACCACATTTGCTCAAGACTTGACACAACCATTAATAGATACAACTAATGCTGAAACTATTAGCAATTCACGGCTATAGCTCATGATTTGCTGATACATTTCAGATCTAATATCAAGGACATGTGGATGGCAGAATCCCCAAATAAGTTTAAATATTTAACCATGCTACTAATGAACAATTCACATTCACCCGTAAGAATCTCGCATTTCTATAATTTTGTCTTAATAAATAATGAGCAAACTCATTTCTGAAATTAAATCAAGAGTGGAAGGTAATGAACAGTTTGGATATACGGGGGTATGAACTAGAAAGTAATAGCCACAAATTGGCAAGTGTAGAAAAGAGGAAGACATACCGGCGTAATCTTCTCCAGCTGCTTCTTTTTTGGATTTAGAACATCTTCTGGTTTTCCATCGATCCTGTAAAAGATATGAAAAATCGTTTGTAAGATGAAGCAAATACTGGGGAGAAAACAAATTTTGCGCTATTAATAGGGATGGGAGAAAATTTTGCTTATTCAGTATGATTGTTAAGCTGAAATTGGCATGCATTGGTTATTTATACAAGGAACTGAACCATCTTCAGTTCTCATTTTGTATAATCCTTGTTACCTTCAGTTCTAATTTTGTATAATCCTTGTTCCTTTGTCTATGCCCTAAAAAATCAAATAAAAATTTGGCACGTCAAATTATCTTTCAAGCCATATTATACAGGCATGGTTTCAGGACCATATTGGGGTATGCCGAGATTGTCAAACTTCAAGAAACTAAACAGGGTGATGGAGAATATTATCTTAAAATATTTCACTAAATTACGGAACAGGTATTTAGGCAATTTTGTTGTGCTTACCCAGAAAATGAAATGCGCTCTCCAATTTTTGCACCTTCTGGAGGAAGTAAAGGCTCTACATTGGTGTGATCTTCATTTGAAGCACAGAGCACCTAAAGAGATAGGAATTGCAGGCACGAAGACAAACCAATTTCATTGCTTTAGAATTGTTTAAAAGATAAAGTAAAGCAGCCTGTAAAAATTGCACTCCTTAAAAGTCATAATCCTTATTTGAAAACAGTTGGCAAACACATATTTGATGAACATGTCAAAACATTACCAATCCTTCCGACATCACATCCCGTAGCTTTCCGGGTTTAACATTTGTAATCAGTGCAACACGACGATTCTAAACAGCACAGGAACACTTGCTTCAGATTTCAATTATTCAAAAACCAATAAAAATGCATATGAAAGTAGCTCTTTAACTGAGGAAGCAATTATACCGTCAAGTCATCTGGATTACAATATTTTGCCAAACCACTAACCACCTGCCGCAATTTGGCTTCTCCAACATCTAATTCCTCAACCAATAAACTACAGTTCAAGTAAGAGAGTAAAAATTATATTTTCTTATATTGATATACACAACCATACATCAGATCTCAGAAAATTCAGAAGTTAATACTATTTCAATTAAGAGTGCATCAATTTGGCTTTTTGAAGAAAAGAATAATTCAAGAATAGAGCTTGTAAGAATACCTATCAGCAGATGGATGCTTCCATGCTTTGCGAATAAGACCAACCTGAATATTCAGTAAACTGACACTAAGTTCTTTGTCCTTGTCCACTGCTGCAGTTTCAGATGATTTCTTCTTTTCTTGACCAGCCTCCCTGCCTCCCGCAGCCTTCTTTGTCTTTTCTTTGTCAACTGCTTCTGTTTCCACTGATTTCTTTTTCTCTTGAAGAGCCGTATCCCCTTTCTTTAAGTTCTCAAATAACAAAGTAGATATGTCATATTGGGTAAGAATTCTACCAAGATGGACATATATAAGACCACAATGATACTCTCAAACTTTGATCCATGACAAAAATTGGTATAGGTCGAATAATGCGAGGACAGAATAGTTTTACCTTTTATTCAAAAACAAAAAATTGTTCTTTGTATTTTTATTATCAAATAAGATGATTTTTGAACAATTTTTTAATAGGGATCTTTATTAAGAGACCTACAACCATATAACAAGTATGTATAAGATAAATCCAAAAAACAATTACCTTAGCATCTCCGGACTCTAAATTTGAGGCTGCTTCTGACTTTTGTGCGTTATTTGCGCTTTGCGTGGTCCTTTTTGCATTTGAATCCACGGCACTTTTTGCTCCATGCAACTAAAATTTAGAATGAACATAAAAAACTCACTCAAGAAAATGCTTTATAAGTAGACAACTAACTTGCGATTGTTTTTCCCCTCTCTTGGAGGAAGAATTGGAACACAAAATGACAGGGAAGCAAGGGACAAAGGGTTGTTGCCACAGAAGAAACTTTTTGACTGAATGTTTCAAGTTTAAATATTCAAGCAACCTCTAATATCACATTTATTACATTTACTGAAACATATATATTTACTTTATCAATTAAGCCATCTATCTCTATTCACACAAGGAATGCAAAATAGTGCAATAACACTAAGTAATCATGAAATATAACTCACCGGAGGTTCAAATCCAGGCTTCTCTAACGATATCTTTCCAAATAAATCACCCAAAGCTTCCTTGCTCTGTGATATACAATGACAAGACAATTACAAGCACAAGTTAGTTATATTTTCTGTATTTCAAGAAGGATAAAAGGCTATCCAGATCACTTCTCCAGATATGTTTCAATTGGTTAACTGTACAAAATCTGGAAGTGTTCCCACCTGTATGTAGTCCATCCATCTCATCACGTGTGGCAACTTTCCTTGGTCTGAATTTGAAAGGCCCACCTGAGAACAAGTATCCGCATAAAAGACAACATCAATATTCACATAATTGCTTCAAAAAGGATGATAAAGGTCCTTTTATTGACGTTTTATATCCCAAAGTTCCCCTTTTCCTCAACTTAAAGTAAAACTGGAGTTCATTAAGAAGAAAAACAATATAATTAGAGTAAATTAATGGAAGCATTACAGTTGCCCAACATTATTGTTGCTGAACAATTATCTAGCAACACGCAAAAGCATGCAAGTACAAATGAAGACTAACTGTAGAATAAGATAAGAAACGCATACCACAAAAGAATTTACTGCAGAAAACACAATAACATCTGCTTCGGAGGTTCTCAATCCATTGCCCAAAAGCACAGATTTTGTAGCCAACTCTTCATTTAGCTTGATAAGAACATCAAAGCATGCCTTAGAATCAGCAGGAAAACTTTCTGCAAACTCTATCCACTTCATCACCTAAACAAAGTTAATTTCACAGATGAAGGATCAATAGCTCGATACTGACATTGCCAACAAGAGTCAAGCATAAGCAACTCCTATACAGCCCAAGTACAAACTCTTTCTTCATCAAGTGACATTATCTTATTTACAGCAGCAGGGGAAGTCGGCCCACTAATCATCCTAGTCATTCATACAACTATACCAAAATCCAACTCGGCCAATGTTAACTACCACTATTTCAGTTGTCCGGTCCAGATAACAAACAGCATAGAGATAAACAAAATGAAGTTTACCTCATCATTGGAACTCTTTCCTGAAGACTTCAAGATATCAGAGTATAATGTCTTAATATCATTCTCTGCAGCATTGCTCGAAAAATCTTTCTGCATCAATAAATTCTAAATTCAGCAAGTAAAATTTAAATAACATCACCAAATTCAGCACAAGATAACCATTGTCCCCAAAATACCTATATACAGCAGCTATCGTTCATAGAAAAGCACCAAACTTTACATAAATCTATTCAACAGCCAAAAACTCATACGACCCAAGTAAGAATTTTGAAGCAGACGCACTTACTAGGGCCAATTAAATCGTAAGCAAATGTTCATGTTACAATGAATCATTAAAGAAATTATTCAAATAATGCGACTAGTAAACCAACTAATTGAAAGGGGGAAAAAAAAAAGACTTATTATTTTTAATGCTTACATGGTTTAAAGAGAGGTGTTTGCAGAGAGTTGATATAATCAGCTGCTTCCTTGTGAGATTCTTACTGTCGTTTGCGGCCATGGCTTCGATTTCGACCGAGCGAGCTCTCAGTGTCAGTGAGGTTTCTTTCAACGCTTCGTTTTGGGCTTTTACAAGAGATTGGCACCTGACGTGTTATTTTGACAAAACACTGAACAAGTTTAAAATTTAGTTCGGTATCCGAAAGAAAATACGAAAAGACTAAAATGCCCTTAAAAATCATGCTTATGGTGCGTGTACTCAGAGGTACCCCTTTGTGTAAAACCTCAAACGTAGGGATGGCATAGGAATGACAATGCGATGAGGTGGGGGTGGGATGCATACCTCATTTTTTATTTTATTAAAAATTTTTACCTCTATTCTCTATCTTATTTTTTAATAAATTTAGTAGGTTGGGGATGGAAAATCCCCACGTGGGTAATGATTTCCTCATCCCACCCTATTCTCTATTTACTTATTTTATAATATATATAAAAATATGATTTCAGTAAATTAAAAATTAGAGATTTAAAATAAAATTATCACCATATTATAAAGTATTTAAATTTTTTTATAAAATCTCTAAAAATTTAAAACAATATCTTAAAATGATATTAAAAGTGAAAATATTTAAAAAGAGCAGTTTTTTAAAAGAGAATAAAATATAATAATGTTTTAAAGTTGAAAAATATTGTAGGGTTTTTTTTATTCATATTCTATTTATATTACATAAAAATTAAAAAAATGTTAATTGACATTATATTTGATAAAATAAAAATTATTAAATAAGAATTAAAAATATATTTATATATGATGGGAATTGGGGATTGGGGTGGGGGTGGGGTGGGAAGTGCAATACCAAACTCCACCCTGTTAATAATTTGGGGATTACTTTTCTCCCACTCCCCACGTCATTCCTCAAAAATTATTAAAAAAATTTTCCATTTAGAATGGGGTTCCATGGGGCCCCAAACCCGTGGAGGATTTTGTCATCCCTAGCGTTGCATATGAAAAGAACCAAAGATTAAACAAAAATCACAGGAGGAATACATCAAGCCAATTTTGATTTTAATTCTTTTCATACCTTGGCAATGGCTTGACAATAAATAGAAAAATTAACCATAATAGATAAAAAAAATAAAAATTAGAACTTAGGGCTGAAATTAGAACTTTGAACATTACGGAGAGTATCATCATCCTATCATCGACTGGCTCAGTCCACCCATTGGGTTTATATAGCCCAATGGCAGGCATGTTCATACCAAATTGAATTGTGAATTGTGAGCTATTGCCTGATGCATGCGTAGTATTCATTGTTTATAGAGAAAGGAGCCGTAACTAAAGTTTCGGTTATATGGGTTCTCATCTCCTAAATCTCATTATATAATCCTGTTTTTACTCCAATAAAATTTCATCATTTATACCCAAAAAAAAAAGCGAACAAAAAATGAAAGTTTATTTTGGAATTATTATTAAAATGCGCAAAAACGAAAACAGGAATTATAAAATCAGAATGGTCCCAATCAATTTATTCCCAAACAGATTTATTTATTTGCCAATTGTAACTTGGCGTTGACCCAAATGAAGAGGCCAGTAAAAAGACAAAAGGCCCATCAAGGCCCTGTCGTTTTACTGTCCGTCTTTATTTGAGCCTGGGAAGAAACAAATAGATAAATGGAACAACCATTTGACTCTGCTCCTTGTTTCAACTTTCCATGGCGTGGGATTCTCTTCAGAAATTTGCATCGAAAACTGACCCTTAATATGAATTAAGTGGATGGAGACAAATACGTATAAGCATTAATGCTTATACGTATTTGTCATGTAGTATTATTGTGTTTGCAGTACAAAAATTTGTGCCGTAAATGAGTCCGGGCTTCAAAGCCTGAACTCAATTTAATCCGAGCTTACAAATTTGCGTCGGGTTCAATTCATTTACACCAACCGTCAAAACATATGCAGGGGATGCGATAAATGCAAGGAAACACAGAAGAGAAGTTTCTGAAACACGCAAGAGCAACGGTGAGTGACCTTGGGTTAAAACTTAAAAGAGTGTGCTGGGATTAATGGCATCAAATTCAAATTCAATAAATGATGCATTCAAGAAAATTGCAGAGTTGGGGGCGGGGGGGACCCCTTTTGGGTTCTGTTGAATGGAATTTAAAAGCAGAAGCTTAAAAGCAAAAGGGTCATGATTCATGAGTCCCTCTCACCCTGCAACTGGCAACACACACACACACACCAGTTACCTCCTTTTACTTTATTGCATTGCACTACCCACCATGACCATCTCCACCAACTTACCTTTATTGCTTCCAAATGCCTAAAGCCTAATGCTACTGCCTCTCCCCTCCTCTCTCTCTCTCTCTGTTCGTGACTTTTATTTGCCCATCATGCATTCTCAATAAAGACCATATTTTTCAATTTAAGTCATTATGGATAACCTAGATGTTTCCATTAAGAGATGTTGATAACATGTTAATAATCAAAGTCTCATTGCAACAATAATTCTACTTGGTATTCAACTAATAATCAAAGACCCATTGCAACAATAATTCCACTTGATATTCAACTAATACTCAAAGTCTCATTGCAACAATAATTCTACTTGATATTCAACAGCAATTCTTCATCAAAATCAAGTATAGTCAATGTGGGGTAAGTAAATTCAGGTACATTGCACATATAATTTGACCATAATGTAAAAGAAATTTAAGTTTCTTTACATGTATAAGTGGAAAGTAAATAAACATTTCAAAATAAATTTGATCTCGTCCAAATAATGATTATAACAAAAAAAATTTAAGTAAATCTTAATAAATTGTTAATCTTAGGGAATAGTGATACACGAGATAATTTTAAAATTAAGGAGAGCACCAAAAGAAGATTAGTGGAGATTAGCTAAGTTAAAAATGTCACATTAGTAATTACCTGCAAGTACAAGCCCTATTCCAAAGTTTGTACCCGAGTCACATTCCAAGGCGAGCCCAAAGAGGATCATGCGACATGTGCAATCCACCTCAAACAAATTACGAACAACACGTGTATACCACGTAGGATCACCATCCACCTCACGCAACGCTCCACGTGTCCACAATCTCATAAATAGCCACCCAGTCGGGCAGTCCCCACCCACTAAACCGTGGCCCACGTTCTTTCCCGTTAAATGAAAAACATTAACTTTAACAACAACCTATCTCCCTCTCTCATCAAACACCTACCAAGACACCACCCACCGTCACACTCTCTCTCTCTCTCTCTACCCCTATAAACTTCCGGCCACACTCACCGGAAACCTAAACTTTCAGTTGACCAAGTAAACTTTCCGGCGAGGCTTGAAACCCATGAAATGGCAAACCTTTTTCCACTTCCTTCCCGTTTCAGCTAAAGTTTTTGGCTCTCAAAGTCTTCTTTCACCTCCAAATTTAGCCGTCACAGTGTCTATTTTGGTTGTTTAAGCTGCAGCTTCACATGGGTTTTTAGTATTTCTTGGTTCTGTTGTTTCAGTTTGTTGGAAAGTACACAATGGGAGCAATGTTGAAGATGAAAGCTTCTGTTTTCAGTTTGCTTACATTTCTTGTTTTGGCTCCGGCTTTAACAAGATCTCTGAACCCATCACTGAACGACGACGTTTTGGGGCTGATAGTGTTCAAGGCAGACATCCAAGATCCCAATGGAAAGCTCTCTTCTTGGAGTGAAGATGATGACACTCCTTGCAACTGGTTTGGTGTCAAATGCAGCCCAAGATCCAACCGGGTCATTGAGCTCACTCTAAATGGCTTATCCCTTACGGGTAGGATCGGCCGTGGCCTTCTGCAGCTTCAGCTTCTGAGGAAGCTCTCTCTTTCAAGTAACAATCTTACTGGAAGCATCAGTCCAAATCTTGCTAAGCTTCAAAATTTAAGAGTCGTTGATTTGAGTGGCAATAGTCTATCTGGGTCAATACCAGATGAGTTTTTTAAGCAATGTGGGTCGTTGAGAGTTATATCTTTAGCTAAAAATAGGTTTTCTGGGAAGATACCCAGTAGTTTGAGTTTGTGTTCAACTCTCGCTACAATTAACTTGTCATCTAATAGGTTTTCATCGCCTTTACCTTTGGGGATTTGGGGTTTGAGTGCACTAAGAACACTGGATTTATCAGATAATTTATTAGAAGGTGAGATTCCAAAAGGAGTTGAAAGCTTGAAAAATTTAAGGGTGATTAACGTGAGTAAGAATAGGTTTTCTGGGTCGATTCCGGATGGGATTGGGAGCTGTTCGTTGTTGAGGACTATAGATTTTAGTGAGAATTCATTTTCTGGGAATCTTCCTGAAACAATGCAGAAGCTTAGCTTGTGTAATTTTATGAACTTGAGGAAGAATTTATTTTCCGGTGAGGTTCCAAAATGGATTGGAGAATTGGAGAGTCTGGAGACATTGGATCTTTCAGGAAATAAATTTTCTGGTGCTGTGCCTATTTCGATTGGGAATCTTCAGCGGCTGAAAGTGTTAAATTTTTCAGCAAATAGATTAACTGGAAGCTTGCCTGATTCTGTGGCGAATTGTATGAACCTTGTGGCCTTAGATTTTAGCCAGAACTCGATGAACGGTGATCTACCTCAATGGATTTTTAGCTCAGGTTTGAACAAAGTTTCTTTTGCAGAGAATAAAATTAGGGAAGGGATGAATGGTCCTTTTGCTTCTTCTGGGAACTCATTTGAAAGTCTACAATTCTTGGATTTATCACATAATGAGTTTTCTGGTGAAATTCCTGCAACCATCGGGGCTTTAAGCAGCTTGCAATTGTTGAATCTCTCAAGGAACTCACTTTTAGGTCCTATTCCAGTGGCTATTGGGGATTTGAAGGCACTGAATGTTCTCGACTTGAGCGAGAATTGGCTAAATGGAAGCATTCCTCCGGAAATTGGTGGAGCATATTCTCTGAAGGAACTGAGGCTGGAAGGAACTTCCTAGCGGGGAAAATTCCAACTTCAATTGAGAACTGTTCTTCGCTTGTGTCTCTGTAAGTTTTTTTTACCCTGCCTTGTATTTAGGTTATGGTTTCTTGTTTCCTTTGGTTTTGATAATCAATTTGTAAATAAGAATGTGAGCCGTTGTTGAGTGGCAAACAGTTCAATGGTCAGAGTCATATGTCCTTGCATTCTTTGTTAGTGAAGCAGCTAGTATGTTTTGTTCTATTAACATTCTTCTCTTTTCTTGTTCCTTATTCCTCTTTTTGGTTGGATTTTGTAGTATACTGTCAAAGAACAACCTGACTGGCCCAATCCCTATTGCAATAGCAAAACTTACAAACCTACAAAATGTCGACTTGTCTTTTAATTCCCTTACCGGAGGCTTACCGAAGCAGTTGGTAAATCTTGTCCACCTATCATCATTCAACATTTCACACAACCATCTACAAGGTGAACTGCCTGCTGGTGGTTTTTTCAACACCATATCGCCTTCCTCTGTGTTGGGTAACCCATCGCTTTGTGGTTCTGCTGTTAATAAGTCTTGCCCTGCAGTCCTTCCCAAACCTATTGTCCTTAATCCAAACTCCTCCTCTGACTCCACAACCAGTTCGGTAGCTCCAAATCCTCGCCACAAAAGAATCATCCTGAGCATATCTGCTATCATTGCCATAGGTGCGGCTGCTGTCATTGTCATTGGTGTGATTGCTATCACTGTTCTCAATCTCCGTGTTCGTTCATCAACATCTCGATCTGCAGCAGCCCTCACATTATCTGCTGGGGATGACTTCAGCCGATCCCCCACCACAGATGCCAACTCTGGCAAGCTTGTCATGTTTTCAGGGGATCCTGATTTCAGCACTGGAACACATGCCCTGTTGAACAAGGACTGTGAGCTTGGGCGCGGTGGGTTCGGAGCTGTCTATCGGACAGTTTTGCGAGATGGCCGTCCAGTTGCAATAAAAAAGCTAACCGTCTCTAGTCTTGTTAAATCCCAAGAGGATTTTGAAAGGGAAGTTAAGAAACTGGGAAAAGTCAGGCACCCTAATCTTGTGACCCTTGAAGGTTATTACTGGACTCAGTCATTACAGCTCCTCATATACGAATTTGTCTCTGGTGGAAGTTTGCATAAGCATCTGCATGAAGGATCTGGTGGAAATTTTCTTTCATGGAATGAAAGGTTCAATGTGATTCAGGGGACAGCAAAAAGTCTGGCTCACTTGCACCAATCAAACATTATTCACTACAACATAAAATCAAGCAATGTCTTGATAGATGGCTCAGGTGAACCTAAAGTGGGAGACTATGGCTTAGCAAGGTTGTTGCCAATGTTGGACCGTTATGTCTTAAGCAGCAAGATCCAGAGTGCCCTTGGGTACATGGCACCAGAGTTTGCCTGCAGAACAGTGAAGATCACTGACAAATGTGATGTGTATGGCTTTGGCGTTTTAGTTCTGGAGGTTGTTACTGGGAAGAGGCCCGTTGAGTACATGGAAGATGATGTGGTGGTTCTCTGTGACATGGTTAGAGGAGCATTGGAAGAAGGCAGAGTGGAGGAATGTGTCGATGAGAAGTTGCAAGGGAAGTTCCCGTCAGAGGAGGTGATTCCAGTTATGAAATTAGGCTTGATTTGCACATCACAAGTGCCCTCAAATCGTCCGGACATGGAAGAAGTAGTTAACATATTGGAATTGATCAGATGCCCTTCTGAAGGCCAGGAGGAATTGATATGAAGCTCCACTTATTATTTTCAGTTAAGAGAAGGGTTTTATAATGGCTTGTCCGGCGAAAAGGAATCCGGTTTTGTTCGTTAGCTTAGAGAGAAGAATACTGATTGTTGTAATATTTTTGCCTTCTTGTATCATTTCTTCTTGTTTGTTTCCGATTTTTATGTTGCAAGTTCTTCTCGGTTTTATAGTTAGATTACCGGATTCCTTTTCACCGGGTTCCAATTTGGGACCCTTTATGATACTACTACCCTGCTTACAAATCTCCAGTCTTCTTCCATTGTTATCCTCATTATTTTATCAGCTTATTGTAGCATTAACTTCTGATAGAAGGCAAACCGAGTAGGGCAAATAAACTTAAATCTCCGTGGAATGGTTCTTGGTTTGTACTTTGTACAATGAGGTCACGTTGATCAATTTTTTCTTTTGCACTTCTTTGTAGGGGGCAAATTTGACTTCTTAACTCATCTTGATAAACTAGAGAGAACAATTGTCCCATTTATCAAAATCATGTGTTCCCAATGATAGTTATGGTGAGGGCATTAAAATACTTGAATTTACAAGTCAAAGCAGACTCAATTGCGTGAGGACTCACAAAGATTCTTACACCCACTTCCAAGCAAGCAATATTTATTTCTCAATAGAATAATGGAAAGTGGTTAGCAAACAGTGGGGAAAAGGGAAAAGTACAAGATAAGGAAATAAATAAAGAGCTAGCGAATGGCTCATGCATATCATAAAGATAATGTTTGTGTAGTTATGGAGTTAGAATATTACACAACATGATGTTGTCGGAATAGAAGCACTTTTTTTATGGATGTAGCCGTGTCTTTAGTTCTAATAATCTACTTTTCTTAAATGCATTGTTTGTTTCTCTCATTTAAACTTGTCTTGTGTGTTGCCCATTCCAATGGGTTACAGAGATTAATCCCAATTTAAACAATGCTAATATGGACAAGTGCCTCGCTAATTGAACGTTAAATTACCATCCTTCTTACACATAAGAAAGTTTAGCGAGTGTTTTAATTGGAGAAGATCTTGTTTTAAAGATTTGGAAGCAAACTAGAGTTGTCGTGTACTAGAGGGAGAAAGATTCAAGTCCTCTTGTATGTATATTAATGGGGAAATGATTCTCTTTCAGAAATTTGTGAGCCCAAATTTAATATGATCTTCCAATAAATCAGTCTCGACATATTTTTAGCACCTGTTTGATATAATTTATTTAATAATTATAAATAATTATATAATTCCATAAGGTTTTAC
Organism: Citrus trifoliata; assembly: GCA_018350135.1. Lineage (NCBI taxonomy): Eukaryota > Viridiplantae > Streptophyta > Magnoliopsida > Sapindales > Rutaceae > Citrus > Citrus trifoliata. Next base: position 19,944,695 of record CM031387.1, read on the forward strand.
AAACAAATTTATTTTTGTTTAGTAATGTTTTTAAGTAGAGCTTTTGAAGATTAAGTAAATTATTTTGTCTCTACTAATAAAAGATCAAATTTTAGGCTTTAAAAAAAAGTTGAAAACCTTTTTTAAAATATCTAAAATATCATTTACTTATTGCATAATCTTATTTTATTATTTTCATAATATAATTTTAAATAACTTCCCTATTAAAGTAGTTTTAAAATTTTTAATAACAATTCTCAATGATAACTAAACAATTCAAATTATTTTAGTGAAATCTCTACTAGTAACAGCTCTAATTAAATAAGGTTATTGAAAGGTTATACGAAACATAGCCTAATTTTGAATCTTTTGGAAGTAAAGGTTGGAAATTTATTTCATTCTTTTAATAATATAAATTTTTAAAAAAAATTATCTATTAAAGAATTTTATAATTTTTAATAAAAACTCTCATTGATAATCAAACAGTTAAAATTTTTTAAGTAAAAGCTCTACTCACATAAATTTTACCTAAATAAACTCTATTTAAAAAGTTAGAGGATCTTTTTGGTATGACTAAACTAATGGGTATAAGTGCTTATTTAATCCAAAAGATTTTTTTCAAAATTTTTATTATTGTTTGAATTTTATTTTGAGTAGAGCTTATAAAAATTAACTAAACTATTTTACCTCTATTAACAAAACTCAAATTTTAGATTTTTGAGAGTAGAAATTATTAAAAAAATTTAAGAAGTTGAACCATCTAAAACATCAATTATTTATTTTGCATTCTTATTTTATTCATTTCATAACATAACTTTAAAAGTGTATCTCTTAATGTAATTTTATAATTTTTTTAATAAAAATTTTCATTAACAATTAAAAAATTATTTTTTAAGTAAAAACTCCACTTATAAAAATTTTCCTTAAATAAACTTTATTTAAAAAGATAAACCCAATGAAACCTTAATAGAAATTTATATTATTAACTTTGTAATGTAAAGGGCAAAAAAATTACCCATATGACATGTGGTTGTTATGTCATTTTCCTAAAATGTCGTTAAATAAATGAAAATTAGCTTGTGGGTAAACCAATCTAGAAGTCCTCCAATCAAATGTACCCTGCAGTCTGTGGAAATCTTAGTCAAAGATTTTTGAGTTTTAAATTTGGAGAAGCATGTGGCATGGGTTGCAAAGAATGAGTTGTCTCAAGTGCAATTTTTTTATTTTTTTTAATAATAGAGAGGGGTGTTTGGCCCAAGAAAACCTAATAATAAATTAGTTTACTTTGTCATCATCATCAACAATCACATGGGTCCTTAATAATCTTCATTTTGTTTCGAGAGAAGGGAATATACAACTCCTCTTTGATTACTGGAATTGACAGAAAGAAAATACCTAACTTTTTTGTATTGTTTCAACTTAATCTTTAATTTATAAATCAAACGTGAACCCAAGATGCACGGCAGGCACATTGCCCTATACAAAAAGACCAGGGTCCCATTGCAGACAAATGCAGTGGAGACGCTTTGGTCAATCAAATTTTAAAACTTTAATTCCTTGCGAGAGAGCATTCTTCTGCAGTATTTGAAAAGAATAGATATTATGTAAAAGAAAAGAAAGCCAGCATTATGTCCAGTTAAAATATATATATATATGGCAACCTTAAGTTACGTTTTGCGTAACATACGGTTTGGTAAATCTTGAACATTCAATGTGCCTAAATATAATTTAACGGACGACATTAAATTTATCGAAAAGTAGTAATAAGTGACACACCGACTGAATTGGTTGTTTCAAGGGATGGACTACCTGTCATTGACTTTCTCTTACGAATTCAAGTAGTAGAATTTAACCAACGAAGAACTTAACTTTGAAATCAACGAGGAAGGTCCGTTCATCGGAGATGAGGTAGAGATGGCGACATCACAAGCAGCATCGATTTGTTGAAACTCAACGAGACACTGATTCACTGCCACGTAGTTACATAATTCGTTCTTGTGATTAAATCTATAAACAAGTTCTGCCACCTAAATTTGCAAGTTCATCCGCATCAAAAGACCCTTGGCTCGTAGAAAATTAGATGGCTGATTTTGAGGAGGATGGTCTTGGAGGAGATGAAGCTCCTCTTGCGTAACGTTTTGGGTCTTCTTCTTAAATTTTTTTTTTCAGACAATTGCAAATATTTGTAATTCATTTCTTTCACTAAGATCCACTAGAAAGTGCTCCGATCTCCAATACCCGCTTCTTCAGGGAGATCTTTCACTTAACCAATCACAGCAAAATGTCTCTATTTAAAGTTCAGGAAAGGTACAACCGCTCAAGAAAACATTAAACATAACCAACCACAGGATAACCCAGTTTTCAATTAATGTTTAAAATTCAACAAAGATAAGAAAATATGATGCACTCTTTCAGGAATTGCACCCCTTTTCAATCAATCTTTTGTCCATGCATAGTTCAACCTGAATATGTTATTCAACACATAAAAGCTTCCTTAAGGTGTTGGCATCAAATGGAATATTTGGCTGAAGTTGAGAGGGTGCTGTTCATCGGTAAGTTGATTACAGAAGACAAAACAAGCATGCCGCAAGCGGGACCAGAGGGCTGGTAATCGACGGTGGTGAAGGAGTGCTGACACTGTTGGGAGGGAAGGCTAGTGAGCTTAGCAGCGAGATTTTACGAGCCTACGCCTGCCTCTCTTTTCAAAATTTGCATTTGGTCTAAACTTGCATCAACATGAGAGAGAGAGAGAGAGAGAGATGGGGGGAGGGAGAGAGGCATCTTCTTAATTTATTATTTAGAATTTAATTGCGAAACGACATCATTTTTCATTTTCCAACCGGCTATAGAAAGTACTTTTTTGATTGACTCTTTTGGCGATCGGTCTCCAACCGTTTCAGTCGGTTACAATTTCATTAATGTTACGTACACGTGATATATTTTTATTGGTTGACAAGTTAAATCACGGGTTGTATCTTACACAAAACGTAACTTAGGGGGATATATATATATATATATCAGCACTTTAACATGCTGTTCTATCATTTTCAATTTTTCTTTTTCTTTTCCCCAAATTTTGAATATGATTTGAGTTGCCTTATTGAGAGGCAAAATGCATACTCGAGAGAATTTGATATGGCAGTGGTGCCTTGGTAGTGGGCGGAGGTACAAAGTAGATTCCAACAGATACCCGCTTACATTTGTTTATGAATTTTTTTTTATTACATGAGATTATTACTCATATTACAACTTATATTACATGAGAATATAACTGATATTTACAAATAAGACTATTACTGAGCCCAACTTACATCAATGCTAATGGAGGTCTGGCCAGATTTTAACCCTCACAAATATTTAAGGAATGTTTACTCCTCACTCTTGGGTAAAGAAGAAGATTACCTTCACTCAATTTTTAATTGAGGAAAGAAATACCTCCACAATACTTTTGTGGGAGTTCAAACTACTGCCCTCCAACAGCAGTCCTGACCACTTGGCCAAAGGCTGAGTGGCTACATTTGTGTTATGAAAATTGTGTATGCATTTGTAGGATTGTTGTATATTTTTCAAGAGGATTTCGGGGAATCATTTACGGATGTCATTTCCTCTTAAGACTGATGGGGACTTACAATAAGATTTAGGTATTCGACTTAAAAGAATAATTTTTTAAGTAGTGTGACTTATCTCTTTATAAACTAAAATATCTTCCTTTTATTTGTCAATGTAAGATACAACTCAACAACCCCCCCCCTCCCCCGACGAAACCACCATTGGACCGGCCACTGGATTCCAATCCTTTCGGCCGTCACACTGAATTGTTCTACCACTATATTTTGATTATTAAGATCTAACTCTGATACCACTTGTTGGAGGGACTTAATATAAAATTTCTAGGTATCAAACCAAAAAAACTAGCTTTTAAGATGGTATGATCTAACTCCTTATAAAGCAAAGTATCTCTTTTTTACTAACAAATATGGGACACAACTCAACAAAAACTGTCTTTTTGAATCCTCCGGGAGAATTTGAGTAACTCTACTATTTCACATCTTTGAAATGCCAAACCTGCACTGTTAATTCCCGAAATGTTAAACCAGCAGTGTGAGCCTATGCAGAAATTGCAGCCTGACTATAATTCATCCAAGAAAATTCACATCGACGATAAGCTAAGCTGCATCCATGTAAATGTAATCGTAGCAAAATTGAATAATCATCCCAGGAGAAAGCTATTAAACTGGAGTCAAACGTATGACTGACTCCATATCTCACAATAAGGAATACAATAGAAGATTAGTCGGAAAAAGCATGTGGGAACTAGAAAATAAATTGAACTGTAAACTTTTTTGAAAGATAGTAGAAAGAGCAAACCAGTTTTACAGTTTGATTGATCGAATTAAAAACTTGCTTTAACATCATTGCAATATGATGAAAATTTAACAGTCGTTTTCTCTTTTTGTCCCCTTTTCTTCCTACTTTGCTTTGTAAATCTACATTTTTTTTCCCGTTAATCTGCTGTTTGCTTTACTCTTCCAAGGCAATGGAAGAGCTTTTAACTATTCTTAATCTAATCATCCCAGTCATTTTCCCAGCCATCTTTATCAGACCTTGAAGTTGGGCCATTTGTGGATCCATTTTCCGGTTGATGTTTACTCAATGACTTCACTGCCTCTGTCTCATCCCATTTATCACGCCAATCTTGATCCCACACTTCCAATGTTTCCACATGGTCAGCCGCAAGGGATTCTGGCTTCGCCATTTCAAGGTCCTGATACAGCACTCCATCAACCTGCCGCTTGCTTTTCCTGGACTTGCAGCAAGCCCATGTCACTCCAGCTATCAGAACTGTTAGAAATAGTAAGTATGCTCCATAGACAGGAGTTCCATGGGTGGCATACAATGAAAAATGCTTAAAAACATCGCTGTTTGATACCAAGCCCATGAAAAATACACATTCCCCATCTCCAGCATTTAATACTATCAATGGTCTTCCACCAATACTGGTCGAGATATTAATCTGAAACAACAGCAATGTAACTTAAACTGATCAAAAGTATAGCTTTGGAAGCAAAGTTCAGGTTCTTGAAAGGATCAGTTGGCTAACTATTTTTATTTTATTCAACTTGAAATCATTTTTCTGACCACACAGTCTGTTTTTATATTCACACACTTTTTGCTCCATAAAAGAATCAGTTTCAGAGTATGTCACCACAAAAATGAAGTGTCCAATTCCCCACACCCCCCCCCCCCCCCCCCCCCAAAAAAAAAAAAAAGAGTATGGTGCAGAAGAATAAACAGCAGAGAGGCTCAGGAACAAAACCTTTTTGGTTCCTTGTTTGGGAATTTCTATATCTAACAATGAAGTCTTAGGATGTGAAATTGTAACATTGAGTTTCAGAGGGCTCTGTCCATCATTCTTGACAAATAGAAATGCTTCTCCCGGATCTACACAGGAAAAGATAGTTAAGTACTTTCCTCTAGAAAGCTAAGAATCAAATTGAAATGCTACCTCAGAATTTAGATGAAAACTAATATATCATTACATATTTGCTTCATTGTTAGCAAGCAAGTAGAAAACAAGAGGAACATCAGTAGTGGCTCAGGCATAGCTTTAGAAAACCCAAGTTGACTTATATACAATTATAATACTTAAAATCAAAGAGAACAAACACCAATTTTCCAGAGCATAACTGCCATAGAACACAGCAATGGAAAGCAGGTTCTCATTGATCATCTTATTTCATTATGAGAGCCTTGAAGTCACACCAATGGATACCTAAGCTGTCATAGGTCCCAACATATATACTACTTTGATCTTTGGTTTATACACATGCAGTGTTTATCCAAAGTCCTGAATCCTGATTGTCCCAAGTTATACTAGAACAATATTCTCATACAAAACTGCAAAAGACACACTGCGACGCCCATTCATATTGGAGAAGCCCATGATCCTTGTATGAAGAACCACACCGCATATTTTTACATCAGGCAGTCCCATAGGTACATGAATACATGATCAATACAACTAGCTCGCGCACACACACACAAACTCATTCATACATCAAATTTTGTCCAATTAATAAGTGCTTCCATCACAAAAATGAAATAATGAAAGCATACACTCGACATTATATTATTCCAATTAAGGAATCCATTGCCCCAAAAAAACGCTCATTTAAAACAAAAAGCATCCCATGAGAAACACTTGATGAGCACAAAGAAGACAATCCACCAAAACATTTAACTTACCAGTTGGTGAGATTTGAAGGCAACCAGTCAAGTTCCGGCGGTCGTGGCATCGACTAAGACACTTGTTCTCATCAACCCAGCCATAACTTGGTGCTGGCGCCGGTGAAACGTTTGGTGGCTCAGAAATCTACAATCACACACAAGAGACACAACAAATATAAGTTATGTAACAAAACAACCTTTCAGTTTTAATCAAAACACAAGCTCTTTTTAACAACAAATGAACAAAACATATAAAACATGTTGTCAATACACCATACGATATACCTCTGAAGATCCAAGTGTTGCTAGTTTTCGAACCGGATGTGCTGCTGACACATATAGAACAAGTGTTATTAGAACGAAGAAAGATGGTGCAAGATTTGAATTTGGGTTCATTTTTGTGAAGAAAATTGCAAATGTTCAAGTGGGTTCGATTAGTTTCATGAAAATAAGAAGTCAAAGCCATGAATTGTTCAAGTCAATGTAAAAGTCTATGCAACTTCTTCCTCTTCTTCCTTGTAACGTCCGTTCTTTTTTTTTTTTTTGGTTTTTTTCCCATTCGTTACTTTCTAATTGGAGACTTGGACACGTGGCAAAGAAGGAGCAGTAAGCGTATGCCCATGTTTATTTTAGCATTATATTTGTATTTAGTAAAACTTCGAAGTAAACAATGAAGATTACTGATGACAAATGAAAATAATCCAATTAAGGTGGGCCACGTAGCTGGATCCATGAATGTATTATATATATCCTACTGAAATCCAGAAAAGATACTAACATTTCAACAAAACTCTAAAAATAAAGCAATTTACAAATAATTTTGTAAATTTAAAATCTCAATTTTCATAGATTTACAAAAGTATTAAACTTGTGATTTCTATAATAAGAAAAGAAGAGAAAATTTACGCAGTCGTCTTTTCGTGATTTTAGTGAAGTGTTCCAAATGTTTTCTATAAAAACAAAATAATTTCACTAATCTCATAACTTTTTTTTCACCTCACATCTCTTAATCAAATATATAAACCTTTAATCATCCTTAGGTGCGGACGCCTGCATTTTTTTTTTAATACGGACACACTTTTAAACCGTACAGTTTAAAAAAGTTAGTTATTAAATGAACTGTAAAACTATGTAGTTTTAAAGAGTTAAAAACTAACTCTCTTAAATTCTGTAATTTTAAAGTGCGTCCGTATGAAAAATAAATAAAGGCACTCGCATTAGAAAATAACTATATAAACTTTTATTAAAGCAATGTTTGTAGAGGAGGTGAAGAAGAAGAACAAAAAATTTAGAACAAAAGTTCATTTATAATATTTTTGTTGAGGTTTTTTTTATAAAACATTAAGCGAAAAAGCAAAAATTATATAAATACAATAAGCCTTCAATAAATTAATAGCATTAGGATTGTCAAGAATTTATTAATTCAACAAATATTAACATATTGATAAATTAATAAATTATTAATTTATAAAGAAGGTTATTACTTTTAGAAATCATGATCACATTTATAGTATTTATATACCTTGATTTAAGTAACATTTTTTTTTCTGAAATCTATCTGAATTTGACTGAAATATCTAAATATAAATCTATGAATAATATTTTTGTTTTTTATTATTTAATATCTAAATATAAGTGGATCCAATTACATTGCAACAGTTGCAAGGTACCACCTTATTTTGTTTTTTATGGTTTCAATTCTTGATTATTGGATTTAATGAAACATATATTTAAGGGTAGATATTTGTTTATTTAAATATTCACATTATGGTCCCTCTTATTTGTCAAAAACGCAAAAGAGTTAAAGAATTAAAACTTTTAGCACATAAGTCCAAATTGTTTAAAATTTTTATGTTGTTTAATTAGTAGTGAGTCTTAAAAAATAAATTTTATTTTAATATTATATATTTTTATTTAAAAATTAATTTTTAATATCATTTATTTATTAAAAATATTATTTATTCTCATTTCATTTAATATTATTTAGTTACAGGCTTATTGTTGTATTTAATATTTCAAAAAATTAAAATTTTAAATAAAATAAAATAATCAGTAGTGAGCATTAAAAAATAAATATAATTTTTAATATTAATTATTTTTTTATTTAATATTATTTATAGTATTTATTTCGTTTATTTAATGTTATTTAGTTATAGACTTATTATTATATTTATTCTTTAAAAAACTAAATAATATTAAATAAAATAAATAATCAGTTGTGAGTTAAAAAAAATAAGTTTTAATTAATAAAATTTATTTGATTCAAAATGATAATTTTTAATATTATTTATTTTATTAAAAATAAATATTTTAAATATTATTTATTTGATTTTATTTAACGTTATATAGTCATAGGCTTATTATTATATTTATTCTGTCATGAAACTAAATAATGTTAAATAAAATGAAATAATTAGCAATGAGTCTCAAAAAATTAATATTATTTTTAATAATTTTTATTTTATTTTATTTAATATTATTTAGTCATAGATTATTATATTTATTTTTCAAAATTAAATAATATTAAATAAAATAGAATAAGCAATTGTGAGTCCTAAAAAATAAATATTATTTTTACTATTATTTATTTTATTTAAAAGAAAATATTTTTAATATTTTTATTTTATTAAAAATATTAGTTAACATTATATAGTCATAGGCTTATTGTTATATTTTTTTCTTTTAGAAGTTAAATAATATTAAATGAAATAAAATTATATTTTAATAGATCACAAGCTAAATCACATAAACTTATAAATAAATTATAAATAAATAATAAATAATATTAAATAAAATAAAATTACATTTTAAAAAGCTACTTGCCAAAACATATAACGTTATAAATAAATTATAAATAAAAAGAAAGAGAAGGGGGTTAAATGAAATTTGACAATACAAAAGACAAAAATGGGTGGCAGCGTGCAACTGTTGCAACATAGGCGGACCCATATAAGTGGTGGTGTATTGTCTGTTTTTATATAAATGAAAAAATTTTAAACAAGATTGGTTGACATTTATATTCATATAAGTCAAATTGAGAAAAAAAATTAACTTTTAAAGTTTAGGAAATAAATTTATTTTTTCTCTTCAAAAGTAAATTTTTAAAAATTAAACATAAATTACAAAAAACGACGAGCAAATTTAAAAAAGGTTTGAAATTAATAAAATTTCAAATTTTAAACGTTTATAATAAACAACCCCTAACTACTTATTATATTTTATTTGAAATTTTGAATAGTAGTTAGTTGTTTTGCGTCTGTAGTAATTAGATTACTGTAAAATTTTATTTTTCTACCTTAAAGATGACATATAAAATTTGTCTCGTACTTGTTGAAAAATAATGATATAGACTAAAATTTCGCATTACAAAAAGAGTTAGAGATGAAATCCAATTCAAAATTAATTTTAAAAAGCAACAAATAATTTTGAAAACATATTTACAAAATTTACATAACATATTATATAGATTTATTTTTAATATAAGTAATTATTAATTAATATAATAAGTAGATTCTATAGGAAAATAGGATTTTAAAAAAATTATTGTCTTACAAATTTATGAAATTATTAATTTATTATAATGACCATAATTTAGGACTGATAAAAATTATTATTTAATTAATATTATTATTTTATTAAACATTAATTTATTGAACATATACATAACTTTCAAAATTTGGCAATTTTCATAGTAAAAAAAAAAAACTGTAAAATTTTGATAACTCGCTTGATGACTGATGACTAAACTCCAAAGCATAGGATTGATTTTGTGGTACCCAGAAACTAAGCGTACGCACAAAGCAAAAGGTGCGAGGGCCCACACCTGATTCCTCGTCCTTGAATTTCCAAATAGCATTTGGTCCAATTGTCATTCTCTATCCAATTCAAAACGACACCGTTCCATTCTTAAAACCACAGAAACTCTTCGGCCTTTCCGACTTTCCGTTCCATCTACGCCGTCGTTTTCTCTCTTCTGTGTGTTTCATCCCCAAATGTTAAAACCCTAAAAATATCCACTCTCACCTAGAAATTCCCCAAATTAACCTCTCAAATCCGATTAATTCATCAATGTCGTCTGACGAAATCGCGCTAAACGGTCTGAATACTCAGCTCGTCTTTCAAGACGACCCCTTGCGGTCGTTCAATTGCCAGCAGCACCGGGTCGGAGATCCGGGTCCCAAGACTCGAGAACTCACCGGGTTCATCGACGACAAGATGTTCTCCGTCGACCGCGACCGCTATTTTCGACCTCAACCGACGATGTTCACCGAACACCACCCTGAACGTCGCGATCCACCGCAGGCTCGTGAATGGAGCGGAAACGCCACTTCACCCAGCACCGACGAGTCGGACGGCGAAGACGATGATGTTGACGACGATGAAGACGATGATGACGTCGATGAAGCTGAAAAAAATAACAACCACAATAGTAATAGCAATGTTACGAATTGTAATAATAACAATAATAGTACGAACTGTGGTATTTTGACAGCAGGGGTTGAAAAAATGGGAAATGGGAAAGCGAAGAATCAACAGAATTTTGGTAATTAAATGCAAAGTGTTATTTTTTGGTTGTTTGACTGTGGAAAGTCTGTATTTTTTTCTTGGTTATATAGGTTTAATTTTTTAATATCGTTGTTTTATTCTTAAAAGGAAAGATTGGTAATGCCGGGCAAAATGTTAACAATGGTGCAATTGTTACGGTGGCGGAAGCAGATAGTGACGTGTATTACTCCCAGTATTTGCAGCAGGGGACTGAAGGTTCATCTGGGTCTGGGCAGAAAGAGTGTGTTGCAGTGGATAATGGGTGTGGTATTAGTGGGTCCGGGGACTCGCTAAGGGCAATTTTGTCTGATCCTGTCACGTAAGACCTTGTTGATTTTTATTTTAAATTTATACAATTCGTGTGTATTTGTTTTAGTTTTGATTGCTGGTTGAGATACATTGGGGTTGGAGAATTCTAATCATTTGATCAATTTGGTTAATGATCTTCACAACCACTTGTAATTTGTTTATTTTGCGAAACTAAAGATGCTGTCTTGACTTAGTGGTTTTAGATGTTAGTTTTTTGTTACTGAGATGACTTTCCAATGTGGCATGGCTATGTTGATCAACATTGTTTTTCAGCTCGCATTAGGAGCTTATCATGGAGGATATAATCTGAAAATGTTGGCTCTTATGTGACTGGGAATTAGCTTTCTATTGCTGAAACAATTTTATTTTGTGGTTTTTTCTTTCTTAATATTTTTTTTATTTAATAAGTATTTCCTGACATTATTAGTATTTTTTCATCTATCTTGCTTTTTCAAAATTCAGGGGAAATCTCATGGATGATGCAATGATATTACCTTGTGGACATTCTTTTGGAACTGCTGGAGTGCAGCATGTTATTAGAATGGTGAGTTCTCAGTAAATGTATTCTTCCTTGCACATGCGGGCAAAACTCTGTCAATTATAACAGTTATGATCACAGCAAATTCAATACACCAGAATCTGAATGAAAAGCCTTACTGCCTCGTAAGTGTAATTCGACTTGGGGGTTGGTACCCTTGATTTCTTAACATAAAACCAGTTTTGTTGCTACTGTGTGCATATTTAACATTATGCCTTGAGCCATGTTTTTCAGTCCCATATCCTGGGTGCATTTTCTTTCTTGATATGATTCTAACTTCTAGGATTTTTAAGTGCATTAAACTAACAAGTCTCTCAAAGGAAGTCATGAAAGTGACATCATCTTTGAACTAATAGAGTTCTTAATCCTCTGTTGAATTATTTCAGAAAGCATGCTATACCTGTTCACGGCCAGTTTTAGAAGACTCAATAGCTCCAAATCTCTGTAAGTAAATATTCTGTTATCATTGAAGAATATCATTATTCTCTTTGTTCAAGTTATATGTTAGGCAAATTATACTAGATATTGCTTAAACTGGAAAGTTGTCATCGAGGGGTAAGATATCAATTTTATGCTTTGAAGGGATTGGAAGAGGGTTAGGTCCCAAGTTTAGCTCAGACAAAGTATGTAATAAGTATAATTGTACTTATGCAGTACTTGCTATTATAACTTCTGCTTCTCTCTTCATTGTGGTACATTAAATACAGCTCTGCGAGCTGCTGTGCAAGCATTTCGACGGGAGGAAGAATTACAGTTTTATCGCACATGTAAAAGGAAGAGGGAGAAGTTTGACCAGGTTTGCAGTTTTATATTTTATTAAATGAATTATAATGTAGTCTAGAAGTGAGAGGTTTCACAAAGGAAAACAAGATTGACGGCTAAATTCATTTTTCTTTTAGGTGATTAAGATAATAATGTTACATGGTAGATGGAAGGAAATACTATTCTTCCTATTGTGATGTAATGCATTGCTGTCATCTTATTGTTGTCTTTTTAAGTATCCATTGCGGCATGTTCTGTTATTCTTTTTATTCTTTCTCATGCATTATGTTTTGGATGAGATAATTATGTTGTTTTTTCCTTTTTCCTTGTGTAGGACAAGGGTAGTTACGGTGATTCTACCGTCATGGATCCTCCAAGGGGTAGAGGTGTACAATTTCCATTTGCTGTGACTGATAGGGTGATCATAAAGGTTTGTCTAGCTAAGTCCCGAGCTTTTGGATAATGTGCGTTAATATAATTGGTAATTAATAATTAGAGAAATAATGGAGCAGGGGAACAAAAGGACACCGCAGCGGTTTGTTGGACGCGAGGCTGTTGTGACTACACAATGCTTAAATGGATGGTTAGTTGTATTCTACTTACCATTTATGTTAATGAGTGATTTTATGGCTTGGCATATTGTTGAGACTTAGTTTTTGCACCCTACTTGGTCTCTTTTTAGATGTTTGGCCAATGAATGTCACCTTGCCATCATCTTGTATATAGACAGAATTAATCAGCTTATCAATTTGCTTCAAGTATCAACACAAGACATATTTATTTATGGTCATGTCTTTTTTTCAGAATTCACTCGCCAACTTTGTTAGAAGCAAAATTTATTACAATCATTAATCAGAGCATGTACACTTTGTTGTCTGTTTCCTTTTGTGCATAGTTAAGGAGATTTCATTCCTTGAAATCCTTAGAAAGTATCTCCCGGAAATAATTTTTAACACAAATCTCTTTAATAGGTATGTGGTGAAGACATTGGACAATGCAGAGAGTGTTAAATTGCAGTATCGCTCGCTTGCCAAAGTTTCAGATGATTCATCCTCAAAGCCAACCTCAAGCAAGATGGCACCAAACTGGCTGTAGACCTGCTGTAAAGAATCAGTTGTGACGGGATGAGATATGTTGTTGGAAATATGTCTCATTTGGATTATATAACCTAACTTTGCTAGTCAAGTAGTCCTGTTAGTACTGTAGCTTCTGTATGCTTACCATTTGTAATATAAGCCTTTTGTAAATTATAGAAGTCCTCTCACAAGAGTAGAAAGATATTTGAGCATATAAAATCAATTTGCTTCAGCATGTGAATGGCTGTATTTGTATTTTGGTATGCTTGTGTACAAATACAAATATTATGTAATCTTTGCTTGTTAAATAGTATACGAGTGGCACAAATTTGTTTGTTCATGTTAATGTGGGTGTTATCTAATATGATGGTGCATTTATCAATTGATAATAAAAAATGGACTCGAATAGAAAGAAAAATCAGAATAAATTATTTACTTAAATTTTAGAAATTGAAATCAGAATAGATTATATTTCTATTGATTTGATTACTATGTCTAAGAATTGGAATGAATTATTTCAAATTATTAAAATGCCTTTAGTTAATAATTGTTATTTTTATTAATAATAATAATAATAATTTTAACAATAATAATTATCATTATTATTATGATGATTATTATTATTAATATTAACAACAATTACAAGAATAAGAATTATAATTTAATAATATAATAATATTTTAATATTAAAATTATAAAGTTTGAGCAGAGTAAAATGAGAATTAAATGAATGAGAACTTGATTCCCAACTCTGAAAATCAAGTTCTCATTTCTTAGTTTAAAAAACATGTGGGACTCATGTTTCATTCTCATTTGTCCTTCCATTTCAACAAATAAACATCATCAATTATTCATTCAAGATTATTATTTCCCAATCCCACATGTACACACACGATAAGAGTAACGGAATATGCCTGATTGCAAACTTCAGCTCATATTTTTTTATTTTTACAGGTCTATGAATGAAACAACCTTTCTACTAAACATAAACAGAAACAACATGATATAATCATTTTTGACATGAATGCTCCTGGAAATGAAATCTGATTCATTAGTTATTCAAGATGAAGCAAAGAGAGTACATCAAAAACTATGAAACTGGTTAAATAAAATGATACAACCTTTCCAACTGAACATTCAAAAGTTCTACTAGTAAGTAGATATTGCTATTACACCAATGAATGCCAACAAAATAGCAAGATCTTATGCTAATCACTACTTTGTCAAATGCACAAAGAGTTTCTAGGCTAACGTAAGGGATAGAAAGTATAATCAGATGATCAGCAACAGGATACATTCTCCTTCGATGCTAGGAAATTGCATGTAGAGTAAATGGAAGCCGCAGCTGCCCTAACAGCCAGTTCCTTCTGTGAGCTATCCACTTTCCCTGAACTGCAAAATGAAACTATTATTATTACATGAACAAAATTCCTATGGTTCAATACAATAATATATGCCCAACTTTAGCACTTGATATCAGCATGACTTGCTGTGTTAGTAGGAATCTATGCTCACATTTTGTCCCAAAAACACTTAATAACAATGTACCACTTTAGACTCTTCCAAATCCAAAACAATTGAATCCATTATGATAAGATTATTTAACTCCACTGCCTTTTTTGGTATGTTCTAGATAGCATACATGTGATCAGAGGAAATGTTAACCAACTGATCAGGGATGTAATTTGGTGTTACATTATTTTTATTGAAGTTCTATAGTTCACTGAAGTAGTAGAAAAACTAATTCAATGGAGCTATAGAACAGCACAACCATGTGATGAACATTCCATAATTTCAGAGTTTAGCATCAGTTGGCTTACCAAGGGTACTGACAAAGGGAAGTTAAAACAACTTGATATAATAAGGAAGAATAAAAAATAAATAAAATAAAATAAAGGCCAAGAAATGAAAGAGAAAACACATAGCAACATCATTGAACATCAAAGCATCTGATGGTGGGCTATACTAGTCAACGCAGTTGGTATAAAATCAGCCAGACACTGCTTACAACAAAGTTCAAAAAATAACATCTCCGTTCTTCACTTTTTTTTTCCTCTTTTGTCAAGGACACTGCTTACAACCAAGATAAAACTCTCTATACCTCCACCATAAACTTGAAGTCATACATATTTCGATTGTCCTGTATTTTTTCAACTCATCAGGTAATATATTGTTTTCCATTTCTTGTGTATCGTACAAAAGTAAAATTTCCCTGGTTATATAGAATCTGAGGCCAGTAACTGAAGCACTGTATTGTAGTAATTAGAATAGTACTCGTACAGACAACTAGAAGAACAATACAATAGTCCAATAGCTTTACCTGAAGTCATGTTCTGATATTCCCGGATGTTGGAAACCATAACCTGCATTGATGTGGATATATTGCAGGCCTTGATCACAATGCAGTTGCATTTCTTTTACTTGGTTAAACCAGCTTTCCTAAAATTTAAATCCAAGAAGGAGATCAAAATTACACTGCATTTTTCAATGCATAATGGAGGACCGCAAAGTTAATGATCAGTGACAATAAAATAGATAATGCAGAGTCAGAGGGAAGAGTGCAAATCATTTAGCAGCAATTTCATGTTCGTGTATGTAAAAAGAGTTCTTAGTGCTAATGAAAAGACTGGATAAGAGCTACCTTCTCCTTTCACACAAAAGTAATTCTGACATCCACAATCAATTACGTCAAAAAACTGAAATCATATTCTTATTTTCAAACAGACAAAAGAATCAGTTTGGGGGAAATTAAATACCCTTAGTCCCTTGACCCCAATCTTAGCTTATATCTTAGATGTGAAGGCCAAATGTCATGTCATAGAAAAAACAGCATGAATGCCATTTCTTAAAATGATAAATATGTAGCAAATACTTCTAATATACTCACAAGCTGCTTCTCCTCTTCAGTAAGTGCTTTATCCATCTGATTGAACAACGTGTTCCATCTTTCACGATGCATATGAGCGGCTGCAACACAATTATTTACAATGCTTGGATCGTTCTCTTGACCAGAGGAGAATTCTTTTGAAATTAAGAAAGGTAACTCTGTACTAATCACAGCCCGGACTCTCTTCTTGCTGCGACGCAATGCTGCAAGTACAAAGTAGAACAGCAATATTAGAACATACTCATCTGTCAAAAACATCCAATAACAATTTGAAGAAAAGAGCAATACCGGAAAGCCGTCCTTTGATATCCTGATGAAGAAGTTCCAACCATTGTGAAGCAACAGAAGCAGCTAAAATACCACACATCACCATCAGTCAACATTCTTTCACTTATCATAGTTGAATCCTTAATAACTAAGATAAAGGTATGGTCCATTAGTTTTACTGGTTTACAATCAAGTTGCCTACTAATTTTTGCTAACTATTCATTTCTTAAAAGTACAATGATTTTACTGTACTTTATAATCTCTCCCACCATTAACTTATTTTGAAAAACTAACAGAGAGAAAGAAACTAGCTAACAGATGCTCAGTTGCTGACCTTTTGCAGACAGAGATGACGCACTGGGAAAGTTAGTTGATTCCTCATTAGATAATGTGCAAGCATATTCTGAAGCCTTATTTGATGATGACAGCTTCAGTGCTAGTGCATCATCTTCACAGTCTACCATGCTTGAGTCACCATCTGCACTTTTTCCCTCTGAAATTGAAGGATGAGATTTGTTCAGTGCCATTGAGGACCCACTTGTCTGCATGCTGAAACATAGAGTATTTGACGGCCTATCTTCATAAGAGTGGATGAGCCGATGTATTCCTGAATCACTCATATTTGCTGGGGCCATGAAGTTATCAGTATCTTTACTTCCACTTCTTAGATAGCTAGACTGATTGCTTTCAGAGAGACTCTTTTCACATTTTTCAGACTTTACTATGGCCTCTATAATGGAATATACCTGTTTCCTATTTCGTACATTGTTAATAATCCCAGGATTCAATTCATTAAGCAATCCGCTTGGAGCAGCAATCTTGGTGAACCTGTCAACATTTTCCCTCTTTGCGAGCTCCATCCTTTTCTTTTGTGCATCATTTTTACTTTTCCTCCCACGTTGCTTTGGCACTGGTGGTATCCCTCCTTGAGAAGAGAGAAAACTATTTTGCACAGATATGCCTCCATGAGAAGATGCGAGGAAACTATTTTGCACTGATATGCCTCCATGAGAAGATGAGAGGAAACCATTTTGTTTCATCTCCTTCCAAAGTCTCATGGAATCTTTTTCCTCAAGTGATCCGGTGGAACTCGCACACTCAGAAGCATCTCTCACATTCAAATGCTTACGATTTTTGCAAGGATGAAATGAGTATTGGTTAACTGAGCTAGCAACATCTTCTGCATTAAGATCCAAGCCAATACGAATTGTGGATGCACAATTATTATCAGGTTCCCTACTGTGCTTCCCATGTAAAGATGACAGCTTATCAGAATTCTCAACACATTTAGGACTGGCATCACAGTCTGATCTATTAGCAATGCAATCATCAGAAGTGAGATCTAGTGGTCCAGGGGCAACATCTACGACAACTTGTGATGTACTTTTTCCCGTTCTTTCCACTTGAGAAGCCTCCAAATCCAAGGTTAAAGGCACCTCAGTAACTTGGGACATTTCTTCTCCATCAGACCGAAATTTATCATTAGGTTCCTTGTTTTTCAATGATTTAGAATGATGGGAATTGATTTCTGTGGCATAGATGCAAGAACAAACAAATTTGCACATCAAATACTGACCTATTGCAGACACCAATTGCTGTGAAAAAAAAAGCAAGTCTCTAAGATTGATGCAAAAATTTCAAATCCAACACAAACGAGCAACCCAGATAAGGTCCCAACACTTGACATGTGAGTTCAAAGTACAATAAAGTTTCTAGGCAACTATATGCACACATATCTGAATTCAAAGATTTAAATTCATTAGAAAGAGAGATAATTACTAAACAAGAAGTTAAAATAAAAACACATCTGAATTAAAATTTAAATCTGTGGAGTTGCTTAGCAGTCATTAAAATCTAAAAGATAAAAAATTGGAACTTTTACAGGAATTACCTTCAGATTGAATCACATCATCAAGATCTCTCATTTTAACACGTTTTCGAGCAACTTCATGTTTCTCTCCTAATTCATCACTGCTCCGCTTCTCGCCCACCTCCTGAAAAAAACACACGAGTAATATCAGAAAATTTTCATTAAAAACAAATAAAAACATAAATGCTCTCAAATGCAACCAATTATAATAAAAATCTAACCTTTGTATCGGATCTGGGTACCAATGAAGATTGACCCAAAACACCCGCCAAATCGCCAGGATTCTCCATCAAATCAAAAAGGCCACCTCAAATTCAAGATTATGCGCCGACCCTTTTCTTAAAAATCAAGAAATTCGATTTATGGGTCGCTCAAAGAATTGAAAAATATTGAAGAAGCATGGGGTTTCTTCAAATGGGTAGGTTTAAAAAACTTTGTTCTTCACAAGAAATGAAAGTTTAACAAGGTTTTAAGGTTGAAGCTAACATTGAAATGGGTTATTGAGTTAGGGTTTGAACTTTGACGTGGGTGTTGGGAGATCTGCTTGTGTTATTAAAAATTTTGATTTGAATTAAAACAAGAAGCGCGCATTCGAAGGTTGTCTCCAAGTTTCGTACTTCTATCGTTTGTTCGTTTTTTCAGGGTAATAACATTAAGGTTCCTATTTGTTTTTGTTTCTTCCATTAATGACATAGTTTCTCTATTTCTACTAAATAGGTCCTCTTCTCAATGAAATGACTAAAAGACTAAAAATACAACTACTTTTAGTTATAAATTGCTTTCCAATGTGAAGAGGATATATTAGGCATTTCAAAATAAAAGTAGGACCTATTTATTATAGATATAAGGAATATGTGTTTATCAGTAATAATATAAAAAATAAGGGATCTAAATGTTATTATTCAGTAATTCTAGTTGGAGTTCGGCAACATGGGCTTGTTTTAGTTCGAGTTTTCAAATTCAAACAAGAGGTTAGAGCGTTGGCCTTTGGAGGGAGATTTAGGTTTAAAAAGTTGTCACGCTTTCTCAAAATTTATTCATGCCATTTGCTATTTATTTTCTCTTCAAGTAAATATACATAGCCTATATAAGATAAATAAATACATCCATAGCCCAAAATATTTTAAACTTTTTTTTTTTTACTTGGGTAAGGAATATTTGTTAATCAAATCCACCAATTTGATCTTCTTACTTATAAATCTAACGCAATCAATTTCAATTATTGCAGCCAATTGTTGAATTGAATTGACATTGAACATTGCTATTAGTGGAAACTCATATAAATCCTTGAAATATTTATTTTTTGTACGTACATCCCTAAATTTTCATACCCATATCGTATTTGTGCAAAACTCAAGGACAAAAATTTTCTGTTTTTGTTTCGAATTAAGATAGACAATCTTAACAAGTACAAATGAAACAATATCATAATGTGTAACTATATTTATCTATCTAAAAGAAATGTTTAAAATCCACTCGATTACCCCTTGAGGTATTTATCTATCTAAAAAAAAATATTTAAGAACCACTCGATTAACCCTTGGAAATAACTACATTTGTGCAAACTTCATCATCTTGATAGTATTTATAATATTGTTGACCTTTAATTTCAAGCTCATCTTATCATTATTCTTTTTTCTTTTTGAAATTTTGACTTTTTATTTTTATTTTTATTTTTTACCAAAGATTTTCTTTTTAACTAACTCATGTTTCTATATATGAATTGAACAACTCAATTTATTTGGGGAAATTTACACTAATAACCATTAAAGTTTTGGTTTTTTCCATCTTAACCCTCCAAACAAATTTCTATCAACATTATACATAAAACAACCTTTGAGACCAAAATACCCCTCTCCCTCATCTCTCCCCCAACACTCCCTTTCACTCATCTCTCCCAAACCGAACCAACTCCCATCATTGGCGGCAACATCAGCCCTCGTCGGCGGCGGCTCCATCTTTCATCGGCGTCCGATTTACGATCTATAACCTTTAACAAAACCTAGGTTAGCCATTTTTCTTATTTTCATTAATTTCAAATGAAATTTTAGAATAATAATGGTTGTAGTTTGAGAATAATGGTGGTCGTGGTGGTGGTGTTTGTGGTGGTGTTTTGGGAGTATTGTTTTTGGATTTTTGAGTGTTGTGGGGGGGGTGGGGGGGCAGCGCGCGCGCGCCCATCGCTGGGCAGCAGCGCGTGCGCATGCGCGCCCCGCTGTCGCACTAGTTTTGGTGCGACAGCGCCCTACTGTCGCACCAATTTGGTGCGACAGCAAGCCTCTCGCACCCTATATTCTTTATGTTTTTACATCCAGTTTTTCCAAAATTTGAATTTGTTCATGTTACCAAAGGCTAATAGGCTATGTCAAAAGTAGTATATCTTTTACTCTTTTGATTATCACGATGATTCAATGCCTGTTTAATTTCAGGGTGCTTATCAACATCATAAAGAAATCAAGGCTGCATAGGGTATTAAGATCACCGCTTAGTTAATTGTTAAAGTACAGAGCAGAGCTGTTAACATCAATTTTAGTTTTGCAACTCCATGAAGTGGCAAATTATTCTGCTTTCAAAAAGTCAAAAGAATTTTTTGTTTCATAGAGATTTTATATCATAATGCAGGGCCTCCAGGATGCTATTGCAGGCACGAGTCTGTATGTGGTTGGTCCCAATGATGACTTCGATGACGTCAAGAAAGCAGCTATGGAAGAGATGAAATCTGTCACAGAAGCTGCTTCGGAAGGTATGAAATCAGTCATGAGCAAGGTTGACAAAACTTGTGAGGGAGTTTGTATGCAAGCGTCTACCTGGGGCTCATTGGAAGCACTGCTGGCATTTTTCATATCCTCAAAAATGAGCATTCCTGTTAGGGATAAGCATAGGTCCTGTGCATAAGAAGGATGTAGTAACGGCTAGCATAATGCTTGACAAAAAAAAGGAGTACGCGGCTATCTTGGCATTTGATGTTAAAGTGACATCGGAGGCTCAGGAACTTGCAAATAAATTGGGAGTGAAGATTGCTGCATAAAGCCTATTATAAGGTAAAATAATTTGAACTTTGCTGCTTTTTTCATTTATTTTAACAGGGTAAATGTCAGTAATATTGGTCTGCTTACGGTTGCTTCAAATTTTCAGGATGATATGTCTCGTAAAGACTGGAACTTGGTTAAGGTGCTGAAGAAAATTTTTAAGATACCATAAAGTGATGAATATTGTTCTATGAACGATTGGGCAGTTGAGTACTGCTCTTGGAATAATGCAGTCAATCTTTTAATTTCTTCGGATACTGATTCCAAATTCTGGGATTTTCTTGATCTTTCATTTGTTAGAAATTGGTGCCTGAAGCCTGAAGCCAAACGAACATATTAGCAGTTTTAAATAGCGACAAGTACCTTGGACAACCAATGATTCATTTAAAATAAATTTAAGAAAGAAAAAAAGAGAGAACAGTAACATATGACATCTCAAATATGGCCAAAGGTTCAAGCTACAAAATGTGCCAAGCCATGTTGTTGAGCAAGCATGCCTCTGGAACTTGGTGCGACAGGTTGCCTGTCGCACCAAGTTTTGCGACAGGCAGCCTATCGCCAGATTCATATTCACCCGACTCAATTTAGTAAGTTCAGAAAATAACTCATACTACTAAGTGATATCGATTTGTTTTGGATCTGGATAGATTATCGAAATCACTTTTACCGTTGTCTTTTGCGATCGCCGTTGGCTGATGATTCAAGAGTGAAAAACTGTTTTTGGTTTGACGATATGAGAGAAACAATGTTGGTTTTGTTCTGTAAAGAATGATAATTTGAGAAGAAAGGCTTGTGTTTGGCTAAAATTGATAGAAAAAAGTTGAGAGGGTTAATTACGAAAATAACAAAATATTAATGGTTATTTTCATAAATTTTCCATTTATTTGAGAGGATACTCAACACTTACGCTTTTATGAGGACTTAAACTCGCATCACCCATGTTGAGTGTAATATCCAAATGCGAGAGTTGTCAAAATATCACATCATCTGGTTACAAACAGTTATTGGAATATATTTATAGATTCAGCTATCAAACAATACGAGACATTTTGAGTATATCTAAAAGCAAAATCATATGACACCTGCCCGAGAAGCATAATATCATACCATGCTATTTGAGTTGGACTTGGACCTACATCACGATATGGGTTGGAAAGCCCACAGTCTAGGCTAGAGATAATGTTTATGGGCTGTGTCTGTGATCCGTAGGGTCCTAGTGACGCAGGGTCGGGTAATGCATGCAAGAAGCCCACAATGTTTTGTTGGATCATTGGAAAAGGTTATTGAGCTATTATGTGGAGAATCCTCAAATACCATTTAGTGAGACCAAAAGTTAAAATTGTGAAAGTGAAATGAACGCCAACTTGACCAACCTTGCAGTGTGGGCAAGAGAGAGCGCATGTGGTTTGTCGTTTGTGTGACCCTAGCCTAGCCCTAGGGGGCCCAGCAATATAACGTTGGGTAAGGATAGTTTGTAAAGGGTAGAGAAACCCAAAGTCACCTCAAGGATTACTAAGCTATATTTGTAGAAGTAATTTATTTTATTAATTAATTTATTTCAGCTAGTATGAGACCTTTAGGTGAATCCAAAAATTTAAATTACACATTCTCAATTCTAAAGTGGACAATATCATATTCTTTGAAAATAAGTATTATTACGGCATCTCGACATATTGCACCATCTTCATCAGCTAACCTATCATTCACTTTCGTCGATCGCCGTCGTTTTCATGATATTTGAATTCCTATTTCTAGTTAGTTTCCATTTTATAACTATTGCTTAGAGTTGTGATATTTGAATATATTTTTTGTATTGTTAAATATTATCTTAGATTCAAAATACTAAGTTAGTGAATCGAAAGTCAAAAATTAAAAATTTAAAAAAATTAAAAACCTAAATTTATTTAAATTTTGGGTCTTCCACTAATAATGCGTGTGATCTTATCCTAGGTGCTGATTGTTGTGGGAGTTATTCTTTGGGGCTTTTTATAAGTTGTAATATTTTACAAATTTGGAAATCAAAAATATTTTTTTGTTGCGGATTATTGATAATGGTGATCTAGGTTTTTTTTTATTTAAAAAAATCTTTTATATGCTTAATTTTTATAAAAACTATTTTTGTATGTTTAGATGATTGGACATTCAAGATGATGAAGAATCAAGTGTACAACTAGTAGGAGAAGCCATTCGCCCTGCCCTACCACCCATCTAAAATTAACTTGTAAGATATCTCTTCTCTCAACTCACGAAGTTGCAATCCTCACCACCTTCTAGAGACTGTCCCTACAATACCTGTTGTTCACTATTCATCTCTAGATCTACTGCTTTGAACAATAGCCTCACCATTATCACCACTAGCAACTTCACCACTGCACATAATGTCTCACTATTGCCACCACAGTGTGTATGCTCTCACTTGCAGTCACCACCACTCTCACTGAACTTAAAGTCTATAGATCCACTCATCTGACTAACTTTTTTTTATCACCATTGTCGGGATATAATTTCAAGTCGTTGAGTTGTTTAATATCATTATTGGAGTCGTTGAGTTGCTCTAGCAGTTGTTGCATTGAGATTTCAATGACCTAGGACGAGTAAAACGCTGGGGGATATAAACCAAGGCAACAAGTGCCAAACATACAACGATGCCAGGCTAGGTTAGTCCCTTAAAATTTCTCTCGTGCTTAAGTAGTTTTAATAGGTAAAATTTTTCTCTCTTTTCGATTTTTTGTGATTGTTGATAGAGGTCGCATTTATTTTATCACTGAGTCTTAGGTATTATCCTGTATATTTTACTTAAGTTGGATATGATTGTGTATTTATACCTTTATGACGTTATATTGTTGACCATTTTTGGTTTTTGAATGAAATTCGTTCTTTTAATTGAAAAAAAAAGGTACAACTAAAAGGAAACCAAGATACTTTATACCTTGAATTTTTTAATTAAAAATTGATAAAATCAGCTAAAATGAGACAATTACATCTCAATCTAGTAATACCAAGATTAATTTATAAAAAAAAAATTAAAATAAACCCAAACAAAAAAAACTCAAAATGACTCATAATCTGAATTGAGTTGAATTGAATTTAACCTGAATATGATCCGATTAAAATGTAATTCAAATCCAAACTGATCAGAAGTTCAGATTGAAGTCGGATAACTTTTTCCCCAATCCAATCAACTCAAAATTCGACCAAGTATATCCGAATCCAAAGTTGCCTCTTTTATCTATATAAAGCTTCATATTTGTTTTGAAAAAAAGTATTCGCCCATCAACACAAAATCATATAATTAAGCACCGATTGTAAAATATAATATATATATATATTTTCAAAAAAAATTAATTGCAATTGAAATATATAGAAATAAAAGTATTGTATGTATTTCGGGATTAAAACAAATCACTGAGAGTTTAGTAATAAGCAGTGCATTCGATATCTGTAAAAAAAATATCCCCACTTACATGCACAACACAAACTAGAGCTCTACCATAAACTACTTTAAGCTCTTTTGAAGTATGTTTGCTCCACCAACATGATCGACCAAATTAATTGATGTATCAAACAATATAACAAGGCTTCATATTTAAAATAAATAGTAATTTTACCATAAGCCCCCCCCCCCCCCCCCCCCAAAAAAAAAAAATTTAAGTCTCCACGGATCTAAATCTAAACCACCATATGAATTTAGATATGAAGAGAGAAAAGTTATTGGAAGAGAGAATGATAGAATAGATACCAAAAAGCAAAGTAATTATCTAAAATGGATACATATGTTGATAAATCCTTATATACAACTTAATTCTTCCTGGGGGTTTTCATACAATCACAATTTAGTTACACCAATCAAATCTCGTTTCCAGACTTGCCGACGAGATTCAAACCCTATGCTCCTGTGCCATCACAGGGAATTTTGCTAGCGGGACAAATAATCTTTTATTGATTTACAAATATAATGTTTTAATTTTCAATTACCCTAATCATGTGCAGATAATCACCTTAATCCATTTAACAACCAACAATTCTTGAACTGG
Source organism: Citrus trifoliata (assembly GCA_018350135.1). Classification (NCBI taxonomy): domain Eukaryota; kingdom Viridiplantae; phylum Streptophyta; class Magnoliopsida; order Sapindales; family Rutaceae; genus Citrus; species Citrus trifoliata. The sequence continues at coordinate 19,970,219 of CM031387.1, forward strand.
GCCTCCGCCGTTTCCCTAAAACTCTTAACCTTCACCAAACAAAAGTGCGTACAGCACAGCCCCAGACCCGAACCCGCCCCAGCTCGACTTGTTTTCAACAAATAGCAAGCCGGCCTACAACCTTCGCCCTTTGCTTGCACCAAAACACCCCACGCGCGCGTGATCTCACTCTCCCCGCCAGAATCAACCGCCGCGTCCTCTTCTTTCAACCGTTCAACAAAAATAACGCCCTCCGGCAACGGCGTCGTTCCGTCCTCCCATTTCGATTTCATCAGAGGCCAATCATCGGGGACGGCCTTCTCCGTTTTCAACCTCGTCGAATCGCCGTTGCCGCTGTCCGAATACACGTGCACCAATAGCGGCGTTTCACGCAAGTTCTTGACGATCTCCACGACGGAATCCTTCATCCACTTGTCTATCACATTCTCGCTCCAAACGCTCCGCTCCTGTTTCCGCTTTGGTTCAACCAGATCAATATCCGCACGCGAGGACGATATCGAAATCGGCATCGCGTGACATTTCCTATTTTTGCTCATCGCCGGCGTCACATTCAATGACGCAATCAGAGAACGAATTTTCGTAATCGTTCGGCGGCGGTTCGATGAAAACGTCGCTCCTGCTCCTCCTCCTCCACCACCGCAGTAATGAATGCCAAGCGACGCCATGGAGAGGGAGAGGGAGAGGAAGAGGGAGAAAGAGACTGATTAATTGATCAAATGCAAAACCAAAACCGAAACAAAGTTTGGATTTTTGAATTTTTGTTTCGCGAGTTTCTGGTTTTGCTTTCGTCTACGTTATCACTTATCAGAGAGTTTTAATGGATTTTTGAACGAAGCAAAGAAGCAAATTATTGGACGGTCAAGATTGGCTTGAAGAGTTGTGATTGGAGGAAGGATGCGTTTGATTTTTCGCGTAAGTTGGAGGAAGGCTCTTTATAGTTTTATAATTTCGCCGAAACTTGCAATTTGTTGCAATACAGGTCACCCATCAGAGTCACACCTCACCAGGAGGGTAATGGTTCCCTGGTCCCGGTCTTACGATGATTATCGTGGATCTAAGTTGATAAAAGGAAAATCAATTTACACGTCACTTTTGAGTTTTGAGTGTCCTAACTAAACTGCATCTTAAATTGATAAAATTATGTTACCTAATGAAAAAAAAAAAACACTACATATTAATTCTTAAACTTCTTTGCCAAGTAGTAAATTTATACATGTGGAAAAAAAATTTACAAATACTAAAGAGTTCTTTTTTTTTATTTTAATTTTGATCAGATTTATGGTGCATTGACTAATTAGTAATTAGAATTAGAATGAACAAAAATTTAAATGGGTTAAAATGAGATTTTTATAATAAATTATTTATTTGAATTATAAAATTTAAATGAAAAACATTTTTATTGATGTATTTACTTTATTTAAGAACTAAAATGAATCATTTTAAGTTATTAAAATATCTTTATTTAATTATTCCAGGTATTTAATAGTTAATTGATATAATTCACATATAAAAATAAAATAAAATATACTTATTTAGGGGATTTTATTTTTATTGTTCAGCAAGCCAATTATTATTTGTGAATTAGAATTTCATTGCATCCCCATCTAAGCTGATTATTGTTGATAATTATAGTTCATAAGGCGATTATTTTACTACCGATTGTAGAGGATTTGAACCACGCTGAGCAAAGTGCCACGAGGTCCACGAGAAGCAAATCTTTGGCAGGAACGGAGTCGAACACGAGGTTTGCACGAGGTCTGCCAAGTGATTAATCGTAGCCGTTAATATTGATCGAACGGTCAACAGAGGTGAATGCGCGCAAGCACGTGGTCGCTCGTTGAGATTGCATGCACCGCCTATGCGGCCACACGCTGCGCGTCTCCTCTAACGCAACTCTTTTCATGTTTTCCACGTGGTGTCCATGTCAGCAATATACATATGGCAGGCAAAACGGTAAGTGTGGAGAGCCAAATCTTTCCATTTCCCCATGTAGGCTGTCAAGACTTCAGAGCTACATACATAAATACACACACACACATACATACATAAATACGTGTGTGTATTTATTTATTTATTTATAGACATATATAAAATAATTACAAATTAAATGTTTAAATTCAAGAAATATCAACAATAGAGTGCTTACAAGAAATACTATAATAATTAGTTTTACAAATGACATCTCTCTCAATTATTGTAACAATATCACTACTATTTTTTACTCCATATTGCGGTAAAATTGAAATATAATGTTAGAGGTACAATTTTTTTTTTGGCACAAATTGTGTTACAAAATCAGAATTGTGGCCTGACATATATTATTTATTCTCATTGATTGCATTGACTTTTTGTGTTTTCTGGTTTAATCAAAACTTTCATTTTACATCAGTTTATGCACACCAATTGATAATTATAGTCTTACGCTATGAATTTTAATAAAGTTTGCAATGGGATACGTTTCGTGTTTTTATTCGCGGAGCAGGGTTATGGGTTCTACAATGCTATAAAAAAAGACACGTTGTGTGTCCCAAAACAGGGGTGGATTTTAATAGAGACTAGAGTGGACTATGGTCCCTGTAAAAGTTTTAATTTTTTTTAAATATACATAATATCCCTTAAATTATAATAGAGATTAAAAATATCTCTAAACAATATATACATTGTTCACTCCGGGTCCCTGTAACCAAAATTTTCAGCTTTCGCTCCTGTCCCAAAGCATTATAGGAGCTCTCCTTAAGCAATTACCCAATATAATTTTATGAAAATTATTCTCTGTTAATTAAAATTTGCCCGAGTTTTGAATAATTTATTGATACTCATACTTGTATGGGATGACTAAAATCTTCGCAAGACCTCGAACATATGGGGCCCAAGTACTTTGCGGTGGGTATGGCCCTACAAAAGCCTTAGAATATAATCGGACAATGAGGCGCCATTTGAATCTATAAGAGCGTGTTTGTCACACCTCATAATGTTGTATTAAGAGTGTTCACTATATTATCTTAATACTATATCAGTTTTGGGCTATATTAGATACTGTATTGGATCAAATTGTAATGCGATAACTAGGGATGGCAAAAAAATTCAGGCCAGCCCAAGTCCAAGTCGGCCCCGTCCAGCCTAGCCCAAGTTCGAGCCGACCTGGCCTATTCCCAATGAATTTGGTCAAGACTTCTCACATGAGCGACTAGACAAAGGTTTAGGAAAAAAAAAAAAGTTCGGGTCAAGCCTAAATTCTCATTTAAATTTTTTTTATAAATTAGAATAATAAATTTAAATTTAAAAAATAATGAAAAAAGAAAATTTAAATCTCTAATTTATATATCAATAATAAATAAAAAACTTAAAATTATAATATTAAATTCTCTTTTAAGTGTTAATTAATTAAGAGAGTGCTTGAATTAGAGAATTCAGTACAAAAAAATTAAATCTCTAAACTTTTATTTGCTTTATTTTCTTTATTTATTATTTTATTTTCAATATTTATTTTCTTTAATTCATTGTTGATTATAAGAACTTGATTATTATAAATTTATTTCAAGTCTACAGTAATTTAAAAAATTTTAAAAATAAATAAAAGCCCAAGTTCGGTCTAAGCCTAGACCAAACTCACAGTGAGCCCTGTCTAAACTCAACCCTGTACTTATACTCTAATGGGCTTGGGCATAGGTTCGAAAAAGCCCGGCCTAAACCCTTAATTTACCAACGGACAAGGAAGATGATGTGGTGGTAGAGCGCCGTATTCATGAGAGAAGAGAGAAGAGAGAGAGAAGGAGAATTTGAGATCTATTCCAAACCAGCACAAACCTATCGCGTTTAGTTTATGCAGGTGCTATCGCTTCCATCACTACCCCATCGCGCAATACCATTGCCATGCACATTCTCTCTTTTCTCTTGTTAATGCATGACACTCCATCACTGCTCAATCTTCTATTGCAGAGCGACAACCAGCTCCACCACCGTCTCACCGCGCAACACCAATGCCATGTCTACCTTCACCACCTAAATCATCAAGCTACAGGTTTGATTTTCATATTTGGTTTTGATTTTTGAATTGGAGTTTAATTTTTTAATTAGGGTTTGATTTGTGAATGTTTTATGTTGACTCATTGTTAGTAATAATTGAATTAATTTTTTAGTACAATGCTGATGTTTTCGTTGCATGTGTGGCAACTACTGCAAATTAGTTTGATTTTCCTGAAGCAGTTGCTGGATTTGAATTGTACAGATGCTTGTGAGCATTTCATTTCAAGTCAATGTTGTCATGCAGTTTGCTAGGCTGTTAGTTCTAAATGCTGGGACCACGTTGATTGCTCTAGAAAATGAGCCTCTACTAGCTTTCATACCCAAACCATCGGAATTAAATGTTTAAATCTTTGTCGGAAAAATAAATCTTAATGTTTTTTGGAAGCTGTATAATTCTTCATTGTTGTTCTTTTAAATAAAATAGACTTGAAGGTGGTGGGCCTAGTGATTGAACAAGGGACGTATCTGGTTGTAGTTTTATTGTATTGATGACATAATCACATTTTTTAAAAAAAAAACAAAATTTAGTGGATTTTTTAATGATGTGTTAAATTTGCAAATACTTTTGAAAAATGCTGAAAAATATTTATTTATGTTGTGATATTATTAAAATTTTAGAGGTTATTTGATTGAATGATTTGATTCGATTTAAAAGGTTATATATCTAGAAAATGCTAAAAAACAAATGTTGTGTTGTCAAAAAATTTAAGGCTTAAATTTCGATTTTTATGAAAAATTATGATATTTTTAAATATTTGTACTAAAAAATGATGTTAAGTTTAAAAAATTTAAAATTTCTATATTTAGTTTTTTTAAGTACTAATAAATATTATTTTCTAAATATATTGTAGGTGCCATATTGTGAAAGGTACTAACCATGCCATGTTTCCATCATGTCAGATAAAAGAATCTATTTCGAGAAAATAACACCAAGTTATTTCGAGAAAATAAACCCAAGTTATTCTGGGAGAGTAATACCTAAGGAAAATTTCCACCGAAGCTCATAAAGATGGCAAGAAGGGGGCATTAGTTCCTTAATTCATTAGTCTAAGGAATCACACCCAAAAGTCATACTGATATGGAAATATGAACGTGCAGAATAATTTCCTACAATTAAATTTACCTTTATATGTACAAAAAATATGGGTGATACATGTCATTAGGTTGGGAAATCAAAGTAAAACCCTAGGTCCACATCACTCATAATTTATAAATAAATACCCCATCCCTAAGAGAACAAGATTTTTGGCCTTCAAAAGCATTATTCATGCTTAGAGAGAGAAACTCATATTCTCCATCTTTCTTCTTTCTTTAATCTTGATTAAATATTAACTTGGGTGTGAGAATGCCTTATTCAAGTACTCAGCGCTCTAGATTGGAGGCTAATGATTGTGACAAGTTCTCTATATGCGTGAGCGTAAAAGAAATCCAACACCTTCATTGGCACTGTCTGTGAGGAACTTGCAAGTTAAAAGACATTTTATCTCAGTAAAACCAAAATAACCACCACTTTACACTCACTTTTTTGGATTAGATTTGGTTGTGTATGGTTGTAAAAAAAGTGAATACTTGTATGTACTCATTAAAAATGAATTTATGTATAAGACCTAAATTTCAAGCATGATTGAAAAGGTAATAAAACCAAAAATCTAATCTCAAAAATGGATTTTTCTCCTCTAAGTGAGTTATTGGAGACAAAGAGTAAAGAAAATGAAAAATCTATTTGATCAACATAAAACTTTGATCAAATAGTAGAAAGTCCAAATGGTCAAAATGGTTTTTAAAACTAAACTCAAGACCAATTTATTTTTTATTTTATTTATCTTTATTTTCTTTTTAGTTCTGCTAATTTCCTAACATCTTTGATGACTTATTTACATTTATGCCATTTTGCTTATTCTATCGAAATTTCTTCATTTTTCCATGAGTAATGATAAGGAAAACCTAAGTATTCACCTTACCAGGGGGAATATATGAAGGATATTAAGCCGACGTGGATTAATATAACTCTATGTTCTAATCTAACAACTATGATTCTGCATCTAACATATTAACATATTTTATTTTCAATTTTATTATGTCATTCTTGACTTTATTCGATATACCCACGAGTGATGGTAAGGAAAACCCAAACATTCACCTCATTATAAGAAATAAACAAATGGGTATTACGCCAATGTTGACTAATATAACTTTTCTTGCATATTATATAACTAGTGATTATCTTTATATATTTAACATTTACATTTCTGCATTTACTCTTCAGTTATTTGTAAATTTCATAATGTTTTGTGTTGATTTCGAAAGAAAGTGGAAACTATGAAAAACAAAAAATTAAAGGCCAAATTGTATGTCCTTGAACAACAACTAAAAGAGTGGCCCCAGAAAAGCTAAAAATGGCTAGTGAGACAAATTACACACTAAAAGAGAGGGTCAAGACCCATATAAAATAAATCCAAAAAGGAATATAGAGAGTTGATAGTGATGAGGAATATAGGTTCCAAAGATGCCTATAGAAGGGAATTTAAAAGATCCTAAGGGAACTCCAAAAAGAATTTCCAAATGGCTTTCGCAGCTAATGATGCCTGCCCTTGAACAACTGCCAAAAGAGTAGCCCTGAAAAAGCTAATAATAGGCAGAGAGGCAAATTGCTTATCAAAAGAGAATGTCAAAATCTACACAAAACAACCTTAAAAGGAATATAGGGAGCTGATTGTGATGAGGAACAAAGGTTATAAAATATGCTTACAGCAGAAAATTCAAAAGATTCTAAAGAGATACTAGAAAAAATTTCTAGGTGGGTTCCACAACAAATGATGCCATGGTAGCATCCCTCAGGGAAAAACCTAAAGTCCATTTGAATGACATTCTAGACTTATCTAAATGATTATTTAGATTAATAGCTTGTAAAAGAGGAACATTTCATTTTAGCTATTATGACTATATGAATGATTTCAACTCTTGAAAATATTGATAAAATTGATAATGTACAAGTCATGTACTTGAGAGATTGATCATAAAATGATGCGGCAATGAGCATTCGCATGCATAAACATTCATATTTATGCATCTCATAAGAATCTACATTTATTGTTTCACGAGCGCTTATAATCATCTTTCACATTGTCATTTATGCTTTCAAAAATCTCAAAATCCATTTAAAAACCAACCAGATTGCCTAGAAAAAATTCTTATTTCCCACTAGAAGTTCAGTGTATGGAAAAGTTCAAAGAACAAGAAATATTTCCTTCTACGTCAAGACAAAAGAAGATTTCCTCTGGAGCTTCAGTTTAAGGGAAATGTTCAAAATCTAAAAAATATTCCCTCATACATCAACAGAAAACCCTTCGAACTTCAGTTTAAGGGAAAAGTTCTAAAAATAATTAATGTTCTCTCTTATGTTAAGGGAAAAGTAAAATTCCTCATAAAACTTTAGTTTAAGGAAAACATTTAAGTACAATTAATATTTCTCCTATGTTAAGTAAGAACAACTAGTATATTTCCACAAAGAATTCCAGTTCAAAAAAATAATTTAGTGAAATAGTTCATTTTTCCTTACTCTAAATATGAAGAAAACTTTCCTTAATAAAATTCCTCTGAAACAACTTATTTTTCCCTAGGTTAATGTAGAGGAAAAACTTTCCTAAGCCAATAAAGAGGAAAATTTCCTTAAAAAATTTCTCTGACATAACTCACTTTTCCCTAAATCAATGTAGAGAAAAAACTCATGTGGGCCAATAAGGAGAAAAATTTCCTTGTAAAATTCTTTCGGCGTAACTTAGTTTTTCCCATGCTAATGAAAATGAAAAACTTTCATAGGCCGATAAGAAAAAAAATTTCCCTAACAAAATTCCTTTAGAATAACTCATTTTTCCTTAGGCAAACATAGAAGAAAATCCTCCATAGGCTAATAGGGAGAAAAGTTCTTTTATAAAATTCATTCGGAGTAACTCATTTTTCATCAGGTTAATATAGAGAAAAAAAACTTCTCTAGGCCAACATAGAGGAAAAACTTCTGTAGGCAAATAAGGAGAAAAGTTTCCCTAGTGAAATTCCTTGGGAATTGCTCATTTTCCTAGGCCAACAACAAAGAAGAACTTCCTTAGGCAGGTAAGGAAGAAAAATTATCTAGGGAACTTTTCTAACCTAGTAAAAATGAAAAACTTCCCTAAATAAGTAAAGAAAAAAAGTTCTGAAACAATATTCCTTTAAAACAGGTTGCTTTACTTATGTCAAGAAGGACGAAAAATTTTCCTATGTCAATAAAAAGGAAAAACTTCCCTAGGTCAGTAAGGAAAAAAAATATAATAATATTCCTCTAGAGTAGGTCGTTTTTCTTATATCAATGAGGAGAAAAAATTTTCTAGGCCAGTAAAAAAGAAAAATTTCCTTAGACCAATAAAGAGAAAAAGGTTCCATAATAATATTTCTCCAAAATATGTCACTTTTCCTTATACGAAGGAAAAAGAAAATTTTCTCTAGGTCAATAAAGAATAAAAACTTCTCTAGACCAATAAGAAGAAAAAGTTCCGTAACAATATTCTTTTGAAATAAGTCACTTTTTCCAGTGCAAAGGAAAAAAATATTTTTAGGACCAACAAAGAGGAAAAATTACTTGTTAGAGTGCAATTTATGCACTAGTTTTGCATTGTTTACTTCCCTTAATATTGATGTTTTGCACTTAATAATAATGTTTTACTTGTGTTTTACTTTTGTAGGTGCAATTCTATTGATTGATGATAAAATTGAGCTAAAAGATGATATTTAAGGAGGATTGTTCTCTTGGAGAAATTATGAGCGTCAGAAGAACTTTGTTGATAAGGCGTGGGCGCGTGCTGTCAATTGCGGACCTGCAATTTTTAGTTTAACGTGTTTTGTATTTTTGGTTATTTTTGTAATCACGAATTTAATATTTCAGATATTAGTATTTTATTTTAAATAGAATTCTAAAAGAGAAGAGAGAGAGAGTATTTAAGGGAGGAATCTATTGTGGAAAGAGTGGGGATTTTGGATTGGAGAAAAAGAAAGAAACCCTAGATCTAAGTTTTCTCTTCTCTCTATGAGGAACTAAACCATTTTTCTGGTTGAAGGTTAATGAAACTTTGATTCATCACTACTGTGAGATCTTTCTTATGCTTTAATTGTTTTATTACTTTTTGGGTATTTGTTTATTCTCTAAATTATTTTCATGATTATGTTTGTTAATTAGGTAATTAGCCACTATTTAATTATCAACTTAATCTATTGTCAATTAAAGGATTCATCGTATGAAGAATTTAATGTTTGTGACAAATAACATAGCAGAGAGTTGTGTTGTGAGAATAAACAATCTAATTTAAATGAATCATCATATGTGTTGATTAGGATTTGGGTCTCTCTGGTTTTTCAGGCTGTCAATTGATTAAATCCTATGATCGTATCTAGGGTTGTCTATTGATTAGGGAAATAACCAACGGTCGTACCTTGGTTATCGACTAGTTAAGGAGAGATTGGCTATTAGAGGGTCTTAGTAGCTATAACCGGTCTATTCATGAGTAATAATAATCTATATTTGAATCAATGATCAGTAGTCGAATCAAGCTGAGTTAATTCCTTCAATCAGAGCTTTCTCCAATTTGAATTACAATTTTAATTTGCATTCTTGTTATTTTAATTTGATTTTATTATTGTCAACAATTCCCCCATTTTACGTTTTACGTTTCAAAAGGATTTAAATAATTACCGATCTCTGTGGACACGACCCTGCTCAATCACTATACACAATTTATTTAGAGTAGGAATTTATTTTTGTTGGTTTCGACACCCTTCATTACTTTAGACCAATAAGGAGGAAAAGCTTTGTATTAACATCCTTATAAAATAATTTTTTTTACTCCCAATAAAATATTTTTTTTATAAAAGTTTACTTTTCGATATACTAATGAGGACAAAAAAATTTCTTAAGCTAACAAATAAGAGAAACTTTTATATGCCAACATAAAGGAAAAATTCCATAGTAATGTTCCTTCGGAATAAGATCGATTTCTTATGCTAACAAGGAGGAATGATTCCCTGACAATATTTCTCCATAACAAATCATTTTTATTTGGGCCAACAAAAAGGAAAAAACATAACTTTCTTAGGCTAAAAAGAGGGAAAAGCTTTGTAATAACAATTTTTACTAATACATCACTTTTCCATGACAAACGGTAACTTAAAAAAATATTAAGAAAAAAGGGAAAACAAGAAGAGCTTGCCAAGTCATGGGAAAACTAATGTTCAATAAGGCAAACACAGGTTAAGGAAAAATAAAGGGTAAGGAAAACTAAAACAAACTAAAGCAAACAAAAGCCAATGTCACAAGGGCAAGTCAAGCTAAGAAAATGTCACTTTTTAAGAAGGCAAACAAAGGTTAAAGAAAAATAAAAGTAAAAAAAACTGAGGCAAATAAAAGTCAAGGCCACAAGAGCAAGCCAAGCCAAGCCAAGCCAAGCCAAGCCTAGAAAAGACCAATGTTCAACAAGACAAATAAAGGATAAGGAAAAATAAAGGCTAAGAGAAAACCGAGGCAAACAAAAACCAAGGCCACAAGAGCAAGTCAAGTCAAGAAAATGTTACTTTTCAACAAGACAAACAAAAATTAAAGAAAAATAAAAGATAAGAAAAAACCAAGGCAAACAAAAGTCAGGGCCACAAGAGCAAGTCAAGCCAAGAAAAGATTAATATTTAACAAGACAAATAAAGGATAAGGAAAAATAAAGGTTAAGAGAAAATCGAGGCAAACAAAAATCAAGGCCATAAGAACAAGTCAAGCTAAAAAAATGCCAGCCTTCCCCGATTTAAGAAGGCAGGAAAGCTCTCTAATAATATTCTTCTGAAATCACTCACTTTTCAAGGCTAAAAAAAATGGAAAACTTTCCCTAGGCCAAGTATGAGGAAAAGCTTTCTACTTATATTCTTCTAGAATAGATCATTTTTCCTTACTCTAACAAGGAAAAGTTCCTAAACAATTCTCTTAGAATAACTAATTTTTGCCAAGGCCAATAAAGAGGGAAAACTTCTCCTGGGCTAATAAAGAGAACATGTTTCGTAATATTATTCCACCGGAATAAGTCACTCTCCATCTATTAAGAAAAAAATTACAAAGGTCAACAAAGAGTAAAAACTTCCCTAAACCAAAAAAGAAGAAAAACTTCCTAATAGTATTATTCCGGAATAGCTTGCTTTTTCCTTGTACGGATAAAGAGGAAAAATTTCATAACAATATATTTTTGGAAAATATTTCATTTCTCCTAAAGTTAATGATAAGGAAAAACATCTCAGGCCAATAAGGAGAAAAAAATTTGTAATAATATTATTTTAGAATAAATCATTTTTCCTTATGCCAAGAAAATACCAATGTCTTATATGGCAGCCAAAGATTAAGAAAAACTTAGGTAAACAAAAGATACGATAAGAAGAACATGCCAAGTCATGATAAAGGTAATACTCAACAAGGTAAACAAAGGCTAAGGAAAGATTGTGGCAAATAAAAGTTAAGGAAAAATTAAGGCAAAAGCTAACTAGGGAAAACAAAAGCCAAAGCCAATAAAAGAAAGACAAACTAAGGTATGGCCAACGACAAAAATGGGTAATGCTAAATCAAGACATAAAGTATCTAGTTACCAAAATTCTAGAATAAAATAAAAGATTTTCGCATTCCTGGACTAACTGGAATACCTATGGAAAATTTTTATATTTGCTTAGAATTTTGGTTTAAAAAAAAAATCAAGATTGAGGAAATTGACATTTTCTTTTAGAACTTTAAGTCAAGGGAAAAGTTTAAAGAATAACTATCATTTTCTTCTTAAACTTTTGTTTAGAGAAAGAATTCAAAGAGTTAACATTTCATCTAGGAATTTCAATTCAGAGGAAACAATTCATTTTTTCCTAACTCAATAAGAGAAAAGTTCATTGACACATTCCTCCCAAATATATGCGAACGCCCAAGGCATAGTTCTTTTAAAAAGGCCACGTGGCTAGTCGAACAAAAATCAAAACTTCTTATTCCAATCAAAGTATTTTCTAAAGAAAATACACTTGTATGCAGAGTAGCGTATGTGCCATATTTCAAAAGGTACTAAACCATGCCACGTGTCCATTTTGTCAGATAAAAGAAGTTATTCTGAGGAAATAACACCCTAGCTATTTCGGGAATATAACACCCAAGTTATTCCAAGAGAATAACACATAAGAAAAAATTCCTCCAGAGCTCATAAAGATGGCAAGAAGGGGGAATTAGTTCCTTAATCTATTAGTATAAGGAATCACACCCAAAAGTCATAACGACATGGAAATATAAATGAACATGTAAAATAATTCCCTATGATTAAATTCACCTCCATGTGTACAAAAAATGATGGATGTCACATGTCATTAGGTTGAGGGCTCAAAGCAAAACTCAAAATTTACATCACTCATCATCTATAAATAGATACCTATCTCTAAGAGAAAGGGGTCTTTGGCCTCCAAAAGCACTATTTATACTTAGAAAGTGAAATTCATCTTGTTCGTCTTTCTTTTTTCTTTAATCTTGATTAAATACTGACTTGGGTGTCGAAGTGCCTTTTTCAAATACTCATCGCTCCAGATTCGAGACCAACTATTGTGACAAATTCTCCACAAACTGCAAATACGCGTGGTGGTAAAAGATATCCAACACCTTCATATATAATTTAAATTAATCACCAAAGAAACTAATATAATATAATGCAGAACCAAAAATTAATATAGTAATAATGTAGCACTAAATATTATATAGTATTATTATAATACTGAACTAATATAATACAGTATAATATAATATATTTGTATTAAAATAATTCAATCACATCCTAAATGGATGAGTAAGCATTTTCTACTTTCTTTTTCCTATTTTGAATTACATCGAATACTGCCGTCTATTACTGGTTATTCATATTTTACGAGCAAAAGTTTTATTAAATATTCGGCGCCGAAGGAAAAAGATGCCTTCATGGGCAATTTCTACTTCTATGTCAAAGAAAATGCTCACGTGGATTGACGAAAGAAAGAAGAAATGCAGATAAATGAGCAAATAAGAATTATCTTTCAGAGTCATGATGGTATTTAAAGTTTAAAATAGACTTTTTAAAATTAAATGATGGCTGTATTGAGAAATGGATTTAGAAAGTGTATTATTGAGTTCAAATGTATTAATCCTATTTATTTATAACTAAGAGCCAACTTTGGATTAAGTTTGTACATTTTTTTATAATCTTCTATTACCCATGTATTTATAGTAATATATACAGTTAAAATTTAGCTATGTAATACTTGTAAGTAAATTTGAGATCAAGAGGTATCATTTGCAACAAGATTTTAAAATTTTATTTTTATTTAGCAAGAAGGGGGTGATTGAGCTCATCAAAACTTTTGCAAGATCGCTGCATTTTCTTGATACGCATAAAAGAAAACTCCCATATAAATAGTTATCCACAACGAAAGAATCACATGCATGGTCATGAGTTTTGACCAACAAATGATTGATTTGTTAATTACTTGTCCTTCATGGGATGTGTATAACAGAAAGAAACGCTTGCACTACTGGCCTAAACATGCAATTCTTTAGTTCTTGTTTTTTTTTCTTTGCAAACTCCGGCTGTAGGAGAGAAACATTATTAAAATAAAACAAATAGAGTACACTTATTACAGGATGAATAAATTAAAATAAAAAGATGGTGATATCATCTAAAAACAAAAAAACAAAAAAATGCATGCCCAATATATTGATGCCATTCAATTAGCTGGGTACAACTCAGCAGCCAACCGGGGCTTTGCACGTGCAGGCAATGGCTTAGCCATAAGGAGGTCGTATTTTGATTCGGAGAGGTCAATCTTCTCCTCACCCGATGGCGCGCTCCATTCAAACCCTTGAAGAAGCCTTGCCAAAAGCACTACAGACATCTCAGAGCCAAGTGCCATGCCCATGCAACTGCGCCTTCCTCTGCTGAATGAAAGGAATCTTAATTCTGTTTCCGCCAACTCTACTTGATGATGATGATCGTCCACTGAACCAATATGACGTTCAGGTATGAATTTCAATGGATCTTTCCAGACGTTAGGGTTCCGGCCAAGCCCTATTCGGCTCAGCAGAACGTGACTGCCTTTGGGAATGAAGTAACCGGCGATAGTGGCATCGCGAGTTGAAACATGAGGCAGGTTAAACGGTGCCACGGGATGAAGGCGAAGCACTTCCCTTAAACAAGCCTTGATATAATTGAGCAGCGGGACGTCAGATTCCTGAACAAGTCTTTCTTTTCCAACAACTCTATCGATCTCCTCTGTTGCTTTTTGGAGAATTTCAGGCTGGTTGATCATCTCCGCTATTGCCCATTCTGCTGCATTCGATGGATTATCCACTGTTGCAAGTGTCAGATCCTGCAAGTACGTACATATGTTAATTTATCGATCAGTTAATTTGTCATTAAAATTCGAGACCGCGACCTGATTATATATAACATGAGCGATTAATAATATAAAAATTAATGTATTAAATAAACAAGATATCCAACGTACCATGCATTGAGATTTAATCTCATCTATGGATAACAATGGATCCCCATTTTCATCCTTTGCTGAAATAAGAACATCTAGCAAGTCCTGGTCGTTGTGAGCTTCCTTCTTGTTGTCATGATGATGTCTCCGTTGTTGTATTCTCTCATCTATAATGGAATCGTGATACTTGTTGGCAGTTTTCATGGCCGCACTTATAAGCTTTTCATGGCCTTCTAGATCGAAGACTCTCATCCAGGGAACGTAATCTGAAAGAGTGAAGGAATAAAGGTGTTGGAGTACAACGAAGAGTGATTCAACGTGTTCTTCTTCTTCAAATCCGGGCCCTCCATCTTCTTTTCCTTCGCCAAAGTATCTCCTGTTGAACATCATCTTCCTAATAACGTTCCCGCAATAATGGCGGGTTGCAAGTCTTACATCTACAACTGTTGCGGCAGAAGCACTTTTGCGGCATCGGTTATAAATGAATCGAACAAGATTGTCAGCTTCTTCTCTTCTCTTAGAGATTAAGGAGTTAAGTCGGGCTGAGCTCAACACGTGGGAAGCAACCATCTTTCTCATTTTCTTCCATTGTTGACCCCATGGCACGACTGCCACTGACAGGAATCCACGGCTAGAGTACTCTGTCCCCATTGTGAGCGGCCTCGTTGCAAAAATTGAGTCGTTATCTTTTAGAACTTCCAAGGCAATTTCTGGGGAAGTCACTGGAATCACATGAACATTTCCAAAGCGAATGCAAGAAATATTGGTGTTAAGTTCTTTCATCACACTGTGTATCCATTTGAAGGTCGGCTTATTCCTCCACATCTCTGGAAGGTTCCCGACTATTGGCCATGCAGCCGGGCCTGGGGGCAGAGGTGGTTGCTTCATTCTTTTCTGGTCCGTACTTCTTCGAATCTGCTGGATAAATTCATTCATTTGCAATAAAATTAGTTTATATGTCAAATAAAAATATACAATTATTGTTCCTAATAAATAAATAAGGGAAACCGAAAAGTAAATATAATATACCTTGAACGGTTGATTCTGAACGAATGAATATATGTCCATCACATACTTCCGAATAGTTTTGGATTTCAGCTGGAAGCTTGTTAGTGTAACAAGGGCAACAAGTAGCGTCACCCAAACAATATATGTGGATTCAAAAATGGGAATATCTTCAAGATAAGAAAGGAAATCCATAATATTAATGAAGGCAATTTTTGGATTCAAGAGTAAAGCCAAACGATTTGTGGCTATCAAAACAAAAAAGCAATTAATATTATTCTTGATGGATATTGATTGAATGAAGAGGGGGTTCTCCATTCGTCATTATATATAGAAGGTTGGTACGGGTTGTCAAGTTCAACGAAACTCATGAACAACGTTTTCGACATGCAACTTGATATATGATTCGTCTGTATGTATACTATAAGAAATAAATTTATGTTTTTCAAAATTAGTCGTGTAGTGATTTGTCTTCGGTCATCACTCACCAACGGTCCATTACAAAACTTATCATAATCCCTTAATGAAGTTCTGACTTAGAGCCTGTTTGATATGACTTATTTAAGAGTTATAAGTGCTTATTTAATTGTATAAGCACTTTTTAAAATTTTTATAGTGTTTAGTTATTTTTTTAGTAAAGTTTTTAAAGTTTAAATAAGCTAATTTATCTCTACTAGCAAAATCCCAAAATTTGAGCTTTTGAGAGTAGAGATTATAGAGTTTTTCTAAAAATATATAATATAAAAAATATCACACAGTTTAATGGTTCAAAAGTACTTTTTTTTATTGACAACCAAACACCCAATGACTTTTTGTCCAAAAGGTTTATTGGTATAAACTCTACTGTTATAAGCTCTATTTAATAAGTTGTACCAAACGGAGCCTTATAATTAAGTGAAAGGAATATATTCCACAGACAGTTAATTAATTAGAGGGGAGATTCAATATTGGCAACAAGAAAAGAAAAATTCAAACTATCATTTTTTTAAGATTATCATTATTATGGTTCTATTCTCATAGTTGACTATATCTTGCTTTCTTTTATCATTTGTTTCATGTAATCATGCTTCATCCCTTCAAGGCGCGGTTTCACATCTTCAATATTGGCTGTGATGGACGGGTAGATTGTTACCTTGGTTGATAGAATAATCGATGGATTTTGCGACGATGGTGGGTGGAGGAGTGATCTCTAAGAAAAAAAGAAAAGCACAGTTTATGCATTCGATAGATTTTACGTTGTGACCATATAATGGCTATTATAGCCATAAATCTTCTTTTTCTTTTTTAAGGGAATTTTAAGAATGGATAAATATATTTTGTTGTGATACTTTTTGCCAGATATAAAAGATAAAAAAGAAAGCTAAAAATTTGACCAAACATTATACTGCTATCTTAATCACTGCAAGAAAAATGTTATTTTATTAAAAAAATTTAGTCATAAAAGATAACAAATTAGTCATTTTATATTTTTTGTAACCAAAAATATATATTAAAAATGGTCAAATTAGAGATTCAAAATACAATTAATGACACTTCATATTTGTCACAATAAATGATTTATAATGACTATAATATTTGTCTCAAGAGTATGTAAATAAAGTCTCAATAATTATTAAAATTCATCTTTTTTGTGTTCAAATATATAATTAGCAATGCTATTTTTCTGTTGTTGAAGTTTACATATTGCGACGTTATATAATTGTGTCAAGTAGGTGTGATTTGTGATAATTTTTGCAAATATAATTGGTAATTAATTTAGTCTCAAATTTTTTATAAAAGGCAATTTATATAGTCTCACATAAATTTTAATAACAATATGTAGCCATAAAAATATTTTTTTTAAATAAAGAAAGATGATAAATTACGTACCAAGATGAAGTGAACAATAATAGAAAGATCCCCAATTTTCTAAAGTTCTTATATGAAATAATATTTTTTTGGAGGGGGATCTAATGTCATCACACCTAATTCCTAAATCCTCTAGCCAAATTGAAAAGCAAATTCATCTTCATATCCTAATTTTGCAAAAGTTTCTCAAGATCTGCTAAACTTCGCTTCCAATTTCCTTCATTTATTGGCATATTTTATGTTTTTCTTTTACTAGATTCTCTTAGGAATTTTATCAAACACTTGCATAAAAATATTCAAATAATAGCTCCAAGAATTTCAAACCCCTAATTTCACCAAACACAATATATATATAAACAAGACAAATCTGATGGCAAAAATCAATACTTTTATTCAATAAACAACACCCAGATAAGGAAACTGAACAAAAAATGCGAGGAAAAGTTGAAAATTATTGTGAGTAGAAGAAAAGACAAGATGGGTAATCATTCACACACACACGTAATTGGAAGAAGGGAGGATAAAGTTGAGTAGTTTTTAACGTTAAGTGGACATACAGTGGGAAGATTTAAGTTTTAGTTTTTTTCTTTATATGTATATATAAAAGCATCTCTAAAAGTCTATTCAAATAAGATTTTATTATTTATTTGAAGAGCTATATCAATATTCAAGATTCGAAAAGATACTTCAATTAAAATTCTTCAGATAAGAAATGATTATCTCTCTTCAATTTTATAGAGTTGTTTTCTTCCTCTTTAATTTTTATTTTATTACTTTTTATTAAAGGGATAGAAAAAAGTGCTTTAATTACCAATTATTTTCCTTTGAAAAAATATTCATTTGATTAAAATAATATTACTTTATTTCTATTTGAAAAGCCTTTAGGAAAATAACATATAAAAATAATATTACCTTATTTCTATTTGAAGAGCATTTTGGAAAATAACATATTTTTTCACTCTTCTTTTTACCACAAAGGTAAGCTAATAGATTTTTGAAGAATAAAATTAATAGAGCCTTTTGGAGATACTCTATCTTAACTATTTTAAGGTTTTTCTAAAAATAAAAAAGAAGCTATTACAAGGCTTGTTATTATTGATTTGAAAAAAAAAAGTCTATTATCAATTTTTATTAATCCAAGTTAATTATTTTAATTTTTATTAATCTAACATTCTTAACCAAAATTTTTATGAAGCTAAACAATAGTGTGTCTCTAAAAAAGAAAAAATACGGATTATTATTTTTTTTTGTTTTTTGGTTAGTGATGTAAAGTTCATCACAAAAAAAATTAATTACATACTAAATAATTTGTGTATGAAAAAATGGTCATGAAATACAATATTACTCAATACAAAACTTTAGACTACTATTTTTTAGTATTGTTATAGTAAGCAATTATTTGTGACAAAAAAAAGGTCTTAAAATCAATCAAAATCATATTAGCTTTGGAGAGTAATATTTTTTTGTCAAAAATTGTTTGATCAATTTCACATCTCTCCTTCAGTCTTAAAATCTTAAGCTCCAGTTGCCAAAAGATTCTTGCATTTCATCAATGCCTTTAGCAGCTTCAAACATAACCAATAACCACCATTCAAAAAATAGAGCGAAAAAAGGTCTAGATTATTAAACATATGATCCCAAACAATTAAATCACTAAGAAAATAACTAAACAATATACCTCATAAAGACAAAATTGAAAACTTTCTCCTAAAGGTTACCCAAATCTACATCAAAACTTTTATACAAAGTGACACTAGAGGTCACATAATTTTTTTTTTGTAAAAAAAAGCCCACTAGATTGCGGACATTGAAATAAAAATTGAAGAGTGGAGACGTGAAAAATCAATGTCGAGTGGAGATTAGAGAACAATAAGCACTGATTAAAATATATATATATATATATATATATGGCAGCGAGAGTTGAGAGAAGAGAAAGAGAGAGAGGGAAATAAAGAATTTTGGTTAGAGCGGCTAGAGTTTCTCATGAAGTAAAATATGAAGTACATATAATTTTAATAAAAAAATAACAATTTTCGATTTATAGGTTAAAAAAATAAATTTTGTTAAATATTTCATTTAGCGGCCGTTTTGCCGCCTAAATAAAAAATTATTCATTTGATTTTAATTTAGTTATGTTAGTAAATTAACTTAATATAATTATACTTATTTTTATAATTTGTATTCTAAATGCTACTTGTTTTTTAATTGATGTATTTCAGTGATACTTGATTTATTATTTAGAAAATTGTAATTATGCCATGCTTAAAATATATAACGGTAAATATAATAAATACGACATTATTTAGTTGTACTCAAATTGTAATTTTTCTTGTGGGTGCCACTTTGTCAAGAGTTGGAACCCCACTCACATGGACAAGAAGGAAACTGATTATCACTATACTAAGGAATAAAAAATAGTAAGTATCTACGTTACATTAGTAATTACATTATGAATTTAGATCATTATAGTCATGGGGCATAATTATCTAAAAAGATGTATGTATAATCATTTACGAAAACATGATATATGTCCCGAGTTAAATCATATGGAAGGTTGTGGTTAACACTTATATTTGGGCTCTCACAAGTCCCACCTTTAAAATGATATTAATAAATTAATAATACTAATAGTTACATTAGTAAAATTAAAATAATGTCATATATGTAGATTATAAAGTATACACATTCTAGTAATAAACGTCCAATACTGATAATAAATAATTAAATATCATAGTTGAGTTCATTTTCATCAATTTAATATTGACTAATAAAGTAACAATGATGGTTACTAACAACATAAAGAAAGTTCATTATTATAAATCATTAATTACGATATTACTGAAAGCAAGAGATAAAACATTAACATTATATTTAACATATAGAAGTGTCTATTATAATATTCAAGAAAATGCAGTAACTTGAAAATAGTGAATAAATTTAACCATCAAAATAGTGTAGTATAAAGGAATAATTTAATTAATTAGTCAATTTCACATAAGTTTGTATGAATTAATTTCCTATTTGTATTGTGAGATTGATTTTTTTCAAATATTTAAAAATAAATCTGATTAATTATGGGTCTAGATATTCAGATTGCATGGCTTTATCAAAAAATGAATAAAATTATATTTATTTTTTATGCAAAATATCATTAAATTTATAAAGTAATACAAAATATTTAATAATTTATAATTATATTACTTGTTTACTTATATTTAAATAATATTCTCATTAGTAAGAAGTCACATATTTTGAGGAAAAAAATAGAAGTCTCATTATATATATATATATTAATGTAAAGTTAAGGGGGTATTTGGAAGTTTCATAATTTAAATTAATTAGTTTATTATTTGCTTAAAATGAGAGTATCTGTAGGATATTTACCTTTAATATTTTCCACTCTAACCCATTAAAATAAGGGGCAACTGGTGGCCGATTATAAAATAAAAAAATAATAAAAAAACGGCGGCGGGAGATGCAGCCGCCGCGTTTTAGAAGCCAACCCCACTCTTGTCTTGATGGCTTTTGATAGATTCAGCCAACGACAAGGCAGATGATGGTTGGTTGAAAAGAGTTGACTGAAAGGTAGATTTGATAGTCGGAAAAGAATTAATGATGCGACACTTGGAGCGACCAATTAACAGTGAATTTGAACAAGACGTCGTTTTTTTTCCACCTTGTCGCCGTTGTACTTGCTTGGGGTGATTAATTGCTTCAGGCTACATGAAAACGATGCGTTCTGCAACAATAAACTCTTTTTTTTTTTTTTTTTTAACCTTAAAACTGTAAGTTAGTCGAGGTATATTTAATTGTATGTCATAAAATAAATCGTCACGACAAAGGTTTTTAGCGACCGAAATTGTATTCGTCGTTTAAAATAATATATTTTTGCCTAAAGTCTATATCATAGTGCTTGTTTGAGGGAATCGACGGCCGGGCATTGCAACGGTGGTTGTCTGCATTTTATTGGTATAGAGCTAATTTTGTACTGAGGGTGTGTTTGGAATTTGGAGTATGTGATTATAATTTATTATAATACTGTTTATATTAATTTAATATCAAAGTTATGTTTAGAAAGAAATTGTTTTGAGATGAATGGGGTGTGCTAATGCGGTAGTGTTTTGCTTTTGCTTCGCTTTTTTTTTTTAATTTACTTTTACTTTTTTCAATAATAATATATAAATATAATTTTTTAATTTAATATATTATTTTGTAATATTAATTTTTATTTTTATATTTTTACATCATAATTATTAAAATAAATTAATAATTTTATAATTTATTATTCATATTCTAATTTTTATTGTATTAAAATATAACTAAATCATGTATTATTTAATTATATAATAATTAATGTATAAGAATTGATTATTATTTAAAAATTTAATCTAACTAACAATAAATAATTATATATGAATAAATTTAATTAATATTAATTTAAAATTAATAACAATAAAAATAATAACATAAAATATCATTACTTTATGATATTATTTAGAGATTATTTGATTAAATTATTCAATTCGATCTTTATTTCACATGTTATATATTTAAAAAATACTGAAAAATAAATGTTATGCTGCCGAAAATATAAGGCTACAAGTTTCGATTTTTATAAACAGTTACGATACTTTTTAACATTTATACTAAAAAATAATGTTAAATTTCTAAAATTTAAGACTTTTATATTTAATATTTTTCTATGTACTAATAAATATTATTTTCTAAATATATAATTTAAGTTAATTATAAAAAATTAGTACGGTATAGTATAACACTAAATGTTGTACAAAATTATTATAATACAGTGCTAATGCAATATAATATAATACAATACACCTGCATTAAAAATAATTCAATATATTAAAATACAATAATATGTCAAACGCACCATAAGTGAAAGGGAAAGAAAAATGATGTGGGCATGATATTTGTTGAATATGCTTAGCAATATCCATTAGACACATGGGATAGATTTCAAGTAGTCAAAGAACTAATACTTTGAATAAGTAAGAATTAGTGGCATTAAATAGTAAGTATTGATTCCTTCGGTGAAGTTGACTCTTATAATATTTCGCTTTCAAAGTTGCCGGCTGGAATCTTTGATACAATTTAAAGCAATGAATCTCTGAACTCTTGGTTATGGAGAAACTTCCTGCTGTTTCTCTTTCTTCAAATAATTTTAATGATTACGATGCGATTTATATACGACGAAAAGATCAACTTGTCCAAGTCAAAGCAAATATATATAATATATTGATTTAGCTACCTTACATTCTTTACCGGTAGTGAAATCGATAATTCAAAAAATGTAGTAAAATCCATAATTTAATTTTATGAGAAACTGTAACTTACTAAAACATAAGGTAACAGCTCCCATAATATATTATACTCGAAATAATTGTGTAGAAGTGGTAGAAGCAAATACTTTATTGAGAAAAATCAAACCCGTCACTTACGACTTACGTTAAGAAAATTGACGTGCGCATTAGTTAATTAAGAATAATGATAGAGAGAAGGAGCTCACTCCAACCCTACTGGGTGCGCATTAGTTGAATACGCACCCCAGCAATCCCATACGAAAGAGTAAACAGAAGTTAAAATAATAATAAAATTATTCTAACTTTTGAATTAATGACAAAATTTTGCACAATAAATTCGCTTTGGTCGGATTGAGGTGAGTCTCGCTAATTGGTGGGTTGAATATAATTTTTCATTTTTTAATGTACAGATCAGAAAGATCACATTTAGTTATATATGGCATAGATCTCGTTAACTCAATTGTATTCATGCATATATTCTTTGACCACTAAATAAAAAAAACTATATATTATTTGGCCATAAGAACACGCGGAGTTGATTCTTCACTTAATATTGAGTCCTTCGTTGAAGTCTAGGCACTTATTTCCTAGTTGTCAGCTTGATAAAATTGAAAGCACTGTAATTACCAAGAACGCAATTATTATTATTTTTAACTTTCTGAAGGAATTATATTGACTTCTTTGTTCTAATTTGACTGGAAACTATGTAAGTTATCAAGTAATTCACTATGAAAAATTTAAAATAATTATTTGGGAAGACTATAGTGTATTAATTATATCATATATGGGAAGGTCAGTTTAAACGAGTCGTTGAAACATGCAGCGCCATTTTTTTCTTTTAAAGTATGTGTTGCACAATAGGAAAACCTTAATAAATTGATAATTTTGAGTAAACTAAGTTTGCTAGTTTCATGTTCAGACACATAGGCTAAATACAATTTTACTAAATTTATAAGATAATGTACTATAGAAAATATTTGTAGTTTCATATAAGACAACTTAGTCTTGGCCTATTTAATACTTATAAGTTTGAGATAATTTTCAATTTATAAGTTAAATTTTGAGTATGAATTAGACACAAGCTTCTATGTGCTATCGATGCCAAACTCATCCACAAGTGAAATCACGCCACCTTTTCATATGATAAGGATTATGTAGAAAGGTCAAGTTGCACGTAATAGAGGGTGTTAAGAGAACATTTTCTTATTAGTTGTAATGAACGTTTAGATATTTATATAACCCTAAGGTAATTCTTGACTCTTGAATTAGTTATTATGTATGAGTTTGGCCATAGACTTTTATATAGTATCATAACTAAAATCTTGTAAGAGTGGCTCACGCAATCTTACCAGATGATAGGGACTAATAAAAATGATCAATTAACATATAATTAGAGATGATAGGGAAAATATCCAATGTTAATTGAGAAAAATATTGAGTGTGAATTAGGCTTATGATATCATAGAAAAACTCATTCATGAGTGGGCCATGACATCTCTATTTCTAACTACAAAGAAACACAAACTTTAAATTATTATTATTATTATTATTTTGGGTTTAATTTCAAGCTCCAGTTTTTATTGTACTAGTTAATTTAGTTCGTTACATTGAACACAATTCTTCATTGAAATCCGTTTCTGGAGAGGTTTATTATTGTGCAAATTTTATTGAACTTGTAAGTGCACCAATCTATTGTAATATAAACTAATGGTGACGAGTGTCGATCCTACGAGGAGGTGAATTTTAATTATATGTAGAATTAAGTTTGTAAATAGGTGATTGAATTTGTGGTGAAAGTAACGTAAATTATCCTAAAATTGGAATTTAAATGGTTAGAATAAATTGAAGAGAAATCTATTGAAATGACGTACTTAGGTATCTGGATCCGTATCAACATGCACCATAAGCTAAATATTCCTTATTAATACCAATTAAATCATGAGGGGGGAATCCACACCTTATGAACCACGCTCTAATCAATATAGTACTAAGGGCTTATTGTGCCAAATAATAATAACCTTGTATTAGGGAGCCGGTGTAATTAGGGCGGTATCTAGACAAGATTATTATTATTTGTTGATGAAAATTAAAATCATCCACAAAAATTAGAGGGGAAGAGAAAATAAATTTACCAAATAAAGCCCATGACACATGTTGAGACTTCACCTTCAACCCAAGTTTGAAAGAAAATTAGCTACTCATAATTGAATTAGGGACAAAATGAGAATTTATTAAAATACGTAGAAAATACAAAATGGAGAAGAAATTACAGAAAATGGATCCCAAAAATAGATTCAGAGATGTCAAATTAGGGGGGAGATGTCCCCTTTTTATAAATACATTAAGTAAATTATGGCTATCGAATTAAAAACAGTTTGGATGCTTAGGATTGCGCCACGCCATCAGTTAACAGTATGTGGTTTGACCACGCGGTTTGAACAGTACGCGGTTTGGTTGAAAATAATCCCATGTGTTGGATGTACCGTACACGCGTTTCTTGGTCCACTAATATGTTGTCACTCACCATCAACAGTGCATAAGAATTTTAGTCTAACAGGATCATGACACCTCATCAGTCAATGCCACATCATCGGTCAATGCCACGTCATCGATCCGTTTATGTGAACAGTGTCGTGAACTGTAACATAGACAGTACCGTATATGTGAATAATGCCATTTTTCCTTTTATACTCCTCCTAAGGTTTTCGACTGTCCTGAGTACAAAAGTGATGTCTGTTTTGCCGTTTGATCTCTTGTTTATTGTGAAATGATTATGATGCCCCTAAAATATACAAAATATTTAATTAAAATAAAACACACATAATTAAATTACAAGAAGCTTAAATACATAAAAGTAAGGGTTGTTAGTAAGACTTGAAATGTAAAATGACGATTTTCTCCTTTATAAATATACATTTTCTAACACTCAACACACCCCCCAACCAGCTTATTGCTAGTCCCTAGCAAATAACGCGAAAACAAAATTCAAATCCAAAACGATTTTTTTTTTTAGAAATACTCGTGTTTATTCAATCAAATTAATGATAGCAATCAAATAAAAGTATATGCATTATCTCCAGTCTAATGCAACATCACACCCACATCGACCATCCACATGAATAAGCCCAGTAGACTTTGTCATAACTACTTTCAAGAATGACATGTCAAACCCCAAAATCTTACTGAAAGTAGTGACACTCTCACAAAGAAATTAAACCCAATAAAAATAGTCACTCCAATGAATGGTAATTGAGAGACAATGATAAAGAAGTGATATCACATGCTCTCGCCAAGATAACAGAAATATGCTCTCAGCTTAGAAATAATACGATCCCAAATCAAATAAAAATGTTAGTCAACTCAATTTATTTATTTATTAATTTTTTTTATGCACCACTACATTTTTTGAGCCCATATAACTAGCTTCTAGTTCAGATTATAATTCCCTAAAATCAAGAAGGACTTTTATTAGAACGTAACGTAGGCTAGAGATGTGGCTAACAAAGAAGGAAAATAAGGAAAACAAAATGTATGTTTGAGAAAAATGTAGAGATTTTTTTATTTTTTTGGAAGTTGCAAGGTGAATTTCACCTATTATTGTTATTTTTATTTTTGAAACAACAATATATATCTTTTTTTGTTGGGCATAACTTCACTGTACAAAATGTTTATTTACATTTTTCTCAAATATAAATAGGTGATGGAACCTGTAAGATATTAGGTAATACTTCAAATCGGAGTGGGTCAAGATGATAAGTTTGACAAAGAAAGTTTTTTTTTTTTAAGGCTCAAAAGGGTAAGAAAAGTTTTTTTTTTAAGGCTAAAAAAGGTTAACTATGGATATTTGATAAAAGGGATGGCTAGAAATGCTCAAACGGATCAAAGATGGCCTCCCATCGTCTTTTAGGGTTCTAAATAATCGTCTATATCTACTAGTTAGACGAGCTTCCAAATGTAGCAACACACATTTTTTCTTTTTATTTTATTTTATAATTTTTTTAAGGGTTAACTCAAAAGAAATCTATAGATCGTGTATAAAATAATAAATTGCTAAGCTGTATAAAGAATGAGCAAAATGGTTACTCTCTAAGAAAAATAATAGGCTCAAAAATTCACTTGGTACTTATTATGACATGTTCATTCCATCAAGCTTCCACATTTGTCTCCGACATCAACATGTAAAGTAGCAAACATGGCGTAACATCACTTAAGACCAAAGATAATACAAATACTAAAATTTGAAATTCATCATGTCATCCAATGTTAAAACCAATCATACAATTTTTTTTTGTTTCAAACAACATTTTACCCCCCAACCTATTCTAAGCATGAAATGAAAATATACATGTAGAAATGTGAAAATGATGAAGAAAAACTAATTAGAAAAAGTACACTTAAAATGATAGAAAAAGAAAATATTTTTTTTTAACTTAGAAGATGCGTTTCTAGAGGCACTACATTCCATATTCAACCATTTTCGACTCAAAAATTTGAAAATGTATATTTATAAAGGAGAAATTAAAAAGAAGAAGAAAAATGAACATTAAAACTTAATAAAGAAAAAGAAAAAGTCTAATTTTTTTTTGGTTTTTTTTAAACGATGAAGAAGCGTTTCTAGAGTTACTACACTCCATATTCAGCTATCCTCAACACAAAAAGTTAGCAACAGTTAGTTTCTACAACAAAAAATAGTAAAAAATTAACCAATATTCTACAATTGTCCACTATTCCCTCCTCCTAACCAGAACGAAACATTATCCTTAATGTTTTAAAGAAAAGAAGTAGAGTTTAGAAGACATCACTTGGGTGGTGCAACACATAAGAAAATATTTACAGGCGAATAGTTAAATTTAATTTGTACTTCTTACTGCTGCTACTGTTACTATCATTATTTGGACGCTCTAAAACAAAGATCCAGGGGTTTGGCTCCGGTTTATAAGTTTGTAACAGATCAAGTAGTTCATTAGCAATGTGAACACAAATAAAAAGTTTTTTCGCATTGGAAGGAATGAAATAATTTTTTATTACATGGTTAAGAAATTCGATAAAACCATCATAAAAGGTATTGACATTTAATAAACCGATGCGTTTTTGGTGAATGTGCAGATGAGCCCAAGATGCTAGTATGATAAGTGTCTTTAGTGTTGCAAGATCTCCTGAAAAGAAAATAAAAGTATCAACATGATTAAGCATTTCAGTTATTCTTTCTTGCATACCTGAGACGACTAACTATTCTCTAGTCGATGAGTCAGACAAACTGCCCAATGGTTTTAGGGCTCTTGAGATGATGCCTAACACTTGACTTCCTTTGATAAAAACAGCTTTTGAGACCATTTTTGATAACACTCGGTTACCTCCTTTATACACCAAGTGTAATTTTCTCTTTGCTATACTTCGACTAAAATCTATGGTTGCCTTAACGAACTCTTTATGTTTGCCATAATTAAATTTAGAAAACACACAAATGTTCTTGAATTGTCTATTTGGAGTAGTTGTCATTGCGATACTTTTGAAAAACAATTTGTGAGTGCTTGAAAAAAAATTATATTTAAGAATTTTGGTGACAGTGGGTCACAACTGTGTATGAGGTGGCATGTAAGTGTCAAATAACGCGTAAAGCACATGACTCGTGAGTCAAAAAGGAAAAAACAAACAGCAATAAAATTATTAAAGACAATAATGCAAACAATAAAACAACAGTGAAATAAAATAACAGTAAAGTAAAAGGATATTTATAGGTAGTTGCGACTGTGGCTCATATCTTCCTCTGGTTTTATGTCCAGAAACAGCTTGAACACCCTCTATGGGTCGATGATAGGCTTCCCATCCAGTTTTCTTATAAACTGGCAAACAATGTCATTTATAGTCAGATTCCCGAGATTATATCGTGCATGCTCTTTCTGGAATAATGGTCATAACTGGAGAATTGCTCCTTGTATATATCCACTGGGATGCATTTCAAGAGACAATAGAATATCATCCAATGACTCCTTATTCAAGCCATCCCTAATGAATTGAATCTTATCTTTCCTGTTATCAGACACCATTCCTAAAGAACATGGTTTTTTATCGCATCTCATTCTGGCACATTTATGACAAGCAACAGAAATTCTTCGAGCTCGTCGTTTTCTTGCATGATTTCTTTTACCACAACCAGGCATGTATGCAATATATTTTGGAGGTAACTCACCTGCCAATCGTACTTTCACCTCGATTAACCAACGGATAGCAGCAAGTATGTTATTCCTCATGAGCAATCGCATGCGTTCAGACCGAGTTTTATAGATTGTAAGGAGGGCATTTTGAGGAAGTGAAGGGAATCGCTTGTGAAGTTTCGCTAGAGTCTCGTTTCTGTCCATACCTTCGCCTCAGAATATCAGTTATTAATGGAAACTGAAGTAACCGACTTAATTGTCATGGAGTGCCGTTATCCGCCACTTCACCGGGGTAACAAACTAAAGCACACAAACAGAAAAATAAATTAAAACACACAAAGAAAATTTAAAATTGTCCTTTTATTGAATTTACCTCAAGCTCCAACTGGATGTCGTAAATACTTCTCTCAATATCTCTGAGTTGGCTTTCTAAACCCTTAACATAGGCTACTAACTCTGGTGGTTGTAGAGCCCAAATGCGATGTGTTTTACAAAATTGAATCTGCCTTTTGAGATGAGATTTTACACGTTGAAGTGATTTAAGAATGTTTAGGAGGAACGGTTTAAGGAAGAGACTCATGATTAACAATGATAAGAGAAAACTTTTTAATTAAACAAACACACTTATGCAAAAATAATTTCAATTAGCAAAAGAATAATAAAAAGAAAAAAAAATCAAATTATCGAAAAGAAAAAAAATCAATTCAAATCTGGTAAGTCATTCAAATTTATTTCGGTATATTCTCCATGTGGTTGGTACTCTAGATATGGCTTTAATATTTGACTATTAACTTTAAACGTAACGCCATTCTTTGGGTCTTTAATCTCAATTGCCACATGTGGAAAAATAGTATGAACAATAAAGGAACCTGACCATCGAGAGCGTAACTTATCTGGGAATAGTTGCAAGTGAGAATTGAATAAAAGCGCTTTCTGACCTGGAGTGAAAGATTTTCTCATAATTTGCTCGTCGTGGAAGACTTTCATTCGTTGCTTGTAAATCTTGGCATTTTCGTATGCATCATTATGAATTTCTTCAAGTTCTGCCAGTTGTAATCTTCTTTCTGAGCTGGCTTGCTGCATGTCAAAGTTGAATTTCTTGATGGCCCAATACGCACGATACTCGAGTTCCACAGGTTGGTAGCGAGCTTTTCCATACACTAGCCTGTAGGGTGACATCCCAATCGGGGTCTTGAAAGTCGTTCTATATGCCTATAATGCATCATCAAGTCTTAATGACCAATCTTTTATGTCTGGCCTCACCGTCTTTTCTAATATGTGCTTTATTTCTCGATTGGAGATCTCAACTTGGCCATTGGTTTGCGGATGATATGGGGTCGCCACTTTGTGAGTGATTGAATACTTTGTCAAAAGAGGTTTGAATGCTTTGTTACAAAAGTGGGCACTACTATCACTGATTATCACTAGAGGGAATCTAAAACGTGAAACAATATTGCTTTTCAAAAATCCTATCACCACCTTGTGATCATTGGTTCTACATGGAATTGCTTCTACCCATTTCGATATGTAGTCAACAGCAACCAATATGTATTGATGGCCAAAAGAAGGAGGAAAGGGTCCCATGAAGTCGATACCCCATATGTCAAAAATCTCAACCACTAAAATTAGATTTAGTGGCATCATGTTCTTTCGTGTAATGCTCCCCATTCGTTGACACTTATCACATGAAGAATAGAAAGTGTAAGCACTGAAATGGCCTCCACAAGCTTATTCATGCCAGAATGAAAGAATATTCTGAATTTCATTTTCTGGGACACATCATCTAACAATTTGATATGTACAATACTTGAATAAATACGAGTCATCCCAAAAGAAATTCTTTATTTTTGTAAAAAATTTGACTTTGTCTTGGTTGGTCCAATGCTCTAGAAGTTGACCTATAACAAGATAATTAACTATATCAGCATATCAAAGTAATACTTCCACACTCATTAATTGTTCGTGTCGAAATGACTCATTCAATATTAATGGCTCTGTAATTGTGTCAAAATGGGGACGAGAGAGATGGTCCGCCACAACATTTTCTGTGTCTTTCTTATCTTTAAATTCCAAGTCAAATTCCTGCAAAAATAACACCCAACGAATTAGTCTAACTTTTGCATATTTCTTTGTGAGAAGATATTTAAGAGCAACATGATCTGTTAATACAATTATTTTACAACTAATGAGATAAGATCGAAATTTTTTCATTGCAAACACTACTGCTAGCATTTCTTTTTCAGTAGTTGAATAGTTTAACTGTGCATCATTCAATGTCATACTAGCATAACAAATAACATGGGGAATTCGATCAATCATTTGTCCTAATACTGCTCCTACTACATAATCAGATGCATCACACATGAGCTCAAATGGTAAGCTCCAATTTGGGGGCTGAATGATGGGTGATGATGTCAACAACTGCTTTAATTTTTCAAATGACAAAATACATGAATCATCAAAGACAAAAGGTACATCCTTAGTAAGTAAATTGCATAAGGGTCTAGAAACTTTGATAAAATTTTTAATGAAGCGTCTATAAAAACCAGCATGCTCAAGCAAAGATCTTACTTCTCTAACTGTTTTGGGTGGAGAAAGATTAAAAATGAGATTCACCTTAACTTTGTCAACCTCAATACCTTTGCTCGAAATGGTGTGACCGAGAATAATACCTTATTTTACCATATAATAACACTTCTCCCAATTTAAGACTAAGTTCTTCTCGATACATCTCTGCAAAACTAGTGTTAGATGATGTAAACATTGATCAAACGAGTCACCAAAGACAGAAAAGTCATCTATAAAGACTTTAAGGAATCGTTCAATCATATCAGAAAAAATGCTCAATATGCATCGTTGAAATGTAATAGGTGCATTACATAATCCAAATGACATTCTCCTATATGCAATTGTACCAAAATGACAAGTGAAAGTAGTTTTCTCTTGATCTTTTGGTGCTATGAGAATCTATTATATCCTGAGTAGCCATCTAGAAAGCAATAAAATTCATGGCCTGCTAATTTATCAAGCATTTAATCGATAAATGGTAAAGAAAAATGGTCTTTACGTGTGACAGAATTCAACTTTCTATAATCAATGCATACACGTCATCCTGTAGTCACTCTAGTGGGTATCAATTCATTATCGGCATTCGTGACTACTGTAACTCCTGACTTTTTGGGGACAACTTGTACATGACTGACCCATGAACTATCAGAAATTGGGTAAATGATACCTGCGTCTAATAGCTTAATGACTTCAGTCTTAACAACTTATTTCATTTTAGAATTTAACCGACGTTGCATTTCCGTAGTAAGTTTAGCATTTTCATCAAGGTGAATGTAATGCATGCAGTCTACTGGGTTTATACTTTTAATATATGCTATGGTCCATCCAAATGCTCATTTATACTCTTTTAAAATATCCAACAACTTACTTTTTTGTTCGTCATTTAGGGATGGTGAGATGATTACCGGTAGAGCACTTTCTTCCCCCCAAAACGCATATTCCAATGTGTTAGGCAATGGTTTGAGCTCGAGTTTCGGTGGTGATTCTGATGATGGGATGAGTTTCTTCTCTCATGTTTCTAGTTGTTCAACTCTTGACTTCCAGTTATTCGTATCCATGGATGGTGTTGAGTCAAGTAGAGCGTTGACCTGATCGATTGATCTGTCAATATCAAAATCCAAACTAAAGTGAGTTAAACATGTTTGTAAAGGGTCATCACTAAGGTTTGAAACAAAAGTGTCATCAACTAATTCTTCAATTAAATCCACATCAATAATTCTATCATCTGCATTGTGTGGTTGTTTGGCAATGCTGAAGATGTTTAGCTCCATAGTCTTATTGGCAAAGGACAACTGCATATTTCTGGTCCTGCATTGAATGTAAGCATCTGCAGTTGTCAAGAAAGGTCGGCCTAGGATAATGGGATGTGCTTCATTGAATCTTGGATAGGTTGAGTGTCAATTACAATGAAATCAACAGGAAAATAAAACCTGTTTACCTGGATAAGCACGTCCTCCACAATACAACAGGGTATTTTCGTGGACCGATCTGCAAGTTGTAACACCAATGGAGTTGGGGTAATTCTCCCAGTCCAAGTTTCACAAATACTGAATAAGGTAACAGATTTACTCTATCTCCTAAATCCAACAAATTATTCTCAATTATGTAGTTCCCTATACTACATGAATATTTCTCTTTTTAGTACAAAGGTCTTTAAAAAATTTGGTATAAGATGGAACTTGATTTATAGCATCAAGTAAAGGGATGTTAACACTTACTTATTTGAAGATTTCAAGAATCTCACCTGTGAATTTTCCCTTCTTTCCTTTAGCTAATCTTTGAGGAAATGAAGCTTTAGGAACATATTCTCGTGGGTTGGTTTTTTCTTTTTCCTCCGGTGGTGAGTCCTCAACATTCACAGGTACAATTTGATTTTCTTTTGTCACCGGCCTCTCCACTTTGTTGTCGACTTCTTTTTCTTTTCACAAGATCATGATTGCTTTGACCTCTCCATGCTGCTGTGGTGAACTGGTACTTGCTTCATGAACTCCTTTAGGATTAAGCACTGGTTGACTTGGAAACTTACCTTTCTCAACAGTCATTGCCAAGGTCTGAACTGAAGAAATAAGTTGTCCCAGCATCTTCTTGAGGTTTGAAACTGATTGTGCTTGTGAGTTGAAACCTGCTCTCAACTCATTTCGCAGTCCATCAATGGTGCGGTTCTGTTGCTCAATCGTAGAGTGAGTAAGATTTTTGAGATTCTGGAATGAATCCTCCCATGGTCTGGGTTGAGTGTAATTCTGGTTCTGATTGTATAGTATAAATGAGGGCTGAGAGGCTTGAGGAACTTGAGGAATTGGTTGTATTGGTGGAGTTGGAGCTGTTGGTCCATTCTGTTGGAATCCTTGAGACCATGAAAAATTGAGGGGGTCTCTCCATCCAGGGTTATATGTGTTGGAGTATGTGTTGTAATTTAATGGCTTTCTCATTACACCTATGGCATTGGCTTGATCTGAGTATGAGTCATGGTCATGTGGTTCTGTTGTAGCAGTCGTTAACGATGTTATTTGCCGAGAGAGACCTTCAACCATTTCCTTAACTTCTTTGATTCCCGAAGTTGGCTCGCTAATGTGAACCTCATTTACTCCCTTAATTCTTCTAGTATTCCTGAGTGATCGACTCCATTGTTGGGAATTATCTGCTTGTCGCTGGAAGAATTCTCAAATCTCTGATGCACTTTTTGACATTAGCTCTCCTCCACTTGTTGCCATTAGCCATTCTTACACATTCGGCAATAATCCCTCCAAAAAGTATTGGCATTGGTGTCATTTCTCGTACCCATGATGTGGACACTTTAAGAGTAACCCATCGAATCGCTCCAAAGTTTCGAAAAACTGCTCGTTCTCTCTCTGAGTAAACTCTGATATTTCCCTACGAATAGCATTGGTTTTATGCACTAGGAAATATTTATTCAAAAATTTAGTTATCATTTGTTCCCATGATATAATGCTATTAGCAGGCAATGTATTAAGTCTTGAACGAGCTCTATCCTTTAAAGAAAATGGGAATAATCTGAGGTTAACATCATCGTCTGAAAAATTTTCATATTTAAAAGTTTGACAAATAGCATGAAAATCATTCATATGATTATATGGGTTCTCATTTTCTAGGCCATAAAATGTTGGGAGACAATTTAGCACACTGGCTTTTAGTTCAAAACTCCTAACAGTTACATTTGGGTATCTTATGCATGATGTACTCAAATTAGCTAAGGGACTAAAATAGTCCTTAAATGGTCTCTCCTGTGGTGC
Organism: Citrus trifoliata; assembly: GCA_018350135.1. NCBI lineage: Eukaryota > Viridiplantae > Streptophyta > Magnoliopsida > Sapindales > Rutaceae > Citrus > Citrus trifoliata. Next base: position 20,004,926 of record CM031387.1, read on the forward strand.
TTGTAAATCCATTCCAAATTTATTTTTAACCTGCTTGTGTTTACGAAGTGTTTTTTCTACTTCAAGATCTATAGGTTCAAGATTATGTAATAATGACCTAGACCATGCATGCAAGGAACAAAAAATAAATGGGAACAAAATAAATACAAATAAAGAAGAAGCAGAAATTATGATACTAACATTATCGCGTTGTTACAACCTTTCTATAAAAACACACTAAAACAAATACGTGAAATAAATTAATAAAATAAAAAAAATTATAAAGAAAAATAACTTGAAAATTAAATTACAGAATTTTAAAGAAAAGAGAAAAAAAATTTCTTAGCTTAAAATGTAAATTCACTCTTTTTTTTAAATTAAAAAAAATTACAAGAAAAAAAATAACTAAAAGAATTTTTTTTTACAAAAATTAATTTTACAAATTAAAATAACTTACCTCCCCGGCAATGACGCTAAAAATTTGTTGTGCAAATTTTATTAAACTCGCAAGTGCACGAATCTATTGTAATATAGACTAATGGTGACGAATGTCGATCTCACGAGGAAGTGAATTTTAATTATATGTAGAATTAATTTTGTAAATGGGTGGTTGGATTTGTGGTGAAAGTGAAGTAAATTATCCTAAAATTGGAATTTAAATGGCGAGAATAAATTGAACAGAAATTTATTGAAATAACGTACTTGGGTTTCTGGATCCGTATCAACATGCACCATGGACTAAATATTCCTTATTAATACCAATTAAATCATGAGGGGGGAATCCACACCTCATGAATCACGCTCTAATTAATATGGTGCTAAGGGCTTATCGTGCCAAATAATAATAACCAGAGCGGTATCTAAACAAAATTATTATTATTTGTCGACGAAAAGTCAAATCATCCACAAAAATTAGAGGGGAAGAGAAAATAAATTTACCAAATAAAGCCCGTGACACATGTTGAGACTTCACCTTCAACCCAAGCTTGAAAGAAAATTAGCTACTCATAATTGAACTATGGACAAAATGAGAATTTATTAAAATACGTAGAAAATATAAAATGGAGAAGGAATTATAGAAAATTGATCCCAAAAATGGATTCAAAGATGCCAAATTAGGGGGGAGAGGTCCTTTTTTTTATAGATGTATTGAGTAAATCATGACCATCGGATTAAAAACAGTTTGGACGCTTAGGATTGCGCCACGTCATCAGTCAACAATACCTGTGAATAGTATGCGGTTTGACCACGCGATTTGAACAATAACGCGGTTTGAACAGTACGCGGTTTGGTTGAAAATAATCTCATGTGTTGCATGTACCGTATACGCGTTTCTTGGTCCACTAATATGCTACCACGTCACCATCAACAGTGCCTAAGAATTTTAGTCAAACAGGATTATGACACCTCATCAGTTAATGCCACATCATCGGTCAATGACACGTCATCAATCCGTCTATGTGAACAGTGTCATGAATAGTAACGTAGACAATACCGTACATGTGAATAGTGTCATTTTTCTTTTTATACTCCTCCTAAGATTTTCGACCGTCCTGAGTTCAAAAGTGATGTCCGTTTTGCCATTTGATCTCTTGTTTATTATTAAATGACTATGATGCCCCTAAAATACATAAAATACTTAATTAAAATAAAACACACATAATTAAATTACAAGAATCTTAAATACATAAAAGTAAGGGTTGTTAGTAAGATTTGAAATGTAAAATGACGCTTTTCTCCTTTATAAAAATACATTTTCTAACACTCAACATTTATATGTACACACAATCCTTGAGTGAAATAGATTATGACAAATTAACCTTGTTGAAAATAAATCTATCATACAAAAAGAAAGGAGTTAATGTGTTATCCAATTCGAGAATCATTGGGCTCGAACTGTTGGTGTGCATTCTATAGCAACATTAACCAAAATATTGATGTGCCTAAATAAGACCAACAGTCTAGTTAAATGGCATCAAGGTAGTAACTTGAATCGTTCAAAACATTAGCAGCAAAAATATTGCCAATAAAAAATAAAAAATAAAAGACAGAGCAAACAATATAATATAGAAATAAATAACAAAAATAGCAAATGTAAGTGCCAAAATATTTTGCCATGTGTCTAAAAATATTTTAAGGAATATATCTAAGAACAAGTAAGATTACTCAGGATCCAAACTAGAGTAAAACCAGACTGATCACATAAAGAATTACACGACTAGCCATACAAAACTCGGAAAAGATTGGTGATCTAATGAAAAAATGTAATAATAAGTGCACATGATTACTAATAACATCATGTATCGAAAACTTGAACACACCCAAAAAAAGGTTATAAAATCAAATGGTGTAAAATATAACAAAAACAAGGAAAGGCCGATATTTATATCTAAAATCAAATCTCTTGTTAAGTCCACTCTTTTCGATCTATAAATACAAGTCAAAAGGATTGAAAGGGACTTTTAGCTATTTCTTCACTCAAAAAAGAGAAAACCAGATTTGAATTTGCTAGAATTCACTGAACACAAAACTGACAAGAGCATTGGAACGCCTTTGCAGGTACACACTCAAGTTACGATAATCTGCAAAGAAAATGTTAAAGACGAGAAGGAATCTCACGCATTCAGAAGAAGCAAGTTTAATTCAAACCGATACTTCTTTCGTGTTATGATCTAGTCTATTGAAGGATTTTTTATCCTTCAGTCAACAGTACCAATTTTCTATTGGGAAGGCGGAAGTGACATTGATCTGGTCACAAGTAATAACCTGAGTTGTCCTACAAATTCATCTGTACTAAGAGTATCCATGGATGAACGTTTGTTTATTAAAAAAAAAACACAATATAGAAGAATAGAAACTTCAGAAAATTGTATTTGGATAAGGATGGAGAGAGAGAAAGATGTATTTCGAGATGGCAAAGTTTCAAGATAGATAAATCGTGAGATAATAGAGAATTACATTAAATTAAAGAATTAAGATAACATAAAGAATTGTTGGCATCATATACAATTCAAGAATTTTAATATGAGGTTAAATAACTTCTCATCATTTAATTATTATGGTGTGTTTGGGATTGAGATCGGGCAGCTGTAACTTAAAAGTTACAGTATTAAAGTGTTTGGTAAACATTAACTGTTGTAACTTGGAAGTTATGTTGATATGATTTTTCACTTGCATAATGGAAAATCTATTATATCTTTAATAATTTTATCAAAATTATTATTTTAAATTTAAATTTATTATATATTTCTAACTTTTGTTTTATAGTAACAATTTTTTTTCCACAGCAACTGTAGCTTAAAAGTTACGGCACCTCAATCTCAAATGTACCCTTAGTTGGATATAAATCAGCAGGCAAGCGGGCTTTGCACGAGCATGCAACGGCTTAGCCAATAGGAGGTCGTATTTTGACTCGGAGAGGTCAATCTTCTCATCCGATGGCGTGCTCCAATCAAACCCTTAAAGAAGCCTTGCCAAAAGCATTACAGACATCTCGGACCCAAGTGCCATGCCCACGCAACCGCGTCTTCCTCTGCTGAATGAAAGGAATCTTAATTCTGGTTCCGCCAACTCTACTTGATGATGATGATCATCCACTGAACCAATATGACGTTCCGGTATGAATTTCAATGGATCTTTCCAGAGGTTAGGGTTCCGATTGTTGATTTGTTTGACAAATAGCTTGATTGTTGATTTGTTTTCCCTCGTTTCACTGAACACAAAATTAATGAAGGATTTTTTACTAATTTGTTACAATTTAATTTATTCTGATTTTTATTCTAAGACAAAATAAGCACATAAATGGTAATACAGCTCATTTTAATTATGATTCCTACCGTTCAAGTAAATAAATTATTCTAATTCCAATTTCTCATTTGAATTCTAGATATTTCGATTTTAGCTTATTATGTTTTCAGTTAATTTTTATTCATTTTTAGTGAATGCACTATAAAATTCATAGTACTTATAAAAAAACTGTAAATAATATAGAGTGATCTAATTGAATATAAAGTGATCTACAATTTTATAGTGCAGTCATTAAAAAGGAATCGAAATTAGCTGGAAACATAATGAGTTAGAATTGGAATAACTATAATTAAAATGAAGAATTGGAATCAAAATAATTTATTTATTTAAACTGCATGAGTCGTAATTAGAATAAACTATATTACCATTTATGTGTTTATTTTGTCTTATAATAAATATCGGAATGAGTTAAATAGTAACAAATTATTATAAAATCTTTAATTAATTTTATTATAATTATTATTTTATATTATAATTATTTTTATTGTTATTATTATTCAAAAAATTAATTATTAATAATAATTATTGTTAATTATTATTATTATTATTGACATTTTAACTAAGAATTATTATTAATTATTGTTAATAGATTAATTAATTATAATACTTTTTATTCTTGTTGTTAATAATAATAATAATCCATTTAAAAATTATAATTATATTTATAATTATAATAATTATATTATTATCTATTTAATTATATTATATTATTATAATTATAATCTATTTAATAACTATTAAATTTTTTTAATTAAATGGAGGGTATTTTGAAAATTTAAAATTATTGGGGATAAATTAGTATTCTAATAAGGGTTTCAATAAAATAAAACATAGTATAAGAGGCTCAACGATATTTTACAAGACAAAATTTTATAATTCTTATAAATAAATTATAAATAATATAAAGCATACGGGGCTAATTGATATTTTGGGGGTCAGCCGCAAGTTACGCGAAATGTAACTTAGGCGGACCCCACTCTTAAGGGCTTTTGGTAGATTCTAGCCAACGACAAGTCAGATGATGGTTGGTAGAAGGGAGTTGACTGAAAATTGTTGGAAAAGAATTAATGATGCGACATTTGGAGTGACCAATTAATTGTGAATTTGAACAGGTCATCGCTTTTTGCACCTTGTCGCCGTTGTACTTGCCTCAGGTGATTAATTGCTTCAAGCTACATGAAAACGATCCGCTTTGCAACAAGAAGCCTTTTTTTTTTTTTGAAACTTCAAACTTAGTCTCTCTGAAAATGACAAGCTAGTCAAGGTATATTTAATTATCTGAAAATTGCAAGTTAGTCAAGGTATAGTTAATTGTATGGCATAAAATAAATCGTCATGACAAAGGTTTCAGCCACCGAAATTGTATTCGTCGTTTAAAATAATATATGTTTGCCTAAAGTCTATATTATAGTGTTTGGTTGAGGGAATCGACGGCCGGCCACTGCAACGGTGGTTGGCTGCATTTGTTTTGTATAGGGCTAATTTTGTACTACGTGAAAGGGTGAAAAAATGATATGGGCATGAGATTTGTTGAATATGCTGAGCAATATCCATTAGACACATGGTACAGATTTCAACTAGTCAACAACTAATAATTTGAATAAGTAAGAACTAGTGGCATTAAATAGTAATTGTTCGGTGAAGTTGAGACTCTTATAACATTTCGCTTTCTAAGTTGTCGGCTTGAATCTTGATACAATTAAAAGCAATGAATCTCTGAACTCTCGGTTATGGAAAAACTTCTTGCTGTTTCTCTTTCTCGAAATAATTAATGATTACAATGTGATTTATACGCAAGAAAAGGATCAACTTGTCGTAGTAAAGCAAATATATATAATATATTATACTTGAAATAATTGTGTAGAATTGATAGAAGTGAAAATTTTATTAAGAAAAATCAAACCCGTCGCTTACGTTAAGAAAATTGATGTGGGCATGCATGAGAGCTGAATTGGTTAATTTAGAGTAATGATAGTGAGAAGGAGCTCACTCCAACCCCAGCAATCCCATATGAAGAGTAAACAGAAGTTAAAATAATAATAAAATTACTCTAACTTTTGAATTGATGGTTAAATTTTGCACAATAAAATCGCTTTGGTGGGATTGAGGTGAGTCTCGCTAATTGATGGGCTGAATATAATTTTTCATTGTTTAATGTACAGATCAGAAAGATCACATTTAGTCATGGCATAGATCTCGTTAACTCAATTGTATTCAAGCATATATTCTTTGACCAAAAAATTACAAAAAAAAAAACTATATATTATTTTACCACAAGAACACGTGGAGTTGATTATTCACTTAATATTGAGTCATTCGTTGAAGTCTCGACACTTATTTCCTAGTTGTCAGCTTGATAAAATTCAAAGCAGTGTAATTATACCAAGAACATAATTTTTTCTTTTTAACTTTTTGAAGGAATTATATTGGCTTCTTCGTTCTAATTTGACTGGAAACTATGCAAGTTATCAAGTAATTTACTATGAAATATTTAGAATAATTATTGGGGAAGACTACAGTGTATTAATTATAACATATATGGGGAGGTCAGTTTAGACGAGTCGTTGAAACATGTAGCACCAGTTTTTTTTTTTTTTTTTTAAATATGAGTTGCACAATAGGAAAACCTCAATAAATTGATAATTTTGAGTAAACTAAGTTTGGTAGTTCCGCATTTAGACAGATGGGCTAAATAAAATTTTACTAAATTTATAAGATAATTTACTATAGAAAAATATTTGTAGTTTCATATTAGACAACTTACTTTAGGCCTATTTAATATTTATAAGTTTGAGATAATTTTCAATTTATAAGCTGAATTTTGAGTATGAATTAGACACAAGCCTCTATGTGCTATTGATGCCAAACTCATCCACAAGTTGAATCGCGCTACCTTTTCATATGACAAGGATTATGTAGAAAGACTAACTTGCACGTGACAGAGGGTGTTAAGAGAAAAATCTCATATTAGTTGTAACGAACCTTTAGATATTTATATAATTCTAAGGTAATTCTTAACTCTTGAACTAATTACTATATGTGAGTTAGGCCATGGACTTCCATATAGTATCATAACCAAAATCTTGCAAGAGTAGTCTCACACTATTTTACCATATGATAGGGACTAATAAAAATGACCAACCTGCATGTAGTTAGGGATGATAGGAAAAATATCCAATGTTAATTGAGAAAAAAAATTATATTTTGAATATGAGTTGGGCTTATGATATCATAGAAAAACTCATCCATGTGTGGGACATGACATCTCTATTTCTCACTACCAAGAAGCATATACCTTCAATTATTTCAATTTTTTTTTGGGTTTAATTTCATGCTCCACATTTTGCTGTATAGTTAATTTAGTTCGTTATAAGCCATAAAGGTATTCCTATGGTACATTGAACAACAGTTCTTCATAGCAATCAGTTTATGGGGAGGTTTATATGTACACAAAATCCTTGAGTGAAATACAGGTTACAACAAACTCAATTGAAAATAAATCTATCATACAAACAAAAAGGAGTTAATGTGTTATCCAATTTCAAGAATCCTTGGGGTGAACCTGTCGGTGTGCGTTCTATAGCAACATTAACCAAAATATCGATGTGCCTGAATAAGACCAACAATCTAGTTAAATGGCATCAAGGTAGTAATTTTAATCGTTCAAAACATTAGCAGCAAGACGTGATCACATAAAGAATTACACGACAAGTCATACAAAACTCGGAAAAGGTTGCTGATCTAATGAAAAAATGTAATAATAAGCACACATGATCACTAATAACTTCATATATCGAAAACTTGAACACACCCAAAAAAGGGTTATAAAATCTAATGGTTTAAAATATAGTAGAAACAAGAAAAGACAGATTTATATCTAAAATCAAATCTCTCGCTAAGTCCACGCTTTTCGATCTATAAATGCAAGTCAGAAGGATTAAGACGAGACTTTTAGTTATTTTTTCACTCATAATAGAGAAAACCATATCTAAATTTACTAGAATTCACTAAACACAAAACTAACAAGAACGTTGGAATGCCTTTGCAGGTACACGCTCAAGTTATGATAATCTGCGGAGAAAATGTTGAAGACAAGAAGGAATCTCACGCATTAAGAAGAATCAGATTTAATTCAAACCGTTACTTCTTTCACATTATCCGGTCTATTAAAGGATTTTTTTATCGGTCAATCAACAGTGCCAATTTCCTATTGGGAAGGCAGAAGTGACATTGATCTGGTCATAAATAATAACTTGACTTGTCCTACAAATTCATTTGTAGCAAGAGTATCCATGGATTAGCTCAAGTAATCTCTATTAAGTTTGTTTTGATGAATGTTTGTGTATTAAAAAAAAAAAAAGCACAGAAGAATAGAAACTTCATAAAATTATACTTGGATCTGGATGGTGTTGGGAAAATATGCTCTTTAAAAGCATATGTGTTTATTTAATTGTAATAAATATTTTTTTATTTAATTGTAAGATATTTTCAATATCTTAATTGCATTAATATTTTTATTAAAGTCCAATTAATCTTATTATATGTATTTATGTGATCACCATGTGGATTTACAGAAAATATAAATACAAGTTATCTTATGATTAAATAAATTTAGTTCGCAATTGATAAATAAAGTTGAGCACTTTATTTATATATAGACTGTAATAAATTCATTGAATGATTTGTTTTAATCATGTATGAATTTATTGATGTAGTACGACTACATTGAACAGGATCACATATGAGATTTAATTAACTTTGTAATAACTGTCAGACTTATTAAATCTCATAGACATTAATTTTACTGTAATGTTAATCTTGAGTTAATTATGATTTCATGATTATAATTGTTATTCCATTTGAGTTACCAATGGGCATGACACATACTTGTAGTCTAGATTACCCAGTATCTTGGTGGGAGTATTTATGAGTATTAGAGTTATAGATTAACAATATAGAATTTGTACAACACATTTCTTGATGGGTTTTCGGCACTTGATCATATAATTATCTGGTCAGAGTGTGTCAACATATTTAGTATGTTGAAAATAATCATGAGAGAAAACCAGTAAATATCAAGGAATAAGGTGTAATTAAATTGATTGGACAGTTGAGATATCAATTTAATTAATGATGTGGTACAAAGGATTGTGCAATAAAGAAATCAATGTGGTATAAAGGATTGTGCAGTAAAGAAATCAATGTGGTATAAAGGATTGTGCAGTAAAGAAATCAATGTGGCTTGAGATGAATTATTATTCGAGCATACAATTATGAAGGTCAATTCCAATCTTTTAGTGGAATAGATTTGGAATTAAATAATTAGATTAGTTTAATTACATGTCTAATTATTATAGCCACTATTGTATGTTCCCAAATGATCCCCAGGTTAGCTCATTAAATTGACCACTACTGGACTAATAAGTAAGATAGCTAGCTATTTGCGTCAAAAGTCTAAATATATCATTTAGTGGGAGGCTCCATTTAATTAGCTTATGTGTAAGGGGTTTTATGTTATTTTATAAGGTGGGTCCTTTATAGAAAAAGCAAGTAACGTGAGTTTTGATTTTTCATTATTTAGAGCCTAGGGTTTTCACTAAATGGTGATATAAAAAGGCTTATTTTCTCTAAAGAAAAATAGGGCAACCACTTCATACAGATTAGAGAAAAAGATTTTTCTCTCTATTGTTGAGAGAAAATTTTCTCGTGCTAGTTGTTTTGGTAGTGATAAAGGCACCCACACATCAAGTGTAGATCAAACCTGAGTCATAACCTGAAAGATCATTAGTGACAGATCATGATCTAAGAAGTGTGGTGGTGACGGATCGTGATCTAATAGGGGTGGTAGTGACGGATCATGATCTAACAGGCGTGGTAGTAACGGATCGTGATCTGGGAGCCCAGATTACTTCGGCGAAAAAAGCTAAATCGGATTTTTAAGGTACGATTTATAGATTACAAATTCTTATATATTATATGAGAGCGATCTTAAAAAGTTTATAAAAATTGAAAAAATTGATTTTTCCCCAACAAATAGAGAGAGAGAAATATGTATTTTGAGATGGCAAAGCGCTCAAGATATATAAATTGTGAGATGATGAAGGATTACATTAAATTAAAGAATTAAGAGATAAAATAAAGAACGGTTAACATCATATGCAGTTCAAGAATTTTAATACGAGGTTAAATAACCTCTCATCATTTAATTATTAGCTGGGTATAAATCAGCAGGCAATCGGGGCTTTGCACGAGCATGCAACGGCTTAGCCATTAGAAGGTCGTATTTTGACTCGGAGAGGTCAACCTTCTCCTCATCCGATGGCGCGCTCCAATCAAACCCTTGAAGAAGCCTTGCCAAAAGCATTACAGACATCTCGGACCCAAGCGCCATGCCCATACAACCGCGTCTTCCTCTGCTGAATGAAAGGAATCTTAATTCTGGTTCGGTCAACTCTACTCGATGATGATGATCGTCCACTGAACCAATATGACGTTCAGGTATGAATTTCAATGGATCTTTCCAGACGTTAGGGTTCCGGCCAAGCCCTATTCGGCTCACCAGAACGTGACTGCCTTTGGGAATGAAGTAACCGGCGATAGTGGCATCGCGAGTTGAAACATGAGGCAGGTTAAACGGTGCCACGGGATGAAGGCGAAGCACTTCCCTTAAACAAGCCTTGATATAATTGAGCTGCGGGACGTCAGATTCCTGAACAAGTCTTTCTTTTCCAACAACTCTATCGATCTCCTCTGTTGCTTTTTGGAGAATTTCAGGCTGGTTGATCATCTCCGCTATTGCCCATTCTGCCGCATTCGATGGATTATCCACTGTTGCAAGTGTCAGATCCTGCAAGTACGTACATATGTTAATTTATCGATCAGTTAATTTGTCATTAAAATTCGAGACCGCGACCTGATTATATATAACATGAGCAATTAATAATATAAAAAATGATGTATTAAATAAACAAGATATCCAACGTACCATGCATTGAGATTTGATCTCATCTATGGATAACAATGGAACCCCATTTTCATCCTTTGCTGAAATAAGAACATCTAGCAAGTCCTGGTCGTTGTGAGCTTCCTTCTTGTTGTCATGATGACGTCTCCGTTGGTGTACTCTCTCATCTATAATGGAATCGTGATACTTGTTGGCAGTTTTCATGGCCGCACTTATAATTTTTTCATGGCCTTCTAGATCGAAGACTCTCATCCAGGGAACGTAATCTGAAAGAGTGAAGGAATAAAGGTGTTGGAGTGCAACGAAGAGTGATTCAACGTGTTCTTCTTCTTCAAATCCGGGCCCTCCATCTTCTTTTCCTTCGCCAAAGTATCTCCTGTTGAACATCATCTTCCTAATAACGTTCCCGCAATAATGGCGGGTTGCAAGTCTTACATCTACAACTGTTGCGGCCGAAACACTTTCGCGGCATTGGTTATAAATGAATCGAACAAGATTGTCAGCTTCTTCTCTTCTCTTAGAGATTAAGGAGTTAAGTCGGGCTGAGCTCAACACGTGAGAAGCAACCATCTTTCTCATTTTCTTCCATTGTTGACCCCATGGCACGACTGCCACAGACAGGAATCCTCGGCTAGAGTACTCTGTCCCCATTGTGAGCGGCCTCGTTGCAAAAATTGAGTCGTTATCTTTTAGAACTTCCAAGGCAATTTCTGGGGAAGTCACTGGAATCACATGAACATTTCCAAGCCGGATGCAAGAAATGTTGGTTTTAAGTTCTTTCATCACACTGTGTATCCATTTGAAGGCCGGCTTATTCCTCCAAATCTCTGGAAGGTTTCCGACTATTGGCCACGCAGCCGGGCCTGGAGGCAGTGTTAGCTGCTGCTTCATTGTTTTCTGCTCGCTGCTTCTTCTAATCTGCTTGATTAATTCATTCATTTTCAAAACATTTAATTAATATGATCTATGTTAGATAAGAATGCACAACTACTGTTACTAATAAGTAAATAAATCATGGAAACCGAAATATACACACACACACACACGTACCTTGAACAGTTGATTACGAGCAAATGAATACATGTCCTTCGCATATCTACGAATACTTTCAGATTTCAGCTGAAAGCTCGTTAGTGCAACAAGGGCAACGATTAACGTCACGAAAACAGTATATGTGGATTCAAAAATGGGATTACTTTGAGGATGGGAAAGGAACTCCATAATGGTTGTATTTAAATTCGGGCTCAAAAACATGCAAGCCAAGTGTTAGTAGCGGTGGCTGTCAAAGCAAAAGGTAATTTTATATATTGTTGATGAGCGACTGAATGAAGAGGACGCTCTCGTTATGTTATTTATAGGGAGAGGGCGGTACGGTTCAAGTTCGAGGAAGGTCGCCAATAACCAGCACATGCGTGCTGACGCGTGATTTGTCTGCTTCTGATATGAAGTGGAATATTCAAAGAATAATGAAGTGCTGATTTTTCTTCGGTCAGCATTCAGCAACAGCAGTCATTGGGGGGAAAATTGTCTGTGTGCTTCTTTTTGATGATGGAATCGACATCCTAGTGGCAACTGGGTGGTTGGAGGATTAATGACGGCATAAATTTTATATTGTAAAAGAATTCATAAAATAGGTAAAACGGCAATATAATTACTAATTAAATGAAAGTGAACTTGTACTTGATTAAGAAAAAGAAATCTTAGCGGTGGGCAAACACAATCCAATCCAATTGATCAAACCCAACCTAATTTAACCTAATTAAATTTTGACCGATTGAGTGGATTATTATGGATCAATTAAGTCAAATTTTTCAAACCCAATCAATAATTGAGTTGAGTTGAGTTAATTATGATGAACCAATGTAACCCAATCCAACCCAACCCACATAAATAATAATAATAAGATAAGTTTCAATTGTAAAATCTTAAAAATTGAAACGGCTAATCTATTTTTTATCCTCTTTTTATTCTTTTATAAAAGATATTATTTTGTTCTTGTATACATTACTCTAAACTCTAACTCCAAAACTGAAATCACTCTCTTAAATCTCAATTCTCAATCAACTAAGGTACTCTTCTTATGTATTCATTCTATATTCCTTTAGTTTTCTTAACCAAATACTAGAAAATGAATAAATTTTTCATAATATAATATTTTATTTCAATAAATTTTATTTCAACATTCATATCTTTTTTTTTATTTAATTTTTAATTTGAATTTAACTTTATATTTTCAACCCAATCATCACAACTCAACCCAGCCCGATAATTTAAAGATTAAATTAGATTAAGTTAAACATATTTATTTAATTGGATATTCAACCCGTTCAATAATGGATTGAATTGAATTTTCATAAACCTTATCCAACCCAACCTACGCCCACGTTAAAATTAACTAGCTACGGGCCTATGGCATGCATGGGAGTTTGATTACTTACTGTTCAGAGTAAAATTGCAGTTAGTCAAGTATTCAAGCATATACTATTTGACCGTCAACTAAAAAAATATCTATTATTTGACCATAAGAACTAGTGGAGTTTATTCGTGATGAATAAGCTTAGGCATGATCGATTTTTTGGAAATACAGGTATACAGTCTTCGTCAACGGAAATACAAGTGTTAAGTAGTTGCCGAAACACACCGCATCATTTCTTTTCTCAAATTTTAATAGCTTTTTGCCATGATCAACACGGAATGTCATCAATGAAAGAGTAATATCATATTCGCATTCTAGTTACGAGAGTATCTCAAATATTTACTTTGACGAAATATTCTCCATGAAATATTAGAATATATACAGTAAAGGAAAAAAGACATCTTGACTTCTAACATTTGTCTGAATGATCTTATAGACCTTATTAATTTCAGAAATGATCATATAAATCTCTTTTCCGATGATGATATCTTTTAACTATAGTCGAACTTTTTATAATACCATAATTAATCGTAATCTATGTAACCAAAATATAAGATTTGTAAACTTAACGTAAATCTTATATATCAACATTAAGGAGCCGTTAGTTTTTTCACTTAATAATTTGATTGACTTAATTTCAATCAATTAAATCTGTTTCTTTTCAACTTAATAGAAATTTTCAGTCATAGTCATCAAGCCATTTTTTTAGTTTTTTATTTAATTTAAAAAGTCTAGATGATATTACTAAAAAATATTTTCCAAATTAAAGTATCCCTAAATAATTAATTGATTCTCATCTTTACCTAAATAAAATTTACTAATTGATATTACTTTGCGCCTTTATTTTCATCTCTTTTTTATTTTTATAATTGTAAGTTTTTATCTTCTTTTCAATACCTCTTATATTATTTTACTTATTTTACTTTCCACTTACAAGTTTTAGGTGTAATCTACAAAATTTATTTTTATTTTACAATTAATTGATAAATTGGTATATTATTGGTAAACAAAACAAAAAAAATTACGAATGTAATGCAAAACTTATAAATCAACATTAAGTGTAAAAATAAAATATAAATTGTGTAAATAGAATATAAGACTAATAAATAGAAGGCAAAATAAGTAAATTAACAATAGAATGATAAATTAGTGTCACAATGGAGTGATAAATTAGTATATCATTGGTAACTAAAACTCAAACTTACAAATGTAACATAAAACTTGTAAATCAATATTAATTGTAAAATAAAAATAAATTTTGTAGATTACACCTAAAACTTGTACATAGAAAATAAAATAAGTAAAATAATATAACAGGTATTGAAAAAAACTAAAAAAATTACAATTATAAAGTAAAAACTGATTATAATATTGATTACCTTTTATGTTTACTTATTTTGAAAATTTATTCTTTTCATTTTTTCAAAGCTATTGGAAAATAAGGTGATTTTGCATCTTTTGAAGCCCCTGTTTGGTATTGAGGTTAAACAATTATTATTTTTTTAGTTATACCTTATAAGGTATAACATTACAGTATTTGGTAAACACTAGCTACAGTAGTATAGAAGATAAATTAAATTGATTCACCAATTGTTGATGAAAAACCTATAATAACTTTATTATTTTGTCATATTATTTACAAGTCATATTTTTACACACTAACAACTTTTATTTCATAGTTATAACATTTTCTCCACAATAAAAATTACAGCACCTGATGTGTAAATTCTAATGCTATGGGTGTCAATGTACAAGTGTACATTGACAAATAATATAATGATAAGTATTCAAAATCACCTCCATAGGAATTGATGTCATTGGATTTGCTACAATGCAGATTAGATTAAATTAAAATAAAATAATTAAAAAGCTAATAAACTAACTAAATTAAAAATGCAATAAAGGAAATCTTTAATCAAACACAAAGATGCAATCAATAAAAAAGGAGTAGTTGAGTGATAAAACTGACTTAATGGTTTTGACTATTTTTCTAATTAAGAACATGTTGTTACAATATTTACTACAACATTGGCAGAATCCCTCATGCATCATCAATTGGTGCATGTTGGACACCTTATATTTATATGCAACTTAACAATGATCAGTTGTTGTGCTAACATTAAATATAACATTATGCGTTCTAGATTCCAATTACCCTATAAGGTGACTCTCTATATTTAGTTTTTTACTAATCATATATCAAGTATGACCCTATTCAAATTGAGATTAACTCAATTTAGAAAACTTAATCTAAAAGTAAGTACTGTCTTAATTTGTTCCACTAAGTCAGACCTTTTTTAGGCTCCTTCTTAGTCGGTATCTACTAAATGGGTGATCAACTGAAATAGGAAATTAAAATAAATACAATTAATACAAATTGCTGCAGTAAATACAGAGCAACACGCATATGTCAGTCAAACATCCATTATGATCGTTTATCATTCAACCACAATCAAATTCAATTTATGATTTACGAAAGAAAAATAAATAAAAAAAGTTTTAGCCATCAAATACATCCGCATGAATAAATAAAAAGCAAAAAAAATAAGAAAGACTGATTTTCAATGGATCTCTGTGTTTTCTCCTCTGGTGCATTCCTCAATCTCTCTCTTAAATTATGTTTTTCTTTTGCTTCTTTGCGGTTTTTCTCCTTAGGTGATGACTCTCTCTTTTTCTTTGCGTTTGTGCCCATTTTATAGCTTAGAATTAGGGCAACCAGAAGTGTAGGGCGTGTATTTTTCATTTTAGAAAACTCCAGATTGCAATCTTCTAAGTATCTCGCACGAAATCTTTTTTATTAATGCTCCATAATTGCTACAGCAACGATGCTACAACAACAGTGCTACAACAACGGCTTCAACACCTGCACTGTTCCAGACTTATTTCAATTCTTCTATAATCATGTTTTTTCCTTATGTTTGCAAGCCTATTGCAGCAACATTCCTCCCTTAAAATTTGAACTTTCGGTTACCTACAATTATGCATACGATTTAAGCACACAAATTATTTTAAAACAACGCAATTTATTAAAAATAAACTAAATTAGATATTCATGCAAAATATAACTAAAATGTAATAAAAACATGTCATTTATTCTCTAAGTAATCTTGATTTAAATCTAAAAGTGTCATGATAACTCTCATAAATAGAGTTATCAGCACCTCAAAATCAAATACGGCTCAGACCTCCTCGACAATAACCCCATATGATCTATAATTACGAGTAAGGAACAAAGTTTAAAACTACACAAAATATGCATAAAATTTAAAAATAGATCTAATTTTATTGATATTTCATATATGTCCAATAATATAGGAATAACTTTTTATTTTGTTTTGGCTAGATCCACTTGAAGAAAAAGAATTTTGCTTAACTTGTATTAGTTAACAAGTAACACAATAGAAATGAAAAAAAATAATAATAAATAGACTAGAATAAATATAGAATTTATGGTCAAATCAATTCAATGAAACTTATTCCAATTGGTTTTAGGATTTTTTTATTTTCAATTGATGAGTTATTTTTTTCTTTATTTAATTAAATTAAATGAATAAACTATTTTTTTAATTAAAGTTTAATGTTTATTTATTATTTTCATTTTTTTACAAAGTGCTTGTTTTCTTTATAAGTTTAAAACACTAATTTCTGCTCCTACATTAATTAATTTATTTTATTTTTCATTTACTAGTCTTATATGTAATTTATCAAATTTATATTTATTGCTCCACCGTAATTTTAATTACTAAATTATAGAATTTTTTACATGTAAATATAATATTACATAACATTTAATAATGAAATATTAGACTTGACAGAAAGTCAAGCGGAGAAAGAACGTTGGGAATCAGGCGTCAAAGCAAATTATTTTGAATAACTATTTTAAATCTATCTGATAGGTTTTGTTAATATTAAATTCTTGTAACCCAAAAAAACCGACTTTAAAATTTTATGGTAAATTGAACATCTCTAGTTTTGTCTCGTTTTTTGCTGGCATGTGATGTCAGCTTCTCTAAGTGGCACATGTATGGATGACATCATATTGTAAAAAGTATATATAATGTTATTTTATGCACTAAAATATTTATATGGAATATGTCTATTTATTTAATATAAAGACAATTAGCAAATAGTCTTCGGCATATCTTTATGCATATCGAATTAATTAAAAACAGTAAACGTGGTCAATTTCTTAATTATGGGAAAGCACCTAGCAGTGGACTTTGATTATTAACTGGCCTATCACTTAAAAATATTAATTTATCCTAATTGCATCGAGAAACGGAAACTTAAGTGAAAAAGTAAAAAAAATTGAACATTTAAGCTGATACACTGCATCTAGTGGAGATCAATTGATTATTCAAAGTTAATCAACTGGCAATTTTGTCTTGGTCACCATTCAGCCAAAGTTGAATTCAGATAATTATATTAATTCCATCATATAGAAGTTGAATTCAGATAATTATATTAATTCCATCATATAGAAGTTGTAAATGATGGTAACATATTCCATGACGATAATATTAATTAAAGGGAGATTCAATATTCACAATTTGCATATCCCCCCATTTTTCACGTTTCTAGCAAATTGCTCAGGTATTCATATCACTCAACGCTTTTTACTAGCAGTTTGATATTTAAGTAGTCGCTAACTGAGAAAAGCATCAACGAGGGCAAGGCTCAATCTTGATTTTGAAATTAAGAACAATAGCAGACATATATGCATTTAATCTACTTTTCGAAAGAAATATTTCACCCAACAATTTCATTTATAAGAATAAACCACCCTGTAAATGGAGTGCATAATAATTCAATTTTATGATGGAGTGCATAATAATTCTATTTTATGTTGTAGCGATTAAGCCAGCAAGCTGCAACAGGACCCTTTCAGGAATACTTAGAGCTTCAGAAAATGGCTATGGCAGTCAAGTTGGACCTAGCAGACAGCCCTAGATCTTCCCTTCCCGTTTTGTCATATCATTGACCTTGGAGAATTACTGGATCAACCGTATACCATATCGTCGTTTATTATTAGCTCCAGTTTATGCGACGACTACTTCCTCTTCAGTCGCTATCCTTGTCTAAGGCTTTTGTTAAGTTAGTTACTGAAAATGCAAATTAGCATGAGCACTTTAGAATACGGTTAACCAACATGTTAACTAATCGATTACGATAAATTGGATCGGATTTTGCAGTTTTGTCTCCTCGAAGAAGTTGAGATTCGAAATTCTACTCTCATTAATGTATGTATGGGGGGAAATGCGCCCTTACTTTAAGGGATAAGCCTTTTGCAATTTTAACTCATGTCCTCAATATAGGTACGAGTACTATTAGGATACAAGCCCAAAAGGTACCAGGAATCCTTGATTAATTTTATAACCTATTTATCATTTTGAGTAATTTTATTTAAGGACAAAATGATAATTAATGTAAAAGTGATTATCGTTGCTTGATGAGATTGATTAACAAGGTTTAATATTACGATTAAAGAAAATTAAAAAAATTAAAAACTCAACATCGATAAAATGATTAATTTCTATTGATTTGAGAAAAAAGTCTTAGTTGTTCTTATAATACTATTTATTTTCCATTCATTCCTTACCTCTTGTATACGTTAACAGACATGATAATATGCATACACATGTGACAAGAGCGAACACTTGAGAAGTAATGTTCTAGAAGCAGCAAAGAAGTATTTCAATACGGATACAAGGATGATAATACCTATTTATCCTTTTGAGTAATTTTATTTAAGGACAAAATGATAATTAAAGTGATTATTGGTGCTTGCTGAGATTAATTGACCGGGTTTTGATATCACGATTAAAAAATAAAAAAATAAACATCAACAATGATTAATTTCTATTGATTTGAAAGAAAAGTCTTGAGTGCTCTTGAAACATTGCTCATTTTCCATTCATTCCTTACCTCTTGTATGCTTTAACAATTATGTTAATATGCACAGGCAAATAATGAATAGTTAAGGAGCAATAGTACCAAAAACTTTTGATTTAAGAATTCTCAAAAATCTGCCATGATATCATATACTAAAAAGTTAGTGTGATAAAAATATTTAAAATTTAGTCGGTCAATTTTAATGTTAATTGATAATCTATCTTTGCGCCCCCAAGTTTTGTAAAGTAATATGATTAAATTATGAAACATTGTTTGAATTAATGCATCTCAACCCAACCTATTGCCTCATGGATTTATTTTGCAAACTCATTGCATTATAAATCTTTTTAATATAATAAAATGCAACTAATTAAAATTATAGCAAAATATGGGTAAATGCGATTTTCTCTATACCCACATTAGTTTTTTCAAAAGTAAATAAGGGGTAGTTTCATTGATAAGTCTCTTCCAGTGAATTGAAATTCGGTAAACATGGAGAGCCTCCACTTTATTCAATCACATCAAGAATTGCTTTCAGCTAATTTTGATTTAACCATGGTTTTACAGATGTAGCTGCTATTTTTGAAATAATTAAAAAAATTGGGAGGAAATCACGGAATATATTCCCCTCATTTAGAATTTCAATATGAAAGCATTAAAATATTT
This sequence comes from Citrus trifoliata, assembly GCA_018350135.1. Lineage (NCBI taxonomy): Eukaryota > Viridiplantae > Streptophyta > Magnoliopsida > Sapindales > Rutaceae > Citrus > Citrus trifoliata. Next base: position 20,024,650 of record CM031387.1, read on the forward strand.
TTTTGTCAAACTGAAAAAATTGAATGTTGACCAATAGAAATTGCTATAGGCTTAAGATCACGTTTAGTATTGAGATTGGACAATTATAATTTTTAAATACAGTATTAAAATATTTGGTATAACTAATAACTTGAAAGTTAAGTTAATTTAATTTCATACTTATACAATGAAAAATCTATAATATTTTTCATAAGTTACTTAAAATTATTATTTAAAATTTAAATTTATCATATGCTATTAATTTTTTATTTTTTATTATAATTTTTGTTATAACAGTTGTGGCTTAAATATTACGAAAAAGGCCTAATTTTAAATAATTTATTAATTTCGGAGTTGTTATAATATTTCAGCTTGTGCGAAAGCACCAGTAAGTGACCAAGTCCACACTGACTGCCACGTTTTTAAAACTAAAAACATAAAATAAAAAAGTCTGAGCAGAGAACTGAGTAAACATTATTTAAAATTAAGGGAAGCAACCTGCGAAATTTCATTACAATCATCCCGATTTCTACACAATGTTATATATAGAGAGAGAGCCTCCTCTTCATTCAATCGATATCGATCAACCAAATTAATTGCTTTTCTGCTTTACTCTTGAATCCAAAAATTGCCTTCATTAATATCATGGATTTCCTTTCTTATCTTGAAGATAATCCCATTTTTGAATCCACATATATTGTTCGGGTGACACTACTTGTTGCCGTTGTTACACTAATAAGCTTTCAGCTGAAATCCGAAACTATTCGGAAGTATGTGATGGACATGTATTCATTCGTTCAGAATCAACTGTTCAAGGTATGTTATATTTATTTTTCGATTTCCCTTACTTATTTATTAGGAACAATAAGTGTATATATATTTTTATTTAACATATACACTAATTTTATTGAAAATGAATGAATTTGTCCAGCAGAGTACGGACCAGAAAAGAATGAAGCAACCACCTCTGCCCCCAGGCCCGGCTGCGTGGCCAATAGTCGGAAACCTTCCAGAGATTTGGAGGAATAAGCCGGCCTTCAAATGGATACACAGTGTGATGAAAGAACTTAAAACCAACATTTCTTGCATCCGGCTTGGAAATGTTCATGTGATTCCAGTGACTTCCCCAGAAATTGCCTTGGAAGTTCTAAAAGATAACGACTCAATTTTTGCAACGAGGCCGCTCACAATGGGGACAGAGTACTCTAGCCGAGGATTCCTGTCAGTGGCAGTCGTGCCATGGGGTCAACAATGGAAGAAAATGAGAAAGATGGTTGCTTCTCACGTGTTGAGCTCAGCCCGGCTTAACTCCTTAATCTCTAAGAGAAGAGAAGAAGCTGACAATCTTGTTCGATTCATTTATAACCAATGCCGCAAAAGTGCTTCTGCCGCAACAGTTGTAGATGTAAGACTTGCAACCCGCCATTATTGCGGGAACGTTATTAGGAAGATGATGTTCAACAGGAGATATTTTGGCGAAGGAAAAGAAGATGGAGGCCCCGGATTTGAAGAAGAAGAACACGTTGAATCACTCTTCGTTGCACTCCAACACCTTTATTCCTTCACTCTTTCAGATTACGTTCCCTGGATGAGAGTCTTCGATCTAGAAGGCCATGAAAAAATTATAAGTGCGGCCATGAAAACTGCCAACAAGTATCACGATTCCATTATAGATGAGAGAGTACACCAACGGAGACGTCATCATGACAACAAGAAGGAAGCTCACAACGACCAGGACTTGCTAGATGTTCTTATTTCAGCGAAGGATGAAAATGGGGTTCCATTGTTATCCATAGATGAGATCAAATCTCAATGCATGGTACGTTGGATATCTTGTTTATTTAATACATTAATTTTTATATTATTAATTGCTCATGTTATATATAATCAGGTCGCGGTCTCGAATTTTAATGACAAATTAACTGATCGATAAATTAACATATGTACGTACTTGCAGGATCTGACACTTGCAACAGTGGATAATCCATCGAATGCGGCAGAATGGGCAATAGCGGAGATGATCAACCAGCCTGAAATTCTCCAAAAGGCAACAGAGGAGATCGATAGAGTTGTTGGAAAAGAAAGACTTGTTCAGGAATCTGACGTCCCGCAGCTCAATTATATCAAGGCTTGTTTAAGGGAAGTGCTTCGCCTTCATCCCGTGGCACCGTTTAACCTGCCTCATGTTTCAACTCGCGATGCCACTATCGCCGGTTACTTCATTCCCAAAGGCAGTCACGTTCTGGTGAGCCGAATAGGGCTTGGCCGGAACCCTAACGTCTGGAAAGATCCATTGAAATTCATACCTGAACGTCATATTGGTTCAGTGGACGATCATCATCATCAAGTAGAGTTGGCGGAAACAGAATTAAGATTCCTTTCGTTCAGCAGAGGAAGACGCGGTTGCATGGGCATGGCACTTGGGTCCGAGATGTCTGTAATGCTTTTGGCAAGGCTTCTTCAAGGTTTTAATTGGAGCGCGCCATCGGATGAGGAGATGGTTGACCTTTCCGAGTCAAAATGCGACCTCCTAATGGCTAAGCCACTGCATGCTCGTGCAAAGCCCCGCTTGCCTGCTGATTTATACCCAGCTAATAATTAAATGATGTTAACCGTTCTTTATGTTATCTTCATTCTTTAATTTAATGTAATTCTTCATTATCTCACGATTTATCTATCTTGAACGCTTTGCCATCTCGAAATACATATTTCTTCAAGGGTTTGAATGGAGCGCGTCATCAGGTGAGGAGAAGATTGACCTCTCCGAATCAAAATACGACCTCCTTATGGCTAAGCCATTGCATGCATGTGCAAAGCCCCGCTTGCCGGCTGAGTTGTACCCGGCCAATTAATTGAGAATTACAGTATTATCAGTTAACGAAAATAAATTGCGTACGAGACGTATCTTAACATTTTGCTACGTTCGGGCCCAACATCTATACGTTGTCAAAATCCGTACCTGAGAATTTGTAAATTTATTTGTTATTTAATTATTTTAATTTCTTCAATATGTCAGTACTATTTGTCTCTAACTAGTAGCACGTTCCTCTCTCGATACATCTCTCTCGTCCATATGCCATTTTCTCCTGTTTTTTCTTCTTTTTCTCAATGAAATCTTCTCTTTCTCTTTCATTTTATTTTATTTTGGGACAAAGGAAACATTCATTGAAACAAAGAGAAGAATTATAACATTCGAATAGTTTTCATTGGAGCATTCTCGAGCAATCCAAAGGGAAACGTTGCAAATAAGGTGTTGAAAAGTCAAGTCAAAACTGTGTGGACTTTTTGGATGGGTTTTGAACGCGGTTTTTTTTTCTTAATATTTGTTTCATGAATAGTGCCAATATTTTTGCTATAAATAGCTAAACATTCTTCATTTGTTTAGCATCCAAAAATTGTTAAGCTTATAAGTTTTTAAGCTTTCGAGAGAAATAAGAGAAATGTGTCTAGGGAATTTATCTTTCCTGCAGAATGTAAGAGTACTGGGTATATTTAGGTTTCTTGGAAGTGAGATTTGTTACTCAAATATTGTACTCTATTAATTATTAAATAAACAATTATTCTTTCTTGTCTCCGTGGATGTAGGATAATTATATTTGGGTTTCTGGGAAGTGAGATTCGTTACTCAAATATTGTACTCTATTAATTGTTAAATAAACAATTGTTCTTTATTTTCTTCGTGGATGTAGGTTTAATTATCGAACCACGTAATTTTTTGTGTCCTTTATTTTTTAGTAATTATTTAGTGCGCTTGATTCCGCATTCCGCATTCCGCGCACAACAAGTGGTATCAGAGCCGATGGTTCGTACTTGGGGGATAAGGTATTGTTCACGTATACGACACTATTCATGTATACAGTACTGTTCACAAATACGGTGAAGACGGCCATTTGTACTTGAGAGACAGTCTATTGTAAGCAGTGTGTATTTTTGCATGTGTAGGAAAGTTCTGTAAAAAAAGACGATAAGAGTCTAAGAATTCTAGTTTTTAATTAGGATCAAGTTCTCGTCCAGTCTCCTGGTAACTTTCCTGGCGCATTTATTCACGCGAAATTAACATCATAGAGACTGTTTTTCAAGTAAAAATAGTTTGTTGAGAAAATGGTAGAATGTGAAACTTCCAGAATTTGGGAGAGATCTACCGAGACTATTTTAGGAGACACTTCAGATGGGAGGCGAGATTTGTCAAATCTCTATTTAGCATATGTTATAGGAGGTTAAAAGATCGATATTGAAAAGTTTGATGGGAAAATCAACTTCGGCATGTGGAGGCGCGACGTTATAGATGCCCTAATTCAAATCGATCTCGATGTTGTTCTGAAAAATAAAACACACTTGTATGATGAAAAAATTTAGGATCGTATGAATAAAAAAGCATGTAGTCAGATCATATCTTATTTGACCAAGGAGGTGAAATACTTGGTGAAAGATGAGGAGTGTGCAGTGACTTTGTGGCGTACATTGGAGGAGAAGTACCTGCTGAAAAATCCTGAAAATCGTCTTCATGCAATGAGTCAAGTATATGGCTTTTGAATGAAGCCAGGGGTGTCAATGCACGACCATGTCTCAAGATTTGAAAAACCACTTGCTGATTTGAAGAATTTTGATGAAGATATTAAGGATGAAGTCAAGGCAATGATTATGTTACACTCACTACCAGAGGAATATAGTCATTTTATGACTACCTTGATATATAGGAAAAGTATGATCATCTTCAAAGATGTTTGCACAACATTGAGTAACTTGGAGATTTGGAATAATGATAAAAATTATGAACGAGTATCGTTTGAAGCTTTGGTGAGTAGAGATTAGGCGATGAAGAAACATAAGAAGTGTGGTAGAAAGAATTCTCGATCCAAATCGAGAAGCAGAAATATAGCTCGAGACGAGTGTGCCTTTTGTCATGAAAAGGGTCATTGAAGGAAAAATTGTCCAAAAGCTCAAAAAAGAGATGAGAAGAAACCAGCAGCAGCAAACATGGCACGGAAATATGAGGGCTCTGATTATTCACTAAGTATTACTCCTACAGCGTATGTGGCTAGTTCGAGTGAGTGGATACTTGATACTGGAGCAACCTATCATTTGTGTCATATTAAGGAATGGTTTACAAATTTTTGTAATTTGCAATCCGGTGTAATTATGATGGGGAATAATCAACCTTGTCGCACAATGAGGATAGGAACAATTCGGCTCAAAACATTTGATGGAATGGTCAAAGAATTCAAAGAGGTTAGATTTGTTCCAACTTTAAAGAAAAATCTAATTTTTATGGGTGCTTTGGAAGCTAAAGGCTACCATTGAGGATGGCACAATGAAGTTTACACATAGGGCTATGGCGATTCTATAAGGGGTTCGGTGTCACAATATGTACTATTTAAAAGGAGGTACAACTGATGAAGTAAATATTGTTGATACGCACAATGACACCACCAAGCTATGGCATGTACGACTGGGACATGTTGGAGAGAAGTCTTTGCAAACTATGATGAGGCATGGACTCTTAAAAGGTATCAAAACCTGTAAATTAAATTTCTGTGAGCATTGTGTAGTAGGCAAGAAAACAAGGGTCAAGTTTGGTACAGATAATCACGATATTCGTAAGATCCTTGAATATGTTCATAGTGATGTATGGGGACCAACCAAGCCTGTATAAATTGGTGAAAGCCATTATTTTGTTATTTTTGTTGATGATTTCTCTAGACATGCGTGGGTGTATACTATGCGAGCAAATGATGAGGTTCTAGAGATTTTCATGAAATGGAAGAAATTGGTGTAGACTCAAACTGGTAGAAATATCAAAGTATTACGATCTGATAATGGAGGTGAATATACTTCTGATCCATTCTTGCAAGTATGCCAGAACGAGGGTATTAAAAGACATTTCACGGTGAGACATACTCTGCAATAGAACGGTGTAGTTAATCGTATGAATCGTACTTTATTGGAGAAAGTACGGCGTATGTTATCTAATACTGGTTTAAATAAAAAGTTTTGGGCTAAAGCTGTGAGTTACACAAGTCACTTGGTAAACCGGTTGCCTTCTACTGTAATTGGAGGTAAAACTCCTATGGAAATGTGGTCTGAAAAGCATGCATAAGACTATGATTCCATTCGTATATTCGGGTGTCCAGCTTATTATCATGTCAAAGATAGTAAACTTCGTGCTAGAAAAGTTATTTTTGTGGGATTCAAAGGTAGAGTAAAGGGTTTCAAGCTTTGGGATCTCGAAAATAAAAAGTTTGTGTATAGTAGAGATGTCACATTTGATGAAACTTCAATGATGAAAGCTTTAAGTTCTCAGCAGGTGGAGAATAAGACCAAAGAGGTATTATAGCGGGTGGAGTTTAATGCAACTCCATATGTACCGGTTAGTTCTACATCAAAGAAGGGTTCAACTATGGAGGTGACACCTAGAGTTGAAGAAGATGTTGTTTCTTCTGATGTCCAACAAAATCAAGAAACAATTGATGATATAGATAATAAAGATTTTATACCAACAAATAGACCAAGAAGACAGATAAAAAAACCCGGATGACTTACTAAAGATATGGTGGTAGTCTATGCACTTCCAGTTATTGATGATGACATCTCCAACACTTTCGGTGAATCATTATGCAGCAGTGAAAGTGATCAGTGGAAGTTAGTCATGAAGGAAGAGATGAAATCTCTCCATCAAAACCAGACTTGGGAACTTGTAAAGTTACTAAAGGGAAAAATGGATATTGGCAATAAATGAGTCTACACCAAAAAGTAAGAATCTTCGAATCAAACAACTCATCGATACAAGGTAAGGCTCATGGCAAAAGGTTTTGCTCAAAAGGAAGGTATTGACTACAATGAAGTTTTCTCTCTAGTTGTAAAACATACTTCCATTCGAATCCTTCTTGCCTTAGTTGCAGAATATGAGTTAGAGTTGGCTCAATTGGATGTTAAGACGGCGTTCTTACATGGAGATTTTGAGGAGAAAATCTATATGATTTAGCCTTGTGGTTTCAGAGTTGCTGGAAAGGAGAATCATGTGTGTAGGTTGATTAAATTTTTGTACGAACTGAAGCAATCGCCAATGCAGTGGCACAAAAGATTTGATCAATTTATATAAAAACAGAAATTCAACAGAAGTGAACACGATCATTGTGTTTACTTTAGAAGACTACCAGATGGAGCTTTAATCTATTTGTTACTCTATGTCGACGATATGCTTATAGTTTCGAAGAATAGAGATGAGATCGAAAGATTAAAGAAGCAGCTGGCTTCTGAGTTTGAGATGAAAGACTTGGATGATGCACATAGAATATTTGGGATGGAGATTCGTAGAGACAAGAAGAATGAGAACGTATGGTTGACTCAAAAGTCTTATTTTGAAAAACGTGCTAGAAAAATTCGGTATGAATGAAAAAACTAAATCGGTATGTATACCTCTAACTCCTCATTTCAAATTAAGTTCTTCTTCATATTCTACATCTCAAGAGGAGCGTGATTACATATCTCGTGTTTCATATGCTAGTGTTGTGGGTAGTCTTATGTATATTATAATATGTACAAGGCCTAATATATCTCAAGCAGTGAGCATAATTAGTAGATACATGCACAATCCAGGTAAAAATCAATGGCTTGCGGTAAAGTGGATTCTCCGATATCTGTATGGGACAGTTGATGTTGGGTTATTGTTTAAGAAGGATTGTGGTCAACAATGTGTTAGGTATTGTGATTCTGATTTCGCAGGAGACCTTGACAACCGAAAATCAACAACGGGCTATGTATTCACATTGGGTGAAAGTCCGGTTAGATGGAGGTCGATTTTGCAATCAACAATTGCTCTGTCCTCTACGAAAGCAAAGTATATGGCAGCAACTGAGGCTGTCAAAGAGGCTATATGGTTGAAAGGCTTGTTAGGTGATTTTGAAAAGATCTAAAAGACCATTAGGGTCTTTTGTGACAACCAAAATGCAATATTCCTTGCAAAAAATCAGACGTATCATTCTCGAATGAAGTATATAAATGTGAAATATCATTATATGAGGGAGATTATCGAGAGCGGTGATGCGTTATTAAAAAAGATCGATACCAGAGATAACCCATCAGATATGTTGTCAAAGATGATTTCGGGAATTAAATTTCAACATTACTTGAAATTAATTCAAATCCTTTGATTATGTTGAGGCGTTTCCTTGGGAAACAGGAAATACGGCAGGCTTGATCCAAACCTTTGGATACGTAGGCAATCGGATAGATGCAGCCAATGTGGATCCTTTTGAGGATCATGTGAGGGATAAAGTTTTAAGGATCATTGTCAATCGGCTTAAATTTGGATAAATTTTCGCCGAGGTAGAGATTTGTTGAAAAGTCAAGTCAAAACCGTATGGACTTTTTGCACACGGTTTGAACGCGGTTTGGATGCATTTTGAACGCGAGTTTTTTTTTCTTGATATTTGTTTCATGAATAGTGCCAACATTTTTTGTATAAATAGCTAAGCATTCTTCATTTGTTTAGCATCCTAAAATTGTTAAACTTATAAGTTTCTAAACTTTTGAAAGAAGTGAGAGAAGTGTGTGTGGAGAATTTATCTTTCCTGTAGAGTGTGAGAGTACTGGGTATATTTAAGTTTCTGGGAAGTGAGATTCGTTTCTCAAATATTATATTCTATTAATTGTTAAATAAATAATTATTCTTTCTTATCTCCGTGGATGTAGGTTTAATTACCGAACCACATCATTTTTTGTGTCCTTTATTCTTTGGTGCGCTTGATTCCGCATTCCGCGCACAATATAAGGGTGGGTAAATTAGGGTTGATATCAGATTGATGGGGTTTCAGGGTCGAAAAATAGTAATCTGAACTCGAGCAAAACTTATAACGCGATCTGATATTATCTTAGTTATGTTCAGATTGGATTAAATAAAAAAGGAAAAATGACTAACTCACCCCTAACGTTTATATAAAGGAACAAAAACCTCCTTATTATTTCAAAAAAGACACATACACCCCAATTCATTAACCAGAATCGTTTTATTTAATAATTAAAAAGTTAATATTGTAATTGCATATTAATAACAAATGAATGGACCAAAAAACCCACACCTTTGAATCACACAAACAGAACACACGTACGCACACTTAACACACACGAACAAAACACACACACACACACACACAACCTTAACAACCACGAAGAAAACACACACACATTGTTCCCAGATCTTGAAATCGTTGACACACACACTCACACGGTTGCCAGAAGCTGCTGGAGCCGTTCGCGCTAGTAGCTGCTGGAACCGCTCACACTAGTAGCTGCTGGAACTGCTCTCGCTGGTAGTTGCTGGAACTGCTCCCGCCGGTAGTTGCCTTACTTGGTTTTAGAATTCTTGCTTTGGAATTACTCACGATCAAGGAAGCCCCACTGGTGCCGCTGCTCGTGCGTCGATCGAGACCACGTTTGTGACCAGATTATGTTTTTTTTTCCATGTTTTTTTTTCAAAAAATATTATGGTTACTGTTGTCATACAAATTTGTGACCATATTATTTTTTTTTCCAAAAAATATTATGGTTATTGTTGTAATGTTTACCAATAGTAATTTGATACAATATTATGATATAAAGATCTTTTATTATGTTTATTGGACTGGTGGTTTTTATGTCTATTCAATATGTTATTTAATACAATTAAGATAAGATTTTTGTAATTACTGTTGTAACTATTTTTTTTTGTTGATTATACAAGTTTAAATGATTTACATGTGAAAAATTGTTATTCTTATGGCATTAATAATTAATTTTATTTATTTTCATTCTTGAGTAATGGATTAAATTTATTTGGCATGAAGAGAGAATTTTATAAAAATTAAAAATAGAGGAATTGGATAAAGAGGATATATTTGTAATTTTATTAATAATATATGGACAAATTGGGCAATCAATAATTTTTTTTTTACATGCTGGAAGGGTATAATGGTAAGTACATATTAAAATTAAAATTTTTGTCAAATTAAACAGTTTCTGTCAAATGATTGGAGTGTACGTGTCTTTTTTGAAACAATAGAGAAGTTTTTGTCCCTTTATCTAAACGTTAGGGCTGAATTAGTTATTTTCTCAATAAAAATTTTGTATTTGTGTGTGCATTGTGACTTGAATCATATCAGATTTGACCCGATTCGATTGATTGGTCAAAATCTCACCCAATCGAATAAAATTCTTCTTTGGTATCGTATCCAAACTCAAAGGGCACGAGCATAAGCATTTTTGCTTGGTCGAATTTGGGTGGCTAGTTTGGGTAAAGTGTTGGAGACAACGATGACATTTCTAAGATATTGATTTGTTTTTTTAGTAAGTGAAATATTAAAGAAAAATGATAAAGAAACGACAAAATTATGACAATAACATTTGCCTTTTTGTTAAAATTTTGAAAAATTTTTAATAATTTTACGTTTTTCTTTTTCTAAAATGCTCAAAATATAGATTATAATATTCAATACCACTTTAAGTGTGTGTAAATTTTCATTATGTATATTGATATTTATTTATTTATTTTATTTTTATTTAACAATCACGATACGATCATATTTAATCAGGTAAACACACAAATTAAGATATAATTATATTTAATCAGATAAATACTCAAATCAAGAGGAGAGAAGAGACAATACTAATACCTTATTTAAAATAAAGAAAATAAAAAAAGCCGACAACAATCACGAAGACTTCCATGCCTTTTTTACTCACTTGTAATTGTGCAGAAGCACATTATTTATTTAGTTATCTCTTTTTTATTTCTTGAGTCACTTCACTTGCAAACCCAGGCAATAGTATAACCTCGTTCTCATATTCACAAGCTGTATGAGCTTGGATTCGAACGGACAATTTAAGTTCGAACGGCAGCATTGCTAAATCCATTGAAATTGGTTCCACAAACAGTGTATAGGCACCTTTATCGGGAAACACAAGCTAATCGTTCACCTCAAGTTCCGGTAACGGGTGGCCCGCAAAAACCTTACCGACTGCAGTACACGTTGGTCGAAACACCGTCCACTTGTAGGTAGTCTGATTATTACTGGAGGCGGAAGTACAAGTATGAGTTCTGCACTTAGTAATCACTTGCTCATTTGATAGCCACCCAAAAGATCCGTATTTCCCATCACTAATCCAGTACTCTCTCAGTTCATCTCGAACGAGCTTCCCTATAATTTTAGTAGCTAGCGTGAAAGCCAAGTCTTCGAAGAACCGGCCTGCCTCTGAAATGACACCCAAGTATCTAGCTTCTGCTTCATTTTTTGAAATAAGTTTGAAGAGCGTCTTTTATGATTGAAGCCGCTTCATGGAACTGTGGGTCGCAAGCAAAGCCACCGCCAATATCCAAGATACGCATTTTAGTCGTTCAGCCCAGCTGCCGCCGCGAAAACCGTTTTAGCTGCAGCTATCGCTGCCCCAAATGCAGCTAGGTTTGTGGCTTCGCATCCTATATGGAGTGCTACACCCATTAGAGGAATCCTTGAAGCTTCAGCGGCTTCAAGAAGTTGCACAGGTTCCCCAGGATTAGCACCGAATTCGGAATTCAACGTATACCTTGCTCCACCATCTACCGGGGACTTGATCCGGATCGATAACTCACATTTCGAATGCCACATCCGAATCTTATCAAGCTTCCCCTTCGAATCAAAAGTTATTAAGTGGACTCCAACACTCTCAGTATACTTAATATCAGAGATTGGCTTACACGCGTTGGCATAAATAATGCAATCAATCGGGTGAAACACCTAGTGCCAAAACAGATTCAATCTCCGAAGGGCTTGCGCAGTCAACGTTTGCGCCGAGAGCATCAAGTGTTTCGAGGATAGCACTTGACGGCGTAGTAGGGGTGAACCATCAGAAGGTTGGAGATCAATGATAATGGAGAGAAATGATGACCTAAATCTAGTACGTAAAAGGGTTCATCGAGTTCTTGTCGCTTCAAAACTGTTGACTTCCTGAATTCAACGAACCCATCTTCTGTTGTCACTATAGGGACTCCCTCGCTTGTAACAACTAGTGGCACATCCAAATCCATCGTGCTTGTGATTTCCTTGTGCAATGACCCCATGGCAGTCGATCTCGATAGATTTGGAAAGGGAAATAAGTAACAGATAAAAGATGCAAGCGTTGATAATGAGCATGTTGTATTGCCATTGGAACGCTTAAATAGAGAGAAATTATCATATATTTATTATTAGGGAAAATTCTTGGGTGATCATATTAGAGTATTGCTCTTTTTCGTCATTAATTATCATTTCTATGTTTTAATTTGTATACATATATGGTAAGTAGTAAATGATTAAGGAGCATCAAAGATTCATAACTCGATCTTGGATTACCTCTGCTTCGTGCTCTGGTTGAGCTTTCTCATTTTGCATATTTGGAGTTGTTGTTGTTGAAATTTCAACCTTGTCTATGACCACGGCCTCTTCCTCGTCATCGACCTCTTCCTCAAATATATTGCCTTCTCCCGTTGTTGGAGTTTTCTTCTATTTTCTTTAGATTGACTTCCATCTTGAGAAGTTGTTCTTTAATTCATTTATTATTTTTTCAGTTTTTCTTCATAGGCTTGCAACCTTCCTTTAAGCTTCTCAATCGTCATTGCCTCCAAATATTTTGTTTCCTCAATTGTCACAACAATATGGTCAAACTTCGAATCTACTGATCGACGTATTTTTTCAATGATCCTTACCTCTTTTAACTCCTCACCATTTCTTTTTAATTCACTGGAAATGGTCACAACCCGAGTAAAATAGTCAAAAATCGACTCGAATGCCTTCATGTGTAAGGACTCAAATTCTCTTCGTAATGTTTGGAGACGAACCTTCTTAACTTGCTCTGCTCCTTTGTAAGAGGTCTCTAACTTCTCACATGCTTCCTTTGAAAAAGGTGCACTAGAAATCTTTTCAAAAGTATCTTCATCTAATGATTGAAATATAAGATATTTTGTTTTATTCTCTTTCTTCTTTAATTCTTTTAAATTCTCCTTTTGCACTACAATTAAAGTAACTTCATTTTTTGGCACAGTAAAACATTTCTCCACGACTTCACATATGTCATGTGCACACAATAGAACCTTTATTTTGATACTCTAGTTGTCAAACTTACTTCCCTTTAATTATGGAACTTGAAATGAAATCATACCATCATTTGACATAACTCACAAATTGAGTGAGAATTTGGAGATTATAAATGCGCGGATGGATCTGGAACGTCAAAAAGCTATGGGAGGAACTCCGATAAACTTTCGGTCAACGGTCAACATCAATCAACAGTCAACTGTGGTTAACAGTAAACTTTGGTCAACTCAGGTCTGGGTCGGTTCGGTTGAATTCGATTTGGTTCAACTCGGTGAGTTGACTCAGCAGGACAGAAAACTTCCGGCAGCGAGTGTGGGTGTGTTTGGAGTCCGATTAAGCTGATTTTTGTGGCGTCGCGTTACTCTCGTCGAGATCTTCGATTTGATATGCTATGTGGCTATATATACCATCAAACACTAGCTCTGATACCACTTTATTGGAGAATTTGAAGAATAAAACACAAATTTTATTAGAAAAAGCTCAAAAACATTACAAGAACAATTCACACACTCTTCACAAATTACTCTTAGAAGCTATTTTGCTTCTTATGCTTGATATATACAACACAAATGGCATAGGCATTTATAGTAAATGAAATACAAACACAATCATAACAATACACATCACCTAACATGTTCCACCAAGCTTTCATCATGGCACCACTTTACCTAACATGCTCTAAGGAATCCTTTAATGGCATCCAAAGTGTAAAGCTAATCTCCACTTAATTAGATGCTTCATGAACATAACATGGTAGGACCATGATAATGGAGTATAATGATGAAGAGCTATGTACACCTCAATACCTCATTCCACTTAATTGAATTATTTATTTAAAACAAGTTTATTGTTTTCAACAGTAATATATGAATATCTTTTTATTTTGTTTTGGCTAGATCTACTTCACGAAAAAGAATTTTGTTTAACTTGTATTAGTTAACAAGTAACACAATAGAAATGAAAGAAAAATTATAAATAGCCTATAATAAATGTAGAATTTATGGTTAAATCAATTCAATGAAACTTATGCCAATTGTTTTCAGTATAATTTGTTTATTTGCAATTATGAGTTATTATTTTTCTTTATTTAATTAAATTAAATGAATAAACTATTTTTTGTTTAATTAAACTTTAATGTTTATTTATAATTTTTATGTTATTTTTACAAAATGTTTGTTTTCTTCACAAGTTTAAAACACCAATTTCCGCTACTACATTAATTTATTTATTTTATTTTCTATTTACTAATTTTATATGTAATTTATTAAATTTATATTTATTACTACACCGTAATTTTAATCAACACATTATAAAAATATTTTTGCGTGTAACTATAATATTAAATAACATGTAATAATGAAATATTAGACTTGACAGAAAGTTAAGCGGAGAAAGAACGTTGGGACTTGGGAATCAGGCGTCAAAGCAAATTATTTTGAATAACTATTTTAAATCTATCTGATAGGTTTTGTTAATATTAAATTCTTGTAACCCAAAAAAAAACCGACTTTAAAATTTTATGGTAAATTGAACATCTCTAGTTTTGTCTCGTTCTTGTTGGCATGTGATGTCAGCTTCTCTAAGTGGCACATGTATGGATGACATCATATTGTAAAAAGTATATATAATGTTATTTTATGCACTAAAATATTTATATGGAATATGTCTATTTATTTAATATAAAGACAATTAGCAAATAGTCTTCGGCATATCTTTATGCATATCGAATTAATTAAAAACAGTAAACGTGGTCAATTTCTTAATTATGGGAAAGCACCTAGCAGTGGACTTTGATTATTAACTGGCCTATCACTTAAAAATATTAATTTATCCTAATTGCATCGAGAAACGGAAACTTAAGTGAAAAAGTAAAAAAAATTGAACATTTAAGCTGATACACTGCATCTAGTGGAGATCAATTGATTATTCAAAGTTAATCAACTGGCAATTTTGTCTTGGTCACCATTCAGCCAAAGTTGAATTCAGATAATTATATTAATTCCATCATATAGAAGTTGAATTCAGATAATTATATTAATTCCATCATATAGAAGTTGTAAATGATGGTAACATATTCCATGACGATAATATTAATTAAAGGGAGATTCAATATTCACAATTTGCATATCCCCCCATTTTTCACGTTTCTAGCAAATTGCTCAGGTATTCATATCACTCAACGCTTTTTACTAGCAGTTTGATATTTAAGTAGTCGCTAACTGAGAAAAGCATCAACGAGGGCAAGGCTCAATCTTGATTTTGAAATTAAGAACAATAGCAGACATATATGCATTTAATCTACTTTTCGAAAGAAATATTTCACCCAACAATTTCATTTATAAGAATAAACCACCCTGTAAATGGAGTGCATAATAATTCAATTTTATGATGGAGTGCATAATAATTCTATTTTATGTTGTAGCGATTAAGCCAGCAAGCTGCAACAGGACCCTTTCAGGAATACTTAGAGCTTCAGAAAATGGCTATGGCAGTCAAGTTGGACCTAGCAGACAGCCCTAGATCTTCCCTTCCCGTTTTGTCATATCATTGACCTTGGAGAATTATTGGATCAACCGTATACCATATCGTCGTTTATTATTAGCTCCAGTTTATACGACGACTACTTCCTCTTCAGTCGCTATCCTTGTCTAAGGCTTTTGTTAAGTTAGTTACTGAAAATGCAAATTAGCATGAGCACTTTAGAATACGGTTAACCAACATGTTAACTAATCGATTACGATAAATTGGATCGGATTTTGCAGTTTTGTCTCCTCGAAGAAGTTGAGATTCGAAATTCTACTCTCATTAATGTATGTATGGGGGGAAATGCACCCTTACTTTAAGGGATAAGCCTTTTGCAATTTTAACTCATGTCCTCAATATAGGTACGAGTACTATTAGGATACAAGCCCAAAAGGTACCAGGAATCCTTGATTAATTTTATAACCTATTTATCATTTTGAGTAATTTTATTTAAGGACAAAATGATAATTAATGTAAAAGTGATTATCGTTGCTTGATGAGATTAATTAACAAGGTTTAATATTACGATTAAAGAAAATTAAAAAAATTAAAAACTCAACATCGATAAAATGATTAATTTCTATTGATTTGAGAAAAAAGTCTTAGTTGTTCTTATAATACTATTTATTTTCCATTCATTCCTTACCTCTTGTATACGTTAACAGACATGATAATATGCATACACATGTGACAAGAGCGAACACTTGAGAAGTAATGTTCTAGAAGCAGCAAAGAAGTATTTCAATACGGATACAAGGATGATAATACCTATTTATCCTTTTGAGTAATTTTATTTAAGGACAAAATGATAATTAAAGTGATTATTGGTGCTTGCTGAGATTAATTGACCGGGTTTTGATATCACGATTAAAAAATAAAAAAATAAACATCAACAATGATTAATTTCTATTGATTTGAAAGAAAAGTCTTGAGTGCTCTTGAAACATTGCTCATTTTCCATTCATTCCTTACCTCTTGTATGCTTTAACAATTATGTTAATATGCACAGGCAAATAATGAATAGTTAAGGAGCAATAGTACCAAAAACTTTTGATTTAAGAATTCTCAAAAATCTGCCATGATATCATATACTAAAAAGTTAGTGTGATAAAAATATTTAAAATTTAGTCAGTCAATTTTAATGTTAATTGATAATCTATCTTTGCGCCCCAGGTTTTGTAAAGTAATATGATTAAATTATGAAACATTGTTTGAATTAATGCATCTCAACCCAACCTATTGCCTCATGGATTTATTTTGCAAACTCATTGCATTATAAATCTTTTTAATATAATAAAATGCAACTAATTAAAATTATAGCAAAATATGGGTAAATGCGATTTTCTCTATACCCACATTAGTTTTTTCAAAAGTAAATAAGGGGTAGTTTCATTGATAAGTCTCTTCCAGTGAATTGAAATTCGGTAAACATGGAGAGCCTCCACTTTATTCAATCACATCAAGAATTGCTTTCAGCTAATTTTGATTTAACCATGGTTTTACAGATGTAGCTGCTATTTTTGAAATAATTAAAAAAATTGGGAGGAAATCACGGAATATATTCCCCTCATTTAGAATTTCAATATGAAAGCATTAAAATATTTTTTTGTCAAACTGAAAAAATTGAATGTTGACCAATAGAAATTGCTATAGGCTTAAGATCACGTTTAGTATTGAGATTGGACAATTATAATTTTTAAATACAGTATTAAAATATTTGGTATAACTAATAACTTGAAAGTTAAGTTAATTTAATTTCATACTTATACAATGAAAAATCTATAATATTTTTCATAAGTTACTTAAAATTATTATTTAAAATTTAAATTTATCATATGCTATTAATTTTTTATTTTATATTATAATTTTTGTTATAGCAGTTGTGGCTTAAATATTACGAAAAAGGCCTAATTTTAAATAATTTATTAATTTCGGAGTTGTTATAATATTTCAGCTTGTGCGAAAGCACCAGTAAGTGACCAAGTCCACACTGACTGCCACGTTTTTAAAACTAAAAACATAAAATAAAAAAGTCTGAGCAGAGAACTGAGTAAACATTATTTAAAATTAAGGGAAGCAACCTGCGAAATTTCATTACAATCATCCCGATTTCTACACAATGTTATATATAGAGAGAGAGCCTCCTCTTCATTCAATCGATATCGATCAACCAAATTAATTGCTTTTCTGCTTTACTCTTGAATCCAAAAATTGCCTTCATTAATATCATGGATTTCCTTTCTTATCTTGAAGATAATCCCATTTTTGAATCCACATATATTGTTCGGGTGACACTACTTGTTGCCGCTGTTACACTAATAAGCTTTCAGCTGAAATCCGAAACTATTCGGAAGTATGTGATGGACATGTATTCATTCGTTCAGAATCAACTGTTCAAGGTATGTTATATTTATTTTTCGATTTCCCTTACTTATTTATTAGGAACAATAAGTGTATATATATTTTTATTTAACATATACACTAATTTTATTGAAAATGAATGAATTTGTCCAGCAGAGTACGGACCAGAAAAGAATGAAGCAACCACCTCTGCCCCCAGGCCCGGCTGCGTGGCCAATAGTCGGAAACCTTCCAGAGATTTGGAGGAATAAGCCGGCCTTCAAATGGATACACAGTGTGATGAAAGAACTTAAAACCAACATTTCTTGCATCCGGCTTGGAAATGTTCATGTGATTCCAGTGACTTCCCCAGAAATTGCCTTGGAAGTTCTAAAAGATAACGACTCAATTTTTGCAACGAGGCCGCTCACAATGGGGACAGAGTACTCTAGCCGAGGATTCCTGTCAGTGGCAGTCGTGCCATGGGGTCAACAATGGAAGAAAATGAGAAAGATGGTTGCTTCTCACGTGTTGAGCTCAGCCCGGCTTAACTCCTTAATCTCTAAGAGAAGAGAAGAAGCTGACAATCTTGTTCGATTCATTTATAACCAATGCCGCAAAAGTGCTTCTGCCGCAACAGTTGTAGATGTAAGACTTGCAACCCGCCATTATTGCGGGAACGTTATTAGGAAGATGATGTTCAACAGGAGATATTTTGGCGAAGGAAAAGAAGATGGAGGCCCCGGATTTGAAGAAGAAGAACACGTTGAATCACTCTTCGTTGCACTCCAACACCTTTATTCCTTCACTCTTTCAGATTACGTTCCCTGGATGAGAGTCTTCGATCTAGAAGGCCATGAAAAAATTATAAGTGCGGCCATGAAAACTGCCAACAAGTATCACGATTCCATTATAGATGAGAGAGTACACCAACGGAGACGTCATCATGACAACAAGAAGGAAGCTCACAACGACCAGGACTTGCTAGATGTTCTTATTTCAGCAAAGGATGAAAATGGGGTTCCATTGTTATCCATAGATGAGATCAAATCTCAATGCATGGTACGTTGGATATCTTGTTTATTTAATACATTAATTTTTATATTATTAATTGCTCATGTTATATATAATCAGGTCGCGGTCTCGAATTTTAATGACAAATTAACTGATCGATAAATTAACATATGTACGTACTTGCAGGATCTGACACTTGCAACAGTGGATAATCCATCGAATGCGGCAGAATGGGCAATAGCGGAGATGATCAACCAGCCTGAAATTCTCCAAAAGGCAACAGAGGAGATCGATAGAGTTGTTGGAAAAGAAAGACTTGTTCAGGAATCTGACGTCCCGCAGCTCAATTATATCAAGGCTTGTTTAAGGGAAGTGCTTCGCCTTCATCCCGTGGCACCGTTTAACCTGCCTCATGTTTCAACTCGCGATGCCACTATCGCCGGTTACTTCATTCCCAAAGGCAGTCACGTTCTGGTGAGCCGAATAGGGCTTGGCCGGAACCCTAACGTCTGGAAAGATCCATTGAAATTCATACCTGAACGTCATATTGGTTCAGTGGACGATCATCATCATCAAGTAGAGTTGGCGGAAACAGAATTAAGATTCCTTTCGTTCAGCAGAGGAAGACGCGGTTGCATGGGCATGGCACTTGGGTCCGAGATGTCTGTAATGCTTTTGGCAAGGCTTCTTCAAGGTTTTAATTGGAGCGCGCCATCGGATGAGGAGATGGTTGACCTTTCCGAGTCAAAATGCGACCTCCTAATGGCTAAGCCACTGCATGCTCGTGCAAAGCCCCGCTTGCCTGCTGATTTATACCCAGCTAATAATTAAATGATGTTAACCGTTCTTTATGTTATCTTCATTCTTTAATTTAATGTAATTCTTCATTATCTCACGATTTATCTATCTTGAACGCTTTGCCATCTCGAAATACATATTTCTTCAAGGGTTTGAATGGAGCGCGTCATCAGGTGAGGAGAAGATTGACCTCTCCGAATCAAAATACGACCTCCTTATGGCTAAGCCATTGCGTGCATGTGCAAAGCCCCGCTTGCCGGCTGAGTTGTACCCGGCCAATTAATTGAGAATTACAGTATTATCAGTTAACGAAAATAAATTGCGTACGAGACGTATCTTAACATTTTGCTACGTTCGGGCCCAACATCTATACGTTGTCAAAATCCGTACCTGAGAATTTGTAAATTTATTTGTTATTTAATTATTTTAATTTCTTCAATATGTCAGTACTATTTGTCTCTAACTAGTAGCACGTTCCTCTCTCGATACATCTCTCTCGTCCATATGCCATTTTCTCCTGTTTTTTCTTCTTTTTCTCAATGAAATCTTCTCTTTCTCTTTCATTTTATTTTATTTTGGGACAAAGGAAACATTCATTGAAACAAAGAGAAGAATTATAACATTCGAATAGTTTTCATTGGAGCATTCTCGAGCAATCCAAAGGGAAACGTTGCAAATAAGGTGTTGAAAAGTCAAGTCAAAACTGTGTGGACTTTTTGGATGGGTTTTGAACGCGGTTTTTTTTTCTTAATATTTGTTTCATGAATAGTGCCAATATTTTTGCTATAAATAGCTAAACATTCTTCATTTGTTTAGCATCCAAAAATTGTTAAGCTTATAAGTTTTTAAGCTTTCGAGAGAAATAAGAGAAATGTGTCTAGGGAATTTATCTTTCCTGCAGAATGTAAGAGTACTGGGTATATTTAGGTTTCTTGGAAGTGAGATTTGTTACTCAAATATTGTACTCTATTAATTATTAAATAAACAATTATTCTTTCTTGTCTCCGTGGATGTAGGATAATTATATTTGGGTTTCTGGGAAGTGAGATTCGTTACTCAAATATTGTACTCTATTAATTGTTAAATAAACAATTGTTCTTTATTTTCTTCGTGGATGTAGGTTTAATTATCGAACCACGTAATTTTTTGTGTCCTTTATTTTTTAGTAATTATTTAGTGCGCTTGATTCCGCATTCCGCATTCCGCGCACAACAAGTGGTATCAGAGCCGATGGTTCGTACTTGGGGGATAAGGTATTGTTCACGTATACGACACTATTCATGTATACAGTACTGTTCACAAATACGGTGAAGACGGCCATTTGTACTTGAGAGACAGTCTATTGTAAGCAGTGTGTATTTTTGCATGTGTAGGAAAGTTCTGTAAAAAAAGACGATAAGAGTCTAAGGATTCTAGTTTTTAATTAGGACCAAGTTCTCGTCCAGTCTCCTGGTAACTTTCCTGGCGCATTTATTCACGCGAAATTAACATCATAGAGACTGTTTTTCAAGTAAAAATAGTTTGTTGAGAAAATGGTAGAATGTGAAACTTCCAGAATTGGGGAGAGATCTACCGAGACTATTTTAGGAGACACTTCAGATGGGAGGCGAGATTTGTCAAATCTCTATTTAGCATATGTTATAGGAGGTTAAAAGATCGATATTGAAAAGTTTGATGGGAAAATCAACTTCGGCATGTGGAGGCGCGACGTTATAGATGCCCTAATTCAAATCGATCTCGATGTTGTTCTGAAAAATAAAACACACTTGTATGATGAAAAAATTTAGGATCGTATGAATAAAAAAGCATGTAGTCAGATCATATCTTATTTGACCAAGGAGGTGAAATACTTGGTGAAAGATGAGGAGTGTGCGGTGACTTTGTGGCGTACATTGGCGGAGAAGTACCTGCTGAAAAATCCTGAAAATCGTCTTCATGCAATGAGTCAAGTATATGGCTTTTGAATGAAGCCAGGGGTGTCAATGCACGACCATGTCTCAAGATTTGAAAAACTACTTGCTGATTTGAAGAATTTTGATGAAGATATTAAGGATGAAGTCAAGGCAATGATTATGTTACACTCACTACCAGAGGAATACAGTCATTTTATGACTACCTTGATATATAGGAAAAGTATGATCATCTTCAAAGATGTTTGCACAACATTGACTAACTTGGAGATTTGGAATAATGATAAAAATTATGAACGAGTATCGTTTGAAGCTTTGGTGAGTAGAGATTAGGCGATGAAGAAACATAAGAAGTGTGGTAGAAAGAATTCTCGATCCAAATCGAGAAGCAGAAATATAGCTCGAGACGAGTGTGCCTTTTGTCATGAAAAGGGTCATTGAAGGAAAAATTGTCCAAAAGCTCAAAAAAGAGATGAGAAGAAACCAGCAGCAGCAAACATGGCACGGAAATATGAGGGCTCTGATTATTCACTAAGTATTACTCCTACAGCGTATGTGGCTAGTTCGAGTGAGTGGATACTTGATACTGGAGCAACCTATCATTTGTGTCATATTAAGGAATGGTTTACAAATTTTTGTAATTTGCAATCCGGTGTAATTATGATGGGGAATAATCAACCTTGTCGCACAATGGGGATAGGAACAATTCGGCTCAAAACATTTGATGGAATGGTCAGAGAATTCAAAGAGGTTAGATTTGTTCCAACTTTAAAGAAAAATCTAATTTTTATGGGTGCTTTGGAAGCTAAAGGCTACAAGGTTACCATTGAGGATGGCACAATGAAGTTTACACATAGGGCTATGGCGATTCTATAAGGGGTTCGGTGTCACAATATGTACTATTTAAAAGGAGGTACAACTGATGAAGCAAATATTGTTGAGGCGCACAATGACACCACCAAGCTATGGCATGTACGACTGGGACATGTTGGAGAGAAGTCTTTGCAAACTATGATGAGGCATGGACTCTTAAAAGGTATCAAAACCTGTAAATTAAATTTCTGTGAGCATTGTGTAGTAGGCAAGAAAACAAGGGTCAAGTTTGGTACAGATAATCACGATATTCGTAAGATCCTTGAATATGTTCATAGTGATGTATGGGGACCAACCAAGCCTGCATAAATTGGTGGAAGCCATTATTTTGTTATTTTTGTTGATGATTTCTCTAGACATGCGTGGGTGTATACTATGCGAGCAAATGATGAGGTTCTAGAGAT
Organism: Citrus trifoliata; assembly: GCA_018350135.1. Taxonomy (NCBI): domain Eukaryota; kingdom Viridiplantae; phylum Streptophyta; class Magnoliopsida; order Sapindales; family Rutaceae; genus Citrus; species Citrus trifoliata. The sequence continues at coordinate 20,047,573 of CM031387.1, forward strand.
TTTCATGAAATGGAAGAAATTGGTGTAGACTCAAACTGGTAGAAATATCAAAGTATTACGATCTGATAATGGAGGTGAATATACTTCTGATCCATTCTTGCAAGTATGCCAGAACGAGGGTATTAAAAGACATTTCACGGTGAGACATACTCTACAATAGAACGGTGTAGTTAATCGTATAAATCGTACTTTATTGGAGAAAGTACGGCGTATGTTATCTAATACTGGTTTAAATAAAAAGTTTTGGGCTGAACCTGTGAGTTACACAAGTCACTTGGTAAACCGGTTGCCTTCTACTGTAATTGGAGGTAAAACTCCTATGGAAATGTGGTCTGAAAAGCATGCATAAGACTATGATTCCATTCGTATATTCGGGTGTCCAGCTTATTATCATGTCAAAGATAGTAAACTTCGTGCTAGAAAAGTTATTTTTGTGGGATTCAAAGGTAGAGTAAAGGGTTTCAAGCTTTGGGATCTCGAAAATAAAAAGTTTGTGTGTAGTAGAGATGTCACATTTGATGAAACTTCAATGATGAAAGCTTTAAGTTCTCAGCAGGTGGAGAATAAGACCAAAGAGGTATTATAGCGGGTGGAGTTTAATGCAACTCCATATGTACCGGTTAGTTCTACATCAAAGAAGGGTTCAACTATGGAGGTGACACCTAGAGTTGAAGAAGAGGTTGTTTCTTCTGATGTCCAACAAAATCAAGAAACAATTGATGATATAGATAATAAAGATTTTATACCAACAAATAGACCAAGAAGACAGATAAAAAAACCCGGATGACTTACTAAAGATATGGTGGTAGTCTATGCACTTCCAGTTATTGATGATGACATCTCCAACACTTTCGGTGAAGCATTATGCAGCAGTGAAAGTGATCAGTGGAAGTTAGTCATGAAGGAAGAGATGAAATCTCTCCATCAAAACCAGACTTGGGAACTTGTAAAGTTACTAAAGGGAAAAATGGATATTGGCAATAAATGAGTCTACACCAAAAAGTAAGAATCTTCGAATCAAACAACTCATCGATACAAGGTAAGGTTCATGGCAAAAGGTTTTGCTCAAAAGGAAGGTATTGACTACAATGAAGTTTTCTCTCTAGTTGTAAAACATACTTCCATTCGAATCCTTCTTGCCTTAGTTGCAGAATATAAGTTAGAGTTGGCTCAATTGGATGTTAAGACGGCGTTCTTACATGGAGATTTTGAGGAGAAAATCTATATGATTTAGCCTTGTGGTTTCAGAGTTGCTGGAAAGGAGAATCATGTGTGTAGGTTGATTAAATTTTTGTACGAACTGAAGCAATCGCCAATGCAGTGGCACAAAAGATTTGATCAATTTATATAAAAACAGAAATTCAACAGAAGTGAACACGATCATTGTGTTTACTTTAGAAGACTACCAGATGGAGCTTTAATCTATTTGTTACTCTATGTCGACGATATGCTTATAGTTTCGAAGAATAGAGATGAGATCGAAAGATTAAAGAAGCAGCTGGCTTCTGAGTTTGAGATGAAAGACTTGGATGATGCACATAGAATATTTGGGATGGAGATTCGTAGAGACAAGAAGAATGAGAACGTATGGTTGACTCAAAAGTCTTATTTTGAAAAAAGTGCTAGAAAAATTCGGTATGAATGAAAAAACTAAATCGGTATGTATACCTCTAACTCCTCATTTCAAATTAAGTTCTTCTTCATATTCTACATCTCAAGAGGAGCGTGATTACATAGCTCGTGTTTCATATGCTAGTGTTGTGGGTAGTCTTATGTATATTATAATATGTACAAGGCCTAATATATCTCAAGCAGTGAGCATAATTAGTAGATACATGCACAATCCGGGTAAAAATCAATGGCTTGCGGTAAAGTGGATTCTCCGATATCTGTATGGGACAGTTGATGTTGGGTTATTGTTTAAGAAGGATTGTGGTCAACAATGTGTTAGGTATTGTGATTCTGATTTCGCAGGAGACCTTGACAACCGAAAATCAACAACGGGCTATATATTCACATTGGGTGAAAGTCCGGTTAGATGGAGGTCGATTTTGCAATCAACAATTGCTCTGTCCTCTACGAAAGCAGAGTATATGGCAGCAACTGAGGCTGTCAAAGAGGCTATATGGTTGAAAGGCTTGTTAGGTGATTTTGAAAAGATCTAAAAGACCATTAGGGTCTTTTGTGACAACCAAAATGCAATATTCCTTGCAAAAAATCAGACGTATCATTCTCGAATGAAGTATATAAATGTGAAATATCATTATATGAGGGAGATTATCGAGAGCGGTGATGCGTTATTAAAAAAGATCGATACCAGAGATAACCCATCAGATATGTTGTCAAAGATGATTTCGGGAATTAAATTTCAACATTACTTGAAATTAATTCAAATCCTTTGATTATGTTGAGGCGTTTCCTTGGGAAACAGGAAATACGGCAGGCTTGATCCAAACCTTTGGATACGTAGGCAATCGGATAGATGCAGCCAATGTGGATCCTTTTGAGGATCATGTGAGGGATAAAGTTTTAAGGATCATTGTCAATCGGCTTAAATTTGGATAAATTTTCGCCGAGGTAGAGATTTGTTGAAAAGTCAAGTCAAAACCGTATGGACTTTTTGCACACGGTTTGAACGCGGTTTGAACGCGGTTTGGATGCATTTTGAACGCGAGTTTTTTTTCCTGATATTTGTTTCATGAATAGTGCCAACATTTTTTGTATAAATAGCTAAGCATTCTTCATTTGTTTAGCATCCTAAAATTGTTAAACTTATAAGTTTCTAAACTTTTGAAAGAAGTGAGAGAAGTGTGTGTGGAGAATTTATCTTTCCTGTAGAGTGTGAGAGTACTGGGTATGTTTAAGTTTTTGGGAAGTGAGATTCGTTTCTCAAATATTGTATTCTATTAATTGTTAAATAAATAATTATTCTTTCTTATCTCCGTGGATGTAGGTTTAATTACCGAACCACATCATTTTTTGTGTCCTTTATTCTTTGGTGCGCTTAATTCCGCATTCCGCGCACAATATAAGGGTGGGTAAATTAGGGTTGATATCAGATTGATGGGGTTTCAGGGTCAAAAAATAGTAATCTGAACTCGAGCAAAACTTATAACGCGATCTGATATTATCTTAGTTATGTTCAGATTGGATCAAATAAAAAAAGAAAAATGACTAACTCACCCCTAACGTTTATATAAAGGGACAAAAACCTCCTTATTATTTCAAAAAAGACACATACACCCCAATTCATTAACGAGAATCGTTTTATTTAATAATTAAAAAGTTAATATTGTAATTGCATATTAATAACAAATGAATGGACCAAAAAACCCACACCTTTGAATCACACAAACAGAACACACGTAGACACACTTAACACACATGAACAAAACACACACACAACCTTAACAACCACGAAGAAAACACACACACATTGTTCCCAGATCTTGAAATCGTTGACACACACACTCACACGGTTGCCAGAAGCTACTGGAGCCGTTCGCGCTAGTAGCTGCTGGAACCGCTCACACTAGTAATCTGAACTCGAGCAAAACTTATAACGCGATCTGATATTATCTTAGTTATGTTCAGATTGGATCAAATAAAAAAGGAAAAATGACTAACTCACCCCTAACGTTTATATAAAGGGACAAAAACCTCCTTATTATTTCAAAAAAGACACATACACCCCAATTCATTAACGAGAATCGTTTTATTTAATAATTAAAAAGTTAATATTGTAATTGCATGTTAATAACAAATGAATGGACCAAAAACCCACACCTTTGAATCACACAAACAGAACACACGTACGCACACTTAACACACACGAACAAAACACACACACACACACACACACAACCTTAACAACCACGAAGAAAACACACACACATTGTTCCCAGATCTTGAAATCGTTGACACACACACTCACACGGTTGTCAGAAGCTGCTGGAGCCGTTCGCGCTAGTAGCTGCTGGAACCGCTCACACTAGTAGCTGCTGGAACTGCTCTCGCTGGTAGTTGCTGGAACTGCTCCCGCCGGTAGTTGCCTTACTTGGTTTTAGAATTCTTGCTTTGGGATTACTCACGATCAAGGAAGCCCCACTGGTGCTGCTGCTCGTGCGTCGATCGACACCACGTTTGTGACCAGTTTATGTTTTTTTTTCCATGTTTTTTTTTTCAAAAAATATTATGGTTATTGTTGTCATACAAATTTGTGACCATATTATTTTTTTTTCCAAAAAATATTATGGTTATTGTTGTAATGTTTACCAATAGTAATTTGATACAATATTATGATATAAAGATATTTTATTATGTTTATTGGACTGGTGGTTTTTATGTCTATTCAATATGTTATTTAATACAATTAAGATAAGATTTTTGTAATTACTGTTGTAGCTATTTTTTTTTGTTGATTATACAAGTTTAAATGATTTACATGTGAAAAATTGTTATTCTTATGGCATTAATAATTAATTTTATTTATTTTCATTCTTGAGTAATGGATTAAATTTATTTGGCATGAAGAGAGAATTTGATAAAAATTAAAATAGAGGAATTGGATAAAGAGGATATATTTGTAATTTTATTAATAATATATGGACAAATTGGGCAATCAATAATTTTTTTTTTACATGCTGGAAGGGTATAATGGTAATTGCATATTAAAATTAAAATTTTTGTCAAATTAAACGGTTTCTGTCAAATGATTGGAGTGTACGTGTCTTTTTTGAAACAATAGAGAAGTTTTTGTCCCTTTATCTAAACGTTAGGGCTGAATTAGTTATTTTCTCAATAAAAATTTTGTATTTGTGTGTGCATTGTGACTTGAATCATATCAGATTTGACCCGATTCGATTGATTGGTCAAAATCTCACCCAATCGAATAAAATTCTTCTTTGGTATCGTATCCAAACTCAAAGGGCACGATCATAAGCATTTTTGCTTGGTCGAATTTGGGTGGCTGGATTGGGTAAAGTGTTGGAGACAACGATGACATTTCTAAGATATTGATTTGTTTTTTTAGTAAGTGAAATATTAAAGAAAAATGATAAAGAAACGACAAAATTATGACAATAACATTTGCCTTTTTGTTAAAATTTTGAAAATTTTTAATAATTTTACGTTTTTCTTTATCTAAAATGCTCAAAATATAGATTATAATATTCAATACCACTTTAAGTGTGTGTAAATTTTCATTATGTATATTGATATTTATTTATTTATTTTATTTTTATTTAATAATCACGATACGATCATATTTAATCAGGTAAGGACTCAAATTCTCTTCGTAATGTTTGGAGACGAACCTTCTTAACTTGCTCTGCTCCTTTGTAAGAGGTCTCTAACTTCTCACATGCTTCCTTTGAAAAAGGTGCACTAGAAATCTTTTCAAAAGTATCTTCATCTAATGATTGAAATATAAGATATTTTGTTTTATTCTCTTTCTTCTTTAATTCTTTTAAATTCTCCTTTTGCACTACAATTAAAGTAACTTCATTTTTTGGCACAGTAAAACCTTTCTCCACGACTTCACATATGTCATGTGCACACAATAGAACCTTTATTTTGATACTCTAGTTGTCAAACTTACTTCCCTTTAATTATGGAACTTGAAATGAAATCATACCATCATTTGACATAACTCACAAATTGAGTGAGAATTTGGAGATTATAAATGCACGGATGGATCTGGAACGTCAAAAAGCTATGGGAGGAACTCCGATAAACTTTCGGTCAACGGTCAACATCAGTCAACAGTCAACTGTGGTTAACAGTAAACTTTGGTCAACTCAGGTCTGGGTCGGTTCGGTTGAATTCGATTTGGTTCAACTCGGTGAGTTGACTCAGCAGGACAGAAAACTTCCGGCAGCGAGTGTGGGTGTGTTTGGAGTCCGATTAAGCTGATTTTTATGGCGTCGCGTTACTCTCGTCGAGATCTTCGATTTGATATGCTATGTGGCTATATATACCATCAAACACTAGCTCTGATACCACTTTGTTGGAGAATTTGAAGAATAAAACACAAATTTTATTAGAAAAAGCTCAAAAACATTACAAGAACAATTCACACACTCTTCACAAATTACTCTTAGAAGCTATTTTGCTTCTTATGCTTGATATATACAACACAAATGGCATAGGCATGTATAGTAAATGAAATACAAACACAATCATAACAATACACATCACCTAACATGTTCCACCAAGCTTTCATCATGGCACCACTTGACCTAACATGCTCTAAGGAATCCTTTAATGGCATCCAAAGTGTAAAGCTAATCTCCACTTAATTAGATGCTTCATGAACATAACATGGTAGGACCATGATAATGGAGTATAATGATGAAGAGCTATGTACACCTCAATACCTCATTCCACTTAAATGAATTATTTATTTAAAACAAGTTTATTGTTTTCAACAGTAATATATGAATATCTTTTTATTTTGTTTTGGGTAGATCTACTTCACGAAAAAGAATTTTGTTTAACTTGTATTAGTTAACAAGTAACACAATAGAAATGAAAGAAAAATAATAAATAGCCTAGAATAAATATAGAATTTATGGTCAAATCAATTCAATGAAACTTATTCCAATTGGTTATAAGATTTTTTTTATTTTCAATTATGAGTTATTTTTTTTCTTTATTTAATTAAATTAAATGAATAAACTATTTTTTGTTTTAATTAAACTTTAAAGTTTATTTATAATTTTTATGTTATTTTTACAAAGTGTTTGTTTTCTTTATAAGTTTAAAACACTAATTTCTGCTCCTACATTAATTAATTTATTTTATTTTTCATTTACTAGTGTTATACGTAATTTATCAAATTTATATTTATTGCTCCACCGTAATTTTAATTACTAAATTATAGAATTTTTTACATGTAAATATAATATTACATAACATTTAATAATGAAATATGGACACGGCTACCATGCAGGGCATAAAATCCCTGTATGGTGCAGGGGCCAAACTTAAACCGTTGGATTCAGCTTGTTTGAATCCAACGGTTGTGGTTTTAATTTAAAAAAAAAAGAGAAAAAATGAACAAAAACAGGAAAAAAAAATAAGGCAACCGGTTGAATCAAAAGCATTTTCCCCTCCCTTCCTCTCTTTCTCCCTCCCTTTCTCCCTCTCTTTCTCCTTTCTCCCCCTTGAACATTGAGCAGATCTTTGTCATTCCTCACACTGGGACGGTCTCGTTCTTGGTCACTCTCCCACTCCGGCTCACACTCCCGCTCCCACTCCGGCTCACACTCCCGCTCCCACTCAGGCTCCCATTCTCGCCGTTGATGTTTCTGTTGGTCTTGGCTTTTCTTCCAACTCACACTCACGCCCGAACTTGCTCTCACTTTCGCGCTAGGTCCCAGCTCCGACTTTCACTCTTCTTATCAAGGTTACCGAACTTTAAACTTAGCCTTGTATTTGTTAAAGTGATTTAGATCTATAATTTGTTATATTTGGGGAAAACGATTTGTTAATGATAGTGTAGAAATATAATGCTTACATAATATTTGACAAAATGCCAAAAAGAACTATAGAACTATTTGTCATCTTTTAAGATAATAGGTTAATTTTTTTTTTTGTTGACAAAATGCTGTAGCCGTGTTTTCAAATTTTTTTATAATAATTCGATGATGAAAAAAATTAGACTTGGCCATTCGAGTGTGGTAGCTTTGTGTGATAGTTTGGCGTATGCATTCGTTTGATGCAAGATGCATTTCGGTTAATGCCCATCGCACGTGTGAGGTGTGATTTGGTGCGATAGGCACCGTCGCACCAACACGTGTGCGAGAGGCAGTAATTATTGTTTATTAACTGCTTTCTTGTAGATTTTACAAGAACACATGGAATCTGTTGATGGTAAGAGGAAAAAATTGAAAGAAAAATCATTATGGCAGGAAAAGCAAGCAGTGAAAAAAAAAGCTTGGATATACTATTTGTAAGTATAATTTATATGCATTTATGTACTCATTATGTTAAAAGATTCAATTTTTTTAATTAATGTAACTTTAAATATTGATCACAGTAAGGCAGAAGCAAAACGACTAAGGCTATTAGGGGTAGAAAAAGTGGATAAAACGGTATGTAGCAAAAAAAATGACCTGCTGGATATTCAATTTTCTCTTGCCTAAAATGATATGCCACTGATCGTATATATATTATCATTGTTGTAGGTTAGAGCTGATATTGCACAAAATTGGAAAAAACTAACCCCCGAGGAGAGGCATCAATGGATGGTTAGTAATATGAATGAGATATCTAGCTCAAATAGTGGTGAAAATAGTGGTACGAGTAAAAATATTAAGGAATCTGATGAGGAGAAGACTGATGGTGGCAACCTTCTATCTCGATGTCGTGTAGCCTCATTCTCCAATGTGGTTTCATCTTTTTCAAGTGACCAACAAGTAGCAGTGAATGAAACCGGCTTAGGAAGTCTACTTGACCTAAAATGTGGACGCTTAAGACAAGAGTTATGTGCAGCACTAATTCAACAATGTGATGTAGGTAGGCAAAGTATAATTCTACATGGGAAAGAATACAATTTAAGCCCTACAGTGTTTGCAACTATAATGGGGGTTAGAGATGGAGGCACACGTGTGGACTTAAATGACCAAGCAGTTGATATAACTGACTTGCGTGTAGTGTATAGTAGTGGACCTAGAGGAATTCATATAGCGGAGGTGAAAAAAAAGGCTAATGAATACTTCAACTTGTGATGATGAATTTAAGATACTTTTTAGTCTTTTTGCGTTGGGAACCATATTATGTCCCACAAGTGCAATATACATTAATCCGTTGTATCTTCGTGCACTGAAAGATACAAATTCAATTAAAGAAAAAAATTGGGCTAGTTGGTGCTTTACCTTTTTATGGGAAGGTGTGCAAAAGTTTAAAGAGAATAAAGTTAGCTCTGTTAGCGGCTGTGTTCTTTTCTTAAAGGTTCGTATTTAATTAAGAAAAAATATATTGTTTCTTGTTTCTTGTTTCTTGTATTTTGGTTATTTAGTGTATAACATACGTACTTTGCCATTGATGGACAGTTGTTCTACTTTTCCTCCGTTGTATATGATCGACCTTCTATTGATAGAACAATGTGTCCTATCAGTGTATGGAATAATGATGAGATTCGACGATTCTTGAAATGGCAAAAAAAGCTTGGTGGCATCAAAAGCAATAAGGTAGAGAATACATGCATACTATTTTAATGAAATCAATTACTATATTTTTGGACTAAATTGTTATTATTTTATGAATTACTTTAGGTTTCGATGCGTGACCGTGATCGGCTTCATAAGCCTGAACAAGCAGAACCTCCTGGGTTGAACAATGCGATTACTGATGCTTTTCAGTCACTAATGGAAAGGTTTGGCTCATTCGTCGCACAAAACAAAGAGTCGTTCCAAACCATTGAACGGAGATTGGAAAACATAGAGAAAATATTGGGAGAGTTGACATCAAAGTATCACGGAGGATCAAGCAAACAACCAATTGCTCCTGATCCACCTTCAAATTTGAAAAGTCAAAATCGTACATCTCCGGATGGAAAAAACAATGTCAAAAACTGAAGGGAAAATGATTTTGGTCAGTGATGACGACACCGTGGATCGTAGAGTGAAAGCAAGTTTACGAGCCTTTGATGTTATGTTGGGCTGTATTGGGACTACTGCACATACTAGTGAAACTCCGCTCGATTCATTTCAATTTGATAGAGGACAGGATCTCCATTTAACGCCAATACCTCGAGAGGAGGGAGAGGTTTGTCTAAGCGATCTTTAGTTGTAATTTAGTTTTAATGATAATGAATTAATTTTGACTCTGGACATATATAGAATTTAGCTGAACCACTTGACACTAAGCAAGAGTTCCAGACCTCCACTAGCATGAGCGTACCAGCAACACGACCAGCACGGAACAGACGGCCGGGACGATACCAACTCTCTCCTTATGATAAAGTGTCTCGGGGAGCGAAGGCTAAGTTTAAAGCTGGTCCTTTCTATGTAAATAACCCCCTTTCTCTTGACCAATTGAAGCTCATTCAATATGCATTTGATAAAGGTGGTAACGGAAGGTACATATGGTTTATAGGGCTTTGTATTTTTTATTCCCCTGTACATATATATTGATTAGCTAACACTTTATTACTTGTTTATGTTTTCAGCGAAATCGTTGTCTCTACTGATGATCAATTTATCTCCAGGCATAATTTCATGAGCCTTTTGCCTAACACGGCTCTGAGTGGAGAGGTTTGTGGTGCATTGGCACTCACATCATCGTACTATATGTTTGGATGCCTTGTTGCAAAATTGAATACTAAGTTCTCACTTATTGTCCATTGTTTCAGATTCTCACCATGATAGCATATCACCTCACACTGTATGAACAGGCTAAACGCAGTGATGCACCAATAAACTGGTATTTACCGACATATATGCAGTAAGTATCCACCACTATTATTTTTATGGGAATTGAAGTTGTTGTTTATCTATAATAATTTTCAAACATTGCTCTATACAATAAGATTTTTTTTCAATACTTGTGCATTTTTTGACATATCACTTGTTTACTTATTGTTCTTTTATAGCAATCAGCACTTACCGTTGGAGCCGACGTTGATGGTTTTGCACAAGCAGCAAGTGTCGGAAAACCTTTCATGCTAGACTTTCAAAGGTGCCAAAAGGTTACTTTCTACACTCTCAACTTATTACAATTTTATTTCTTGTAAAACATCTTCTATGAGAAAAATACTTATTTTTGTTTGTTAGATCTATGTTCCAATTATCGATGGTAACTGATTTTTTTGTTAGATTTATGTTCCAATTAACGATGGTGCCTTTCATTGGTTCCTGTTCATCGTGAATGTCAAGGAAGGCTATGGTGAGGTTTGGGACCCTCTTCCTGATGGTCGAAGTAATCGAAAACGCGAGCAACAAGCTGAACGCATAGTATGTTATATGTGTATATGTCGTTCCTCAATTTGGTGTAGGTTTTTATTATTCAATAATCTAATTTGCCATTTTGGTTTGAACTTCGCAGTTACATTCTCTTGATTCCATTTTTCATTCTAACTTACCTCCAAATGCCAAGCCATCAACACGATTCATTTGGTTCCCTATTCGGTCTGGTGAGGGGGTTCCGAAACAACCAAATGGATTTGATTGTGGAATCTATGTCATCAAATTCATGGAGACTCCAGGGCTCATTCCTACCAAATCATATATGGTAACAATTAAAAATTTAATAGAGACATTTTAACTCATTGTCTCCTTATTGTATTGATCAAGTAAAACAACTTATTCCAAAATATTTTTCATGCGTAGCATGATTCCCAAGATGTTCGTGGAAGACTAGCAGTTCAACTTATTGACTCGGCCTTTAATGAAGCACGAACTGGATTGCTTACTCAAGCAAACGTCACATTTGCTGAGCATGCTGCCCAGGCAAGGGCCATACCGTCTACGCTGAAGGCAAACACATATAGAATAGGCGCGAAAGCTCCAGCAAAAAGTCGGAAAAAAAATCCAAAAAGATTACGGTCGTAAATGTTAGGTCTTCTTCATTGGGTTCGTGTGAAATTCCACATTTTGTTATAGGTTTAACTGTGGAATTATAATTGTTCATTTAGTGCACTGATTTTTGTAGTTTTACCACTAACATTGTTCTAATTAGTGTATTCAAATTAGTAAATGACTCGTTGTCTACTTCGAAGACACGCACTCTATTTGTATAATATATTTTTGAGGATGACATAACACATACTACAATTGTGACGGTTGATTCCCCTCAATATTGCAAGATTTCAAACTAATTGCAAAAATTTTAAAACGTCGCCCTAATATGACATTATAATTGTTTTATATTTAATGGAAAAATAATTTTATTCAATTGATTGCTTTTATTCCTTTTGAATAAATTATTATTTTCACATTATAAATGTTTCATATTTAATGGAAAAATGATTTTATAAAATTGGTTTTTTTTCAAAGTTCATGTTTTAATTGAAAGAATTTTAAAAACTTTGAATAAACAAGTATTGCTTGACACTTTGGTAAATGATTTATTTGGAAAGTGTCATAGCATTTTGGGCTATATAATAATTTCAGAAAGTTTTGAGATTAATAAAGTTTATTTAGAAATTCTGAAATTGGACCTATTTGTAACGTTTCATAATTTTTGGGCCGTATTACGGTTTTGTAAAGTTTTGGGGTCAAACTGTAATTTCAAAACATTTCACTGTAGCACTGTAGCAGGTTACTGTAGCAATCCGGCTTGCCGGATTCAAAATCCGGAAAACTGGTTACGGGACAGAATGTTTCCAATTCGAATCCGGCTTACCGGATTCCAAATCCGGCAAACCGGAAACTGGGCAGAATGCACCTAGAACGAATCCGGCTTGCCGGTTCGCGACCAACCGGCTTGCGGTTTTGTTCCCAGAGCTTTCTTGCTCGAAACACAGA